>JANHMN010000012.1:5744232-5774232 GCA_030674055.1 Rhabdomys pumilio | reverse complement strand
GGGGGCGGGGGGGGGGGGGGGCTGGCCCCAACATATCTACCCCCTCCCCAGGCACTGTGCACTGCTAGAGAGACAAACCTCCCCTAGTGAAGTCCTAGCCTGGCTCAACCTGTGGCTGTAACCCTTACAGGGATCATAGGGGAAAGGGGACGGTCACAGACATGCGCAATGAAACTTCCTTCCATTCTGCTTTTCCTCACTAGACACACACACAGACACACACACATACACACAAGAAGACGGAGACATACAGACACACACATACACAAAGACACAGACATACAAACATACACAGATATATATACACATAGACACACAAAGAAATACATACACACAAGCATGCACACACACACACACACAGACACACGCTTGTGTGCACCTCTGCTCTTCCTCTTTAGGTGACATGTTTTTTAAAGTCTAGCTCTCAGGCCTCTTCCCTCATGCAGTCCCAGCAGACCTGTGATCTTTGCCTCCACCACCCACACAGACACACCCTGGGCTTCCAGGGAGCAGGAGCAGGAGCAGGCTCCCCCCCTCTGCCTGAACACAGGAGGCTGCTGATACAAGCACTCTGTTAGCCTCCTGTGTTCCAGTGGTGACCTGGCTCGGACACCCACTCCCGAAGTCTGTGTTCCCTGCCTGTCCAGAGAATTGTTCTTTCCCTACAGGCTCAAAGAGGTCCAGCCTAGGGTAGAGCAGCTTAGACGCTGCAGTTTATTTAAGCTGGAAGACCCACAAGGAGCCCAGATTTCCGGACAGGAGGTAGGTGTGTCCAGCAAGGAAGACAAACTGTGTCTCATTGCCAGGGTGGTTTCACCCCAGAGTCTGTCCATGATGATAGCTAAGACCTGAGACTGACAGGCTTGGCCTCCACTCGTACACCGACAATGGCTTACAGGACAAGAACGCTCCAGGGACTCCTGACTCACTGACGCTGGGGCCTGGATACACGATTGCTCAGCTCTGGACTCTTCCAACAGATCCTCCCTCCCTGCCCATAGGCAGGGGAACTGGTTTGGTCATCCCTGGCAGTTATTCCATCCTGAGAGATGTGTCAGACTCTACTCTGGGAGCTGCAGCTTGTCCTCCAGGCCACAGACACAGGACTCTGATAGTCACTCTGGTGGAGGCAAGACCTGCTATCTTGTTTGTCACTTTTGACCAGATATCATACCCATCTTACAGATGGACAAATGAAGGCAAAGAAAGAACATCCGTATACTAGGGCTCATTCGACCTGAGGTATAATGTCCTTGTGCTGTCTCCTTGCCAACAGCTTGGATCTCTCCTGGGAGCAGCTGATATGACTTCAGAGTGAAGTGTCTCACAGTGTGGAGGCCAGGGGGAGGAGTATGTCAAGTCTGACTGTGCCTGGCTGCTGTACTTGCAGAACAAGTACAGGGCTGCCCCAGCTGCCTCCTGCCCCGCTGCTATGAGCAGACCTCCTTCAGACACCTGTGAGTCCTGCTACCCCAGAGTTTACTAAGGGTCATCCCGGAGGCTGGGAAGTTTCAGATCAGCTGCATCTAAAGCTGCCAGGCTCCCAACACGGAGAGCAGAGAGGAGGAGAGCTTTAACCTCCACAGCCCCTGTGTGGGGTAGGGGTGGAAGAGGCACAGGACACTCACTCATCACCAAAGCAAACTATTCATATTTCCTGTGCCTATATATATAAATATACATAGATATATGTGTGTGTGTATGTATATATATGCATACACACACACACACATATATATATATATATATGTGAGAAAGCTGATGGTCCCTCGAGTGTCTAGGACAACCAACACTGGAGCCCTTCTGGGCAACTGTCAGCCTCCCCGGAGCCCAGCCCGAGACAGAAGATCTGCTTTTCTGCACCACAGAGCAACCTTCTCCAGCGGCTTTCCCTGCCACACACCCAGGCTGTAGCACACACATATCTTTGTTAATTTATTAAAACAATACAAGTCCACAGGGACCACCATGACCCTGCCTACACCCAGCTGTTTATCTCAGATGTGTGGAGAGAAAAGCAGAACTCCCCACCCTCTCCCAGGCAAGGCTCCGCCCAGTGCTCTCTCTCTCACACACACACACACACACACACACACACACACACACCCCGCGCAGATGTGAGCTCGCTGGCCCCTGTGAAAACAAGCACAGGGCCTGGTGACCACTGGATGGTACGGCTGACTTGCGGCAGAAGGTCCGGTGGGAGGGCTCTCTACTGAACCAGAGTCCTGCACCTCCCAGCTCTCCTACCCATTGCAGGGCCTCAGTGTCCCCCTATCCTTGGCCATGAACATCAAAGATCTCCATAGCTGACAGTCATCACAGGGGACAGCTGCCTCGACACTGCCCACTCCAGGGCCTCGAGTCCGCTCTGTGGAGAGCCCTGCCCAGCTGTGGCTGGCCTCTGGACCTCTTGGGTGCAGAGGCTTTGGCTTCCTTTGAGAGAAGTGCCCGTTTCAGCCAGTCCCTCCTCATGGTTCCAGCTCCCGGGAGAGGCGGGACAGTTCCCGCTGGTTGTCAATGACCTTCAGCTGCTGGACATAAGCCCAGGTGCTGGCTGGACTCCGGGTGCTCAGGGACTGCTCAGAACCTGGAGGAAGGGAGAGCCATCAGAGAGAGACCCATAGCCGCTTTGCCACGCCTACCTCTCTCCAGGGAGCAGCCTCAGCTCTCTCTCCCCTCCCCCACCTCACGTCCTCTCAACGCCCAGTCCCCAGACTACAGTCTCTCCCACTACTGAGTCAGGAGGGCAGTGGATGCAAAGTCTCAAGAAAGAAAACCCTTCCCCGCACCGGGATCTTAGCATAGTACACCCCTTCTCTACATCAAAAGGAACCAAAACAGACTGGATATGGGGGGTGCATGTTTATAATCCTGGAGCTTCAGAAGCTGAGGCAGGAGGATGGAGAGTTCCAGGCCCTGTTTCAAAAAAACAAACAAAAATGGTGCATGCCTTACTCCCAGCACTCAGGAGGTGGAGGGCATGGGAATCTTTAGCAGTTTGAAGCTAGCCTGGGCTACATAATGGGTTCCAGGCCAGCAAAGCCAAAAAAAGCAAACAAGCAAATGCTGGAAGGATAGTTCAGGGTGTGAGCTGCTTGTCCTACAAGGTGTTGTGTTGGTTGCCTGTAATCTCCTTGCTGATGAGGCTGAAACAGTCAGATCGCTGGGGCCAGTCCAGCAGCCAGGACACTTGGCCAGTTCCAGACCAGCGAGAGCTTGTCTCACAGAGAGATAGTGGGCGCCCAAGGAAGAACACCCCCCGCACACATGTGCACTCATATACAAATGACTGGCGTCCATCCTCACACATCTGTACAGGTGTACACTCACATAAATAAAAATAAAACTTGAATAAAAAGTTCCTTGTGATACTCACGATGCATGCAGGTGTGAGACAAGGCTATTATTTTTTTTAAAAAAATGAAAGCAAAGGATATAGCTCAGGCTTGGAATCCTAGCCTAGGCCACGAGGCAAGACCGTCCCAAATATCAATCAACCAGCCAATAAACAAAATATAAAATAGGAGTAACTCAGAACTCATCATAGAGGCTGCTGTGCGGAGAGGGGGCCAGTGGGCAGTAGAGAAACAGGTTGCCGTCAGTGCCTTGGACTGAGTGAAAGGCTCAGAGTATTATCAGCATGAATGTGTCAGTGAGCACAGGCCAGGCATTGAGATCTGGACCATAGGCTATGATTGCTCCTTAACTTCATGAGATCCCATCAGATAAGTTCCTAGGACAGAGTCAGCATAGGACCTCCATCCCCAGCACGTCCCCTTTAGCTGGGGCTAGCGGCGGCAACAAGCTGTACTAAGCTAAGCACCGTAAGCGTCCAGCTCCAGCTCTGTCTGGCTACACCAGCTACTGTCAGTACCCTGTGTTGGTATCCAAAGACAGCTTGGCAAATCGGTTCCAAACACAGGAATGTCACTATAGGTGACATCTGTTGCTGCAGCAACCCTGCATACCTTCCCACAGCCCACTCCTCACACCCACCTTCTAACAGCCTACCACACAGCTTAGATAAAAAGCAAACTTTTCCCCACATTCGGCCCTTTTTTCCCTTGTTTTTCTCTCTCTCCCCTCTTTGTTTCTGCCATGTGGAACTGCTTTGGCCTGGTGTGGTCTATCTGGACGTGAGCCACCATTCAGCACAACACCCTGTCCCACCACTTACACGTGGAGATCCTTGATGCCTGGCTGTCCTCATGGATGTGGGAAACTCGGCTTCTGAGTGGCGATAGAGGCGCTGGGCAGAGAGAAGGGGAGAATCAGGGAGGTGGCCACTCGGAGACTCCCTGGGGGTGCTGAGGGGGCTCCCAGCCCAGGAGAGCACCTCTTACCAGTGCCATGGCTTCGGCAGTGGTGGAGCATCCGCACAGCCCTGGCCATCATTCGCTGAAGATAACACAAAGTCATGAGATTTGGCTGATAGGGACTAGGGAGTCTTTAAAGACAGGGCTATGGCTGCTTCAACCCAGCACACCCACATGCTCAGTAGGAGCTAGGCAGCAGCAAGACAGAGATGGGGAAGGCTAAGAGATAAGAGGCGGAAGGGGCTCTTATTGAACAGTGTGCTTAAGATTTACTTATTTTATCTAGGCGAGTACTTATTTTATCTATGCTGTCTTCAGACACAGCAGAAGAGGGCCCCAGATCCCATTACAGATGGTTGTGAGCCACCATGTGGTTGCTGGGAACTGAACTCAAGACCTCTGGAAGAGCAGTCAGTGCTCTTAACCACTGAGCCATCTCACCAGCACAGAACAGTGTGATATTTGAGGCTATGACCTAGTAGCCCAAAAGGCAGACCCTCCCACACGCAGTAGAATGTGGTAGGAGCTATTTAACAAACAAACAAACAACAACCAAGGTCTCTCATAGCCCAGGCTGTTCCTAAACATAGAAGCCTCCAGGCTTAGCCTCCTGCCTACTGGGGTTACTTGCATGCATGCCTGGGCTCAGGGTCTATCAGTGGACACCCGCTCCTGCTCCTTCCGGGGCAACTGTCATACTGCCAACCCACACTAGAAGTGGGAGCCCACTTTCTTTTTTTTTTTTTTTGTTTTGTTTTGTTTTTTTGAGACAGGGTTTCTCTGTGTAGCCCTGGCTGTCCTGGAACTCACTCTGTAGACCAGGCTGGTCTCGAACTCAGAAATCTGCCTGCCTCTGCCTCCCAAGTGCTGGGATTAAAGGCGTGCACCACCACCGCCTGGCAGGAGCCCACTTTCTTGAACTCACCATCTTCTCAAAGTTGATGAGGTTCTCTACCAGTGTGTGGTTTCCCTCGTGGATGAAGGTCATGTCTGCAAAGAGATGATTTCCTTTGCTTATAGGTCCCCAAACACCTTCCTCTCCTGCATTCCAGGAAAGGTGAGAGGCCAACCAGAGGACCTGTCCCAGCCTACACTGCTCAGCCGGCAGCAGCCTCTGAGCCATGGCAACTCCCTGGTATCTCTTGGAGCATCAACCACAGCCTCTGGCAGCTCCCTGCTATGTTTCTGACCTAACTTCTTTCAGTTCGTCAACATCTAATTTAGCTGAGCACTCCCTGTGTGTCAGCTCATCAGCTGTCACTGCCAAAGAGTGTTAATGAGCCCAGGGCCTACCTTTGAGTAGCAGGGGCATGAAGGGGATGACAGGAGGGGAGAGCTTGGTGAGAGCCAATCGGTACACTCGGTGGTTCCAGGAAGGGTCCTGTGAGGAAAGGGGGCTGTCCTGAGGGAGGTTTTTTTTTTTTTCATCCTGCATATGATGGCCCACCACAGACCCATCCTCACCTAGGTCCCAGGCCACAATGGAGAAGCTCCAGGCTAGCCTCCCCTCATACAGGAGGCTCAAAGGCAGGGTCTGTGGTAGACCAAACAGTGATGGGACCTGGCTTTCTAAGTTCCCAGTGTCCCCAAGAAATCTTCATGCTGATTAATCCCAGAGGCCTCTCAGACTCTCTATCTCTCTGGTGGGTGTGTTCCCCTGAACCCCTTAGATCCCAGTTTTCTTGAGAACACCCAAGGCTGAAAATACCTTGGCGTTCTTCTCTCTGGAATGCTACAAAACCTTCAAAAGTTCCAGGAAGTTCTACTCCTGTCTCATTCCTCACTTTTGTCTTACAAGTCTGGCCTGCAAATCCTTTAAGGGTCCTGGAGGGTTCAGTGACACCCTCTTACCTGACACACAGTGGGTCCTGACACACAGTGGGTCTTCTGTTCGCTACCTAAAGGAACACCTCTCTTTGCTGTCAAGCTCAGCTCAACCCTTGGGCAGAGCAGTCAAAGCCTGGCATCTTCTGCCTCCTCCTGAATTTCATACCCAGGACATCCCTGGGTGTGCTGTGGTCTCATACCCAGGGCAAATGTCCTCTCCATGAATAGCAGAGGGTAGAGTATACCACAAGGCCCCTACCACTACCTTGAATTCCCTCAGACAGTTCCCACATCCACAAACCAGAGGGATCCAGGTCCTCGATGGGCACTGAAAGCCATGAAAGGCCAAGAGCCAGGGTCCAGAGAAAGTGGGAATGGGCCCAGCACTCACCAGCAACCTTTCCAGGGCTGAGTACAGCTTCCGTACTTTATGGGGTAGACGCTGTGAAGGTAAGACAGGTGAGGGACCACGACTGGGAAGAGACAGCCACCCTAACATCCCCCAGGAGGGTAGAGGCTAGCTTTGGCAGATCCCAGACACTTACCTCCCAGGTGTGGGCCAGGCGGCTGATGGCTGAGTTGCTGAGGCCAAACATGACCGCAAAGAAAGAGTTGAGATTCTTCTGCTCCTTGAGGCTGTGAGCACAAGACCCAGACACCCTCAGAGGAAATAGCCGAATCCCCAGTGACACCTCATAGGGTGGGTAGGTTAAGTAAGAGGCAAAGGCTCTGGGAACGCAGGAACAAAGGGAAAGCTGATTGGGCAACACAATGGGCAGGGAAGGGTGGCCATAGGACTGGCAACACGCCACACCGTCTCACACATTCCACTATCCCTCCATACCCCACCATCTCCACACACCCCGCTGTCCCAGTAGGCACTCACTGGGCTGCTAACTTGATGAACTTCCGGAGTAACTGAGCCCGGGGGCCTGGAACAGGGCAGAGGCAGAGCTCGGTGGCCACCCAGTACTGCAGCTCGTTGAAACGGCGCATGAAGCGCTCCAGGTTTGCGGTGGTGACATCCCGCAGGTGCTGGGGGCCGAGTACATAATGAATCAGCTCCACCTGGATGGGGCAAAGACCAGGTCAGCATGCTAGGCCTGGTGTCCGGCCCACACCCTCCTCTCCTCAGCTCCATCTCCTGCACCTGGTGGATCCTGTTGAAGAGGTTCCAGTCATGGTCTGTCAGCTGGCCTGCCAGGTCCTTGGCACTCACTAGGTCCAGCATCTCAGAAGAACCCAGAGTAGGCCCCAGCTGCTCAGGGTGTGGGGTCTGCAGGAGAAGAATGCTCAGACACAGGGAGAACCTGGGACAAAAATTCTGCCTGTGGTGAGGGGGACAGCGGACAGACAGGGCACTGAGAAGTGGAGAGGTTTCTCAGGTCTGTGGACGGCAGAAATGGAAATGGGCTCTCCCGAGGGGTCACTGTTCTGACAGGTCTCTCATGCTGAAACTTTGGCTTCAGCCCCTGGAGTTAGGGTTTAGAGCTAGCCCTTCTTTCCCCTTGTCATCTCCAAATGCTATGGCCATCGCTCCCTTTTCCCTGTGAAGACTCAGGAGCAGCCAGAGACAAACACCTCCCTCACTTTTCTGTGGCCATCCTCCCAGAACCCACTCTGCCTCCTGGTCCCAGGGCTCCTCAGGCTCTGGCAGCCTGCCTATCCCTACCAGCTCATGCACTTCCTGTGGGTCGACAACAAAGAGCCGCTCGTTGAGCCCCAGGGATGTGGCCACACCACGGGCATCTGGCTGCAAGCCAACGACATCTGTGGAGACAGCAGAGGCTGTGCTTAGGGGAAGTGGTTGGGACGGAGGCCAGGGAGCAGCTGGAGGCCCTGCCTATCTGAAAGTTTTCTTCTTCTGGCAAAGGCTGGGTAGACTCTAAACGCACAGGTCCTCATGACCACACCTTGACACTGCCTATAGCGTCGACTCAGGCAGCACCTGAGACTGGTCAATTATGGATGAGACGTCAACTTCCCTGACCCCTAGTTTTCTCCTCCATAAACGGAAGCCTGTAGGATTCACCCCAACTACTTTCCAGGTCATTTTTATAAGTATGGCTACTACAGGTAAAAAATGCTTATAAAAAAGCCCTCTGGAAATTAGGCAACGCCCTATCTACCTCTTAATGTTGATTTCATCAGCTATGGATGGACAATGCTTTGAATCTTTGAGTCTCCAGGCCCTTGACCAGTGGCTTCCAAAGTATGGCATATAAGACCACTCATGTGTCCAGAGAAAAAGTTAGCTCTTCTATTTAATCCACTTTCTCGATTTTCTCCTATTAATCCATTTCTTCTATTTTGTGTATAGCTTTATAATCCCATGTTGAGGAAGTGTTTTTATATATAATGTATATGCAAGTGTATTCTTAGGAAGATTTGTAATAGAACATTGGTTAGTGACCCTCAGTTGTCTAAAAAAATGACTGCCACACAGTAGGATCTCAATAAAGGAGGACATTGGCCAGCGGTAACTCGCCAGGTAGCCACCAGAGGGCAGCGCTTCCCAGAGCCAAGCACACAGGTGAGTCACTCCTGTTGACTCCCGAAGGGTGAAGGCTTTTCTCTTAGCCACCCTTGCTACAGCTCCCTAAATGGGCCCCAGTTACTGACTGGTGGGCTCTGGCCGTCAAGTCCAGGCTACACTACTCAAGGATAACAATGGCTTTTAACATGCCAAATTCTCCCAAAAGCAGGTCCTGATAACATAGACAGGAGTCTAGGCAGAGATGTGCTAGGCTCGGGGTTGCATGTCTTATAGGTATCTGCAGTTTAACAGCTACAGACTCTTATAACCATGCAGTCGCTTGGCGGACTCAGAAATGGAGACTCAGAGAGGCCCAGGGGGCTCCAGCTGGGTAGTAGTTAATGTGGACTTCGCTCCTGGCCCTGGGGGTCTATGTCCACGATAGAAATTCTAGCACCCAGCCCATTCCTGCTACATAGCTGACCCTTCAAAATGTAGACTTATTTATTTACTTTATGTATGTGAGTGCTCTATCTGGATGTAAGTCACCATGTGGTTGCTGGGATTTGAACTCAGGACCTCTGGAAGAGTGAGTGGCCAGTGCTCTTAACCACTGAGCCATCTCTCCAGCCCTCAAAATGTTTTCTATCAGGACTGAAGAGGTGGCTCAGCAGTCAAGCACACTGGTTACTCTTCCAGAGGACCTGGGTTTTATTCCTAGTACCTACTTGGTGGCTCACAACCTTCTGTACCTCTAGTTTCAGGGGATCTAACCCCCTCTTCTGACTTTCATGGGAATCAAACACACGGTGCAGAGGCCATACCTTTAGGCAAAACAACCAATACTCATAAAATAAAATAAAATAAAAATAAAACTATTTTTAAAACATTATTTTTTAAAGTGTTTGCAGTCCTAGTTACTTCATCATCTTGGCACAAGCTAGGCTCATCTGGGAAAAAGGAATCTCCAGTGAGAAAATATCTGTGTCAGGCTGGCCTGTAGCAAGTTCTTGATTAATGATTGATCTGGAAGGCCCAGCCCACTGGGGGCGGGGCCACCCCAGGGAACGTGGTCCTGGGTTCTATAAAAAAGCAGGCCATGCAAGCCTTTGGGGAGAAGCCAGTAGAAGCCATGGCCTCTGCTTTGGTTCTGGCACTTAGTTTCTTCCCCAACTTCCCTTCACAACGGGCTGTTTAATTCTCACAAATCCTCTATGAGGTCCACCATTTTACTATCTCTGCTTTACAAACAAGGAGCTCAAACGCCCCCCCCCCCCCCTGTGGCCCCCCTTCTGGAGCCACAGCCAGTGATCGAACCAACCAACCAACCAGCCGGCTGAGTCTTGAGCATTGCTTCTGAAACAGCCAGAGGAGATGTGGTAATCCTGCCGCAAATTCAGGGCATGGAAGTAACTGTCTGAACTCAAGGATGTGGGTTTGGATCTGAGGGTGCTCTCCCAGGGTAGAGAGTTAATCCAGAGACACAACTCACCACCTGCAGAATTAACCTTCACCAGCACCTGCCCCTTGGTCCAGTGGTCCTCATGGGCCAAAGCCGCCATCACTTCTCTCACGGAGGCCGTCACCGGTAGGTGCAGGGTCAGCACCGAGTGGTCAGGTCTGCAGATATCGTAGGGGACTGGAGAGGAGGAGGGGTTGAGCTGGAAGCTGGTCTTCCCTCCCCATGAGGAACAGGGCCATAGCTCAGCAGCAAGAAGACACCCATAGGCCAGAAAAGGGGACACAAGGAGAAGCAAAATAGGTGGATGTCAAGGCCCAGCGGGGAGTCCTGGACCTAGGGAAGCAGCCCAGGTAACTGACCTGCTTGGCAGCTGAGTAAAGACCCCGAGGAGGACCATGTCCTCCCCTAGCCCAGAGTAACAGCCGAAAGGCAAGGAAGACAGACAAGGGAGACAGACACAGCAATGCTGATGACCCTCTATGGCTGGCTTGCTCAGTTACCCCACCCACCTTTGTCCCCAACTCGGATGGCACCAGTGCTGCTTGGGAGGGGTTCCTCCTGGTTAGGGAGCCAAACAGGTGCATTCCGGGCCTGAAAGGAAAAAAAGAACAAGGCTCCAGAGTCCAGGGACAAGTCAGGGAGGGCCTTTGAGGTGGCAACCAGCGGGGGCCCCCAAAGCATCATAGTGCCAGGGGCTCTGCTGGCCGCATGAACCCCAAAGTCCAGGGAGGGCAGGGAGCCAGGCTCGAGGACAGCCAGAGGTCAAATGCAGGCCAGTCATCTGATACAAGGCGGGGAATGGGAGGGGGGGTCAGCCACCTCCATAAACAGGACCAGGGCTGTTCTGGGATGAAAATGCTTGGGACTAGCTTTTTTCTCTTTTCTTTCCTTCCCTCAGCAAGCATTTGCTACAAAGTGAGCATTGTTCTGGGTATCTAAATATTCACAGTAGTCTTTGGAGAAAAATATTTTTAGTCCACGTTTTGTGGACATGATAAATGAGGCTCAGAGAAGTTAAGTGACAGGCTAAAGCTCACACAGCCGCTACTATGTGACTAGAAACTTGCTTTCTCTGTGCCCTCATCCTGCGAGAGCTGCTCTGTCCCAGTGGGCCACAAATGCCAGATAGCCTGTGAGTAGTCCTAACATGGGCTCCTCACTTGGCTTCCACTTTCTCTCTCCAAATCTGATATTCTCTCTCTCTCTCTCTCTCTCTCTCTCTCTCTCTCTTTCTCTCTCTCTGCCTCTAAATGGAGCTGGCCCCCTGCTCCCTGCCCCTTCCTAGACAGCTTCCTCAGAGTTCCCACCATGAGTGCCACCTGAGCACCTGAACCTGTGTTGGGCTCACTAGGGCCCCAGCCTTAAAGTTTCATCCCCATCCATGATCTATTGCTCCAGACTTCTCACACTCAGGAATCCCCTCATCCCTGTCACTGTTCCTTCTGAGCTCCTGTTCCTCACTCCCCCCAGGGCTTGCCACTCTCTTCTGGGTTCATTTAAATGGGTTTCTCCTACCTCAAAAGTCCCCCTACCCCACCCTCCCACCCACCCCCCCCACCCCCGGTGTTGCCACTCACTTCTAACCCACCTAAGTAGAGCCACACTGAGCTGGGGACAGAAGCCATCATTGCCTGTCCCCTTTAACCTCTCAACGGTTCACAGGCCATTCGCCAACCTGGAGACACTCTGGTCCCTGATCCCCTTCCTGGTCTCCTCTCTAGCCTCTAGCACTGCCTGAGGCCTTGTTCATCCCTGTCAGCTCCTGTGGTAAGTCAGTGAGTCATCTTTTCTCTGCCTGCTTTCTCAGGCGCCTCCGACTGCAGTATCAGGAGAACTATTTCACAGGTCTGCTCCTCTAGTGACTGTAAACCCACCAGCCAGGCCCTCCTGCCACACCATCCAGTATCCAGCAGGGTGTCTGACATTCCTGGGTGACTGGCACTGATTCCTCAGTGTCAGCCACATGCAGAAGCAAGTAGAGGCCCTTGTATTCAGCCCTGCATTCTGATGGGATGTGACAGATAGGGACATATAACATATCACAAGTTCTGGGGTGTGGGGAGAAGCCTGGTATTGGAAGAGCAGAAAGGAAGAATTGTAGAAAGTAGGGTGAGGGGACCCCCGGGGATGAGAAGTTTGAGGCCATGAGTCAAGTTTCCTTAGCAAACAAAGGAAAGCGTCTACAAGCTGAGAGTGCTCTGAGGAAACCAGGAAGGACATCTAGGGATGCTCTGGATGGGAGATGGGAAGGCCTTTTGGGGACACACATTCTGGCTCTGTTCAGAATAAGCAGGGTCTAAACCGGTAAAGGGCGACAGAAGAAAGGTCCCATGCAGAAGGCTAAATGCAAAGGTCCTGGGGTGAGGGTAACTGTGACTACAACAGGAAGGAGCCTCTGGCGGGCCGGGTGGGCGGGGCTTCCCGGCGGGGTGGGCGGGGCTGGATGAAGCTGCGGTGCTCACTTTCGAGTTCACTTCTCTATGATCAACCCAGCTTCCCACCTTCCCAGTTCTTTCTCCTACGACTCCTCAACCAAATCTTAGCTCCAGTCTCAACTCCATATCTCCTCCCCAGCCCCAGCTGGGACTGGGCTGGCCACCTGGAGCCCTGGGACAGGCCTTAGCAGACTATCTAAGCTCCTACAGCAAGCACCACCCTCCAGAAACCGTGGCTCTCCGAGATTATCCCAGTCACCAGTCACCCGCCTCATCTCTCAGCTACAACTGCAGGTGTGAATCACTTCCCAAAGGAATAAAAGCTCCTTAGGGTAAGGGTGAAGGTGTCCCCTTAAACTTAGTAGCTCCTACAGGAGCTGAAGCACCCAGCACAGGTCAAGGACACTCTGGGTGTCTGGGATGGAGGGGCAGAGGGAAGATGCCGGGCTGGGCAGAGGGGAAAAAACAAGAGGCAGGGCAGGCACCTTGGTCTGAGGAGATACATTCCCACAGCCGTTCTCCAACCTGCAGGGAAGAGTGAGAGAAAGAGAGCCACTGAGGACTCTGGCAAGCAGGGCGATCCCAGGGCCAGTGGCCACAGTGGTCTGGATCCCATCCTGCCCCCCCCATAAGTTCAGAGGGATGTGGGAAGGAGTGTACACAGGGCAGGGGGCAAGGTGCGCTTAAGACCCGGATCGGATTCCGTGGTTTCCAGAGGCCAGAAAGAAGGAGGAGCAAGATTCAGGGTCCTGGGATCTGAGTGAGCTCTTGCCCTTGAACCCAGCTGTCCCACAGATGTCTGGGAAAGCAAGATAAACTTAAAGGAGTTGATTGATGAGCAGGGCCAGTGGACATCGGTACCATAGTCCACAGTAACTGGCCAAAAGGGAGGCGTAAGCATTCAAGTGCATTCAGTGTGCAGAATGAGCAAACGAATGAATGTAGCCTATGTGGAAACGGAACAGCAGCTGATAAGAACACCCCATGGGCCAGCAGCTCAGCCTTGGCTGCACAAGGAGGACCAATGAGCTTCGGTCACTGGTCACCTGTGGTGTCGCCGTCTCTCCGGATACTGTTCCCTCAGCAAGTTGCTAAGTCGGGCATCTCTGCTCACCAGGTCTGAAAGTTTCTGGGAAGGGCCAAGAGTCAGTCCCTGGGATGGCTGCAGCTGTACCTTCATGGGTCAGCCCAGCCAGCCCAGCTATATTCCCAGGTACCTGGAGGAAGCTGGTGGCCACGGGATCGGAGCGGAGCATGGGGCTATACAGGGCCACCCACCGGCTGACTAGCCGCAGGATCTGCTGCCTCTTGTTGCAGATGTAGGTGCTATGCTCCTGCTCGCTGCCTCCAGCAGGTTCTGCTGGCTCCACGTGGAAGGTGGACACCAGTCAAGGGAACCACAACATACCACTGAGGCCACCCGCCATGCAGGGCCCGACTGCTCAGGGCACCAGGGAAGGGTCACGGCAGCCTCTTTGATAGGAATCCCATCCCCTACCCACATCACCCTGGGGCTGGAAGGATATTGGTGCAGGAGGGCAGTGAAGAGCTGGGTGCTGGGCATGAAGACACTGTGGGTCAGCAGGAAGTCACTGAGGAACGTTTCTGTTGGGCAAGGTTGGGGTTGGGAAGGGATTTCAGCCCAAGTCATAGCTCACTTATATGTGCACCCGAAATATACGTCCCCTAAGTCAGCACAAGTAAAGGAGGCAGTGCCCAGACCCTGTGACAGTTTTCTCCACCCAAGTGAAGAGCACTTCCTGCCAACTGCTGGTATGGACCAATCTAGAACCTGCTGAGGTCAGGCTGCAATGACCTCCTGATGACTCAGAGAACAGGGAGAGTCTTCTGACGCTACCTGTTGGGTCATGAGCACTGGAGTCCGGTCTCATAGCCTCCAACAGGAGTTCTAGAATTTTCTCTGGGGTGCCAGACATTACCGTATACCTAGGGGTAAAACAGTCAATCGATAGCATATGCCCTAAGGACATCACCTCTCTGCACACAGACATCAGTAATTGATCACATCATGCTTTCTGATTGGCTAGCCCTATTCCATCTTGGAGAGAGGGCATTGATAACATCCTCGTAATCCCTCAGTGCCTCCCACCCCCAGGTGGCCAAAGGGCATCAGCGTGGTATGGAAACAGAGCAAGGCTTGGAAGTGGAAGAGGTATACTGGGTAGGGCAGTGTGAAGCTCTGTGGGGAGAGACATGATAGGCTTGTTACCGGTTCCTGCCTGGGGTCGGAGGGCGGGAAGGGCCAGCACCCTGAGAGGTCCTCTCCAGAACCAACACCACTTTACCATGTTCTTCCAGTCTCATGGTTTTCGCTTCCACATCCTGGAGAAGGATGCACTAGGCTGTTCTTCAGACTTCCTGTACCACCTCCCTTCCAAGCCTAGAGCCCTAGAGGCCCCTAAGGAGCCTCAGCTTTTCTACAGATCCACCCATATCAGACCTCTCAGCCCCAGCGACTCCGCAGACCGAAATCCCACCCTCTACCCTCCCCCTCGCCAGTCCCTGGTCTCTCACACCAAACTGTGGGTGTCCATTCCCACCCAGATCCCGAGTTTCCTTACAAATTCTCTCTGATGCCAGTGCCTCTGCCCGGACACTCTACCATGTCCTCACTACCCCCACCAACCCCCACCCTATGGCACCTTGATGATGCGGTTGAAGTCCTGCTTGTCCACACGCAGAAAGTGACAGTTATTTTCTCGAAGGATGATGGTGGCTGCCCGAGGTGCATCGTTCACCAGAGCTAGCTGTCCGAAGTCATCTCCCTCATGCAATGTGGTCACCAGCCCCTGAAGCCAGGACTCAATCACAGCCTGCCCCTACCTACCAGTCCTTGATGGGAGGGACAGACTCAGACATATATATGGGATCAGCAGCCTTGGGGCTATCAAAAGGAGTGCTCATGAGGACATGAAACAAAGAGCTTTGACATCTAACCCCGTGGGCTTGGGGGAGGGCTTACCTTGCCATGGGTCACCACATTGACAGATCCCTTCCAGATAATGTACCACGAAGTACCCTTGTCCCCCTGGCTGAACACTGACAGAAGCACTAATCAGATTTGTCCCCTCCTACCACCCACCACTGCCCCATGGCTCCAGACATGGTGGCGAACCCAACTTACACACAGTTCCTGCCTTGCTGTGTGGTTCAAAGAGCAGAACAGCAGCCAGTTCCCGCTTCACCTGGGGGTGGAGAAAAGAAGGTCAACAGAGGCAGCCTTGGGGAAAGAGAGACGAGCTGACAGCCAGGGTATAGCCTAAGACAGCACCCGAGGACAGAGCTATGGTCAGGCCACTTGTCCCTGGGATGTGGCAGACAAAGTAGGGGAAAGAAATGGACAATATTGGCACTGAAGGCTAGTGGTAAGAAGCTAGGTGGAGCGACTGGAGAGATGGCTCAGTGGTTAAGAGAACTGCCTACTCTTTCAGAGGACCTGGGTTTGCTTCCCAGCTACCACATGGTGGCTCACAACCATCTGTAATGCCAGTTCCAGGGGATCCAGTGCCTTGTTCTAGATTCCGTGGGCACCAGGCGTGCATGTTAGGTATAGACATTCATGCAGGCAAACACATCCATACACATAAAATAATAAAATAATTTTTAAACTGTAACTTAATAAAGAAGACCTTAGGTGGAAATCCTCAAGCCATAGACAAAGGTGGGGGGAGAACTAACCTCCTCCCTCCCCTTCCCCCAACCCCATCTAGCAGGGGGAAGAGATCCAGCTGAATGTGTACTGACTGAGTTAGAAAGGTGGGCCACCGCCTTGATATGGAGCAGCTCCTCAAAGATGAGGTCCAGTTCTTCATCCGTCCGCTGACCTGGGCTGTAGGATCGGAGAAAGGCCCTGAGAAACTGTGGATCAGAGCCAAGGAGCCACCACCCCACCTGCCTGCTGGGGCCTGGGACCAGATGGCTTCTCCACAACTATCAGTCAAGCCAACAGTTATCAATAGCAGGCTTTGTGGATGAGCCCCAGGTACCCGGCACTGTGCTAAGCACCTCTCAGGCACTTTTCCATTCTACCCTCACAAGGACCTGAACACCATCACCTCACTCATAAAACAAGGAAGGAAGCTGGCTGGAGAGGCCCAAGTCACCCAGTGAGTAGCTGATTGGGCTAGAATTTGAACCCTGACCTATCTCGGTCCAAAACCCACACCCTCTGTCAGTGGGGAGGATCTTCAGACCCTCTAGCCTAACACCCTCAGGAATAGAAACGGTCTCGGATGTGAGGGCTGAGATCACATAGCCAGTCCATGGCAGAATGAGAGCCGAGCTCAGGCCTCTACTACCTAGGTCTTTTCCCTCAGATGAACCTGGGAGCCTATGAGTTCTGAACTGAAGGGAGCAGAGGGCAGGGCTCTCCACTCACGACTTCCGGAGTGCCACAGTGAGTAGGGCATCAGGCCCTCGCTGGGAGAGCAGGGCCATTGCCTCAACAAGCTCCTCTTCCACATCATGAGTTCCTGCAGGCTCGGGCTCTGGTCCAGGGAACCTGTAGAATTGGGTATCTCGGTCCTGGAAGGTCCAGTCATGTTTTACTGGGGAGCCAAGGCATGGCAGAGAAACGAAAAATCAGGCCAGGTATTAGACTTAATTCTAACACTATCAGAATGCCTTAATCCAGCAGTTCTCGTACTGTATGTCGAGACCCCTGGGGGAGGAGTGTCACAAATCAGATATTTACATTATGATTCATAACAGTAGCAAAATCACATTTATGAAGTAGCAACAAAGTAATTTTATGGTTGGGGGTCAGCACAACGCAAGGAACTGCATTAAGGGGTTGTGGCATTAGGGAGGTGGCAAAGCACTGCCTTAAACCTCTCCACAGCTCCCAAAAGAGTCCACTCCCCAGGTTAGCCCTCCCTACCCCCACCCCGCCCTAGTGCCCAATCAGAGCTCAGCTCACCATGGCAAAGGGCACCCTCATCCAGCAACACCTGACAGATGCCCACGGCTTGGCTCCGTGAGTGGACCCCAAGCCCCAGAGCCAGGATGCCATCCACTAGCTCCCGGCCAGAGCAACACTGCCTGTGGGAAACGGAAGGGGGGCGGGGGCAGAGAATCAAAGTGGGAGGGAGCAGAACTCTATCCAAAGGCACCATCCCTCCCAAGCCCAGCTCTTCCCCCATCCCCACCCCCACCCCACAAAGTAGGTGCCTGCTGGAGAGAAGGGAAGGTAGGACCCAACTCACCACTCACCGATATAGCCGCAGATGGTATTTTCTGTCTCGGATGAGGCTAGGGTAGGTGGCCAAGAGATGACGGTGCAAGAGCTTCCCTGCCTTGTGTACATGCTCTGTAGTGGCCTGAGACGAGGTGGAGGGAGGGCACCACAAACTTAGGCCCTGAACACCGCCCCCTAGAGCCTGTAGCCCCTCCCAGCTAGGTCTTCCTCAACTCATACCTGCTCCAGGCTCACTCTGAAATCCAGGGACCCCTCGCTGTTAGTAAGTGGAGTCTGAGGACAGTAGAGAGAGTTTGCAGATCAGTGGGAGGTCTTCAAACTAATGGAGTGGGACCCTTCCCTGCCCCTCTCAGAAGACACCTCTTTCCACACCAGTGTGCTGCATGCAGGTGAGAGCCCCAAGATCCCTATTCTGCTCACCCAGGGTCCAGATAAACAGGCCTCATATGCAGCTGGTCGGGGTGGAGCTAGAGGAAGTTGGAACCCGCAATACAAGATTCAGGAACATCCCGGGAGGCCTGGGTACACCAGCTCCTAGCTGGGACTACAGGTTGATCCCAGGCTCAGTGCTGTGCCCAACCACAGGGCCCTCTCTCTGTAGGGCTGTGGCTCAGTTAACAGAAACACAAATTCTGGAGCCAGGCTCTGTACTAATGGCATAACCCTGAACAAAATCTCTATGTACAAAATCTCTAAAGTGTAAATAAATAAAAGCAACACACACGAGCTTTCAGAGGGCCCCCACGAGTGGGCAGAAATTGCATGTTTAACTGTTGCCTGGTGTATGGTTGTGCATAGGTTAGCTTTTACCATCTGATGAGGCACAGGTGTGGCCGTGGCTGACAGGCTCATTTCTTTTTAGCAGCTACTGTAAGTCATAGCCCTGTAAGGGTGGGTAAGGCTGTGGCAGCCTGTAACTGGATTGCCATAGAAACACTGTCTGCGGATGCTCTGGGAGCAATGTTGCCACCAGGGACTTCAAGGCAAATATGCCCTGCATATCAGCCATGAAGGCCCCTCACAACCCTCTTGTCCAACCATGTGAAAATAGAGTTTATGAACAGCTCTGGGCGGGCTGCTCTGTTCTCCATAGCCCTCCCAAGGCATCCCTGACAGCTCACAGAGCGTATTTACCTTCCTGATAGCACCACATCCTAGGTGTGGTGGGCAGAGATGATGTGTTCCCTTATGACTTCCAGGGAAACAAGTCTCGATGTGAATTCAAGGGCCCTGCATAATTCAACCACGCACACGCAGGATTGTCAACCAGCTGTGGGTAAACTGGAGCTCCCACCCAAGGAGGTCTCCTTTCCACTCATTCCACACACCCACTCATATCTCCCTGCACTCAAGGACCTGGAGAAGTGTTGGCTGGGGCTCTGGGATTCAAGTTCTCTCCCCGAGACTGTCAGGTCCTAAGCACACTATAGCTAAGCAGAGCCTCAAGGTCTGACATGAGTGCCTGGCCCAGCATGGGGTGGAAGTCACTAGGTGTCCCAAGGGTGTCCCTGCCCGGGTCACGAGCACAAGCCTGTGCCAGACACAGAGCCCAAGAGACTTAAGAACAGGAAATGAGGAAGAGGAGGAGCCAGGAAGGGAGGAAGAGCAGGAATGTATCCAGCCAAGCCCTATGTTGGAACAAACAGTGCCTGAGTACTAATAACTTCTTGTTATTCATGTCAAAATGCCCAAGTCACCCTAGCTCCTGACCCAGCTCCCTTTGGTGCCCACAGCCCAGGCTCCAGCTGGGCTCTGTTATTGTTGTTGTTAGATTTGTGTGTGTGTGTGTGTGTGTGTGTGTGTGTGTGCCTGTGTGCTCACAGAAGATAGACAAGGAGCTGTGACACTGTTGCTGGGTTGCTAGGGGGCCAAACTCAGGCCTTCTGAAGATCAGCAGATGTTCTTATCCACAGAGCCATCATCTCTTCAGTCACTTTTTTTTTTTTTTTAGGCAAGATCTCATACAGTCCAGGCTAAAGTCAGTAAACATCTGAGGATGGCCTTGAACTTCTGATCACTACACAGGGCTCACTGCACAGGGTTCCATGCATGTTAAGTGAACACTCTACCAACTGAGACCTAGCCCACCCTTCCTGGAATTATTCTGACCTCGGAGGCCACATGACCAAGCTGGTCACTTCCTGCCCTACCCCAAGGGATGGGCACAGGAGTCTGAGAACAGTAGCCTGAGAATGCAACCATAAGGCGTTTTACTCTGCTAAAGAAAGCCTACGCCAAGAGGGACAAATTCACTGCCGAGGGTAACATAGTTGCTCAGGAAGGCAAGATTCTAGGTGCTGCCTCTGTGTGAAGCAGGTGTCTGGATTCTATTTCTAAGCCGAGAAAAAGGTTACATAACCCACCCTAACTGGTGGTAAACAGTACTCACACTGGAACTGTCTGACTCCTCAGCCAACTCTTCAGCCCTACAACTCTCCTGAGCTCAACCCTGTTCTCACTTCTTCAATGCAGGCTACAGCCACAGAAATAGCAGGGCCACTCTGCCCTCAGGAACACTCTGCCGGCATAGCAAGAGACGAGCTTGTGGCCACAGCCCTCTGTGTCCCTGTCATGCTCCTGTGGATGGGAACCTTGGGAACAGGCAGAGAGAGGACGGTTAATGAGCAGCAGTGGGCATGCGTGTGGCCTCCAGATGCCCGTGTTCAAATGCTGGTTTCTGAATGGAAGCCAGGGTGTGTAACCTTATGCTGATTTAAGCTCTCTGTGCACAAGCTGCTTGTCTTTGAAGGGGATTGGTAATAAAAGTACGTACTCCTGAGAGTTATTATCATATTATTTAAATAGGTTAATAATCTGAAGCCCATGGAATGGTGCCTGCCCACAGAAACTGCTTGACAAATGTTAATGCAGTAACTGAGTCTTTTTTTTTTTTTTAAGTTTGGTTTGGTTTGGTTTTTCAAGACCTGGTTTTTCTCTGTGTAGCCCTGGCTGTCCTAGAACTCTCTCTGTAGACCAGGCTGGCCTGGAACTCAGAGATTCACCTGCCCCTGCCTCCTGAGTGCTGAGATTAAAGGCGTGCTTCACTACACCCCACCACTTTCTTATTTCTTATGTGTACCTACTGCCTTGACATATGGACTACAGCTGGCCCTGGACTTGAACTTATGACCCTGAGTATCATTTTGAGGTCCTCAGTTGGCTCATCCTTTACCACCAACTCTTCTTAGCCTGGGACAGGAAGGATCCCAGGTAAAAGATGTGCTGGCATTAGCCAGATGGCCGGCTCCACCCTCCTTCCCTGTCACTAAATGTCAGAGTTTGGCTGGAGGGGGAGTCAGGGACAGCTCGGGAACCCACCAGACCAGTTCCTTTGGTCATGGCTAAGGTCCTAGGCCAGGTTGTGCATGGAGCACGACACAGAGGGTGTCTGAGGTATTGTGCAGGTAGATCTTGGGTATAAAACCCAGCTCAGCCACTCAGCAGCTGTGCAGCTCCTCACCAGCTGCTTGACCTCTCTGTGCCTCCCTTTCCACATCTGTAAGATGGAACTATTAGGACTGATTCTACCAGGCTGCTGTGAGCATATTTAGTATGACAAACATGAGGCTGTCATAGGGCACAGGACACAAGTACTGTGACTCTTACCCACTGTCATCATTTGAATGGATTTGTTTTGAGAATATAGCCACCTCCCCCCAAAACTGTCCAGTCTTGCTTGAGCCTGTGGGGCCCACCCAAGGTCACCCCGAGCTTTCTCTCCCTCCCACAGATGGTACAAGACCTCATCTCTCCCACATCTTTTTCAAAGCTGTTTTCACACCATTGCTATACTGCCTTAGCCATAGTCAGAAAGGTCTTTCTACGGCTGGCTGTGAGCCCCCGGGGGTCTCTGGCAAACTAACTCTTCTTAAGAAGGGGAACCCACTCTCCCCTAGGCTTTCTAAAGAGGGAGATGTAGCCTGAATAGCCCAGGCCTGCCTTCCTGGGCTCTGAGCTCACCTTCTTCACCCCGTGCATGCACACGCCCTGCTGCCACTTGCTCCCCAACAGGAACACTTCAGGAAATCACAAGAGCCATAAGAGAGCCAAGAAGTGCAGCCTCCAAGGGGGTCTAGAACCTCTTAAGCACAGGCTAGACCTACTCACTCCACTCATTAGGGATGGGCATGGTGAAGAGATGGGAATAGTGGTGTCTAACCCTAAAACCAAAACACGTTATTCCTAGAAACCTAAACCCATTGTCCCCATACCTGGCAGAGGAAGGCCTTGCTTCCAGACCTCTGGCCCCCTTTACATTCCAGCAGCCCTCACCTCTATGTTTCCAGCCTCCCACACAATCTGATCCTTCCTTTCTGAGGTCTTAGGGGAGAGAGAGAGACTGGAGAGGACTCCTCCACCCTCTCCAACTTCAGATCCCAAGAGATTTCCCAGTGACCTCATTGTCCTGGTAACTGACCTTCTCCTACCCCCTACCTAGCTTCTCCAAGCTGGGAAGGGGACAGGAAATACACAAATAATTATAGCCTGAAAGGGAGGGCGGGTTCCAGCCGGCTGGATCCCAGCAGGAACTACCGCAGTGACCCAGAGCCTGAGTAGGGGTGTGGGTTAGGATGAGCCTTCCCCCAACCCCCACCTCTATTAGAAAGACCCAGGGAGAGAAGGGCTAGCAGGGACTAAACTCCAGTACCAAGAGACCACTCCTCTAGACCCACCTGGGGCTTTCTCAACCTAGTCTCCTCGATTAGAAACAGAAATAGTGTTTGGACAAGATTGGAAAAGGAAGCAGTCAGTGGTGATTTTTTTTTTCTCTTTTTACTCAAGAAGACTTGCTAGTGAGAGAATCCTTTCCAAGATTGTCACCCCTTCCTGCCTTCCCTCTATCCTCTACTCAGTACCCTCTGCCCCTACACCTACACACACCTCCACACACCTCCACACACACACACACACACACACACACACACACACACACACACACACAGAGACAGGACTGTCCAGCCTGGTAGTTGGGAAGAGGATTTCTGGAGCCTGGTGCCTGCCTGTCCCCCTCCCTAGCCTCTGTCCTTCTCACTAGCTTCCTTCAGTAGTCATTCTCCACCCTGAAACCTCTTCAGTCCCCCGTGGCCGGGTGCCAGGCTTTATCCACACAAATACCTCACCCCAGGAGCCAAAAACCAGATTCAGCCCAGTTCAATTGTTCACTAAAGGAGACCGTTGCCATGGTGATGTGTCAAGAACAGTAACCAAGTTAATTTCACCCCCACTTGACCTGGCCCCACATATCCCCACTGCCTCACAGAAAGAACTCAAACATGTAAGCCCATGCCTAGCACACAGGTGATGGATAAATGATAAAACCCTTTCCGGCTCACCCACCGGTGACTGAATGGGGCAGCACAGGACGTCGTGCACACGGGGCACACAGGCTCATTCTGTGACCAGCCATACACGCTGCCACCAAACTTCACTCCCTTCTATCCAACCAGATGAATTTGCTCTGAGAAACCTGCCTGACCCGCCAGGACTACAATCCAGCCTCTTCCAGCCCTGACCCAGCCTGGCAGATGGCCGGTACTCACCCAGCGAAGTCCCTGGATGCAGCTGGGGCGCCGGTGCTCGAACACTAGTTGGTAAGAGCAGCACCGAGGACGGTGCATTCTCTTCAGCACCATATTGAGCAGCGTGCCCTCCGGAACCACGTCCGGGAGACCTCCCACCTGCGGTGCCCCCACAGCTCGACTCTCCACCACAGCTGGGCCCACCTGCCAGTGGTTCTCACCTGGCCAGCTGACCTGTGATGTGGAGAGGAAAGTGGCTAAGCCATCGGACGGAGGAGCTGAACTTCTCCACCACCACCCCAGGCTTAGCGTCCTCTGGACTTGGACTGGTCATGCGGAGGTGCGGCAACCCTGCCAGGAGCCGGGGGGAGGGACAGGAAGACCTGCCCCGGGTCCTGCTGGCTTGGCGCACCTAGGGGTCTCCAGCTTGACTCACAAAGATGGGGCCTTTCTCAGTTCTGGCTGGAATTCGGCCCCACCTCACCGTCCATGTCCTGAAGGCATGTCCACCTTTGTACACACACTCGATCCCCAGAAGCAGCTTTTCCTCAAATTCTCCTCCCCAACACTCTCTCCCACCCAAAACTCCCCCACGTGTCGGCTTCCTCTCCCGCCCTTTCTAGCAGCTTTCCTTGGCTCTGACTCCGGCCCACCTTACCTTCATGTTTCTTCTCCAGCTCACACCGCGGTGCTCGCCCTAGCAAGAGGCTGCAGGATCTCTGGAGTGCTCCAGGGCAGCTCCACCCGGGAATCCCGGAGGGTTATGAGTGTGAGTCCCCGGCGGCAGCGAAGGGCCAGCCCCTAGTAGGACAGGTTGCCCGGAGTAGCAAGATGCAGGGCTAGACAGATGGGGTTAGTCCTGGGTGAATAGAGGGCTGGGGGAGTGGGGGAGCCCACCCCCAAAGACTAAGAACTCGGAGCCTCCGCCTCCGTCCCAGATGTAAGAGCCAGCTGGCACAGGGCGTTCAAGCGAAGCTGCAGCTGGCACTGGTCCGGGCGGGAGCTGTCACACCCCCTGCGCTGCCCGCCCCTTCCCCTCCCCAGGACAGGCCGAGGGGGCGGGGAGCAGGCACCGGCTTTACGGTAGGGGTGTGCATAGGGGAAGGGGCAGGACTAACAGCTGATGGAGGCCCTACGTCAGTGGGTTCAAGCTCCCATCCCGAAGCCTCAGCCGGTAGGAAGTGCCTTAGGGTATCTGCCCCAGCCGCTGCCCGAGTGCCGGGTTAGGGGCGGTGATGGCTGCACCCGCCGCCACGTGGCCAAGAGGAGAAATGCAAATAAGGAAACTAGGGAAGGGGGAGGGAGTGAGTCATGGCGGCCCCACCCGGGAGGGAAATCCGGGCTGGGGCCGCTTCCTGGCCAGGGGCGTCCGGCCTCCCGTTTGGGTTCAGGGTTTCCAGCAGCCCGGGGCTGGAACTGGGCAGCCTTCCCATGGGGGAATCCCGCTGCCTGGCTTCCCACCTTTGCCCTCCTAATCGCACACACTGGCGCGGGTGGGGAAATTGAGGCTGGCGGGGAGGGACTGCTTTCCAGATGGAGAGAGGGACAAGTAGTTAGATTTAACCTGCCGGGACTTGGATTTGTGGTAGAGTTTTATAGACAGGCTGGGCTTTGGGGGCCATGCCCCGCCCCCTAAGTGCTCCCCTATGCCGGGCTAGGTGAAGGCAGAGCACACCTCCTCCCTGGGCCTCTTTCCACCGTCGCACAGATGGCCCGCACTTCGTCTCACTCGCTCCTGGTTCCTAATGGACAGACTGTGACCTGGGACGGTGATTTCCGTGGCGCCTGGTAATTGCTCAGGACATCGACGAGGGTATAGAAGAAGGCACGGGTTCCACCCCCAACGTTCTAAGGTTCTCTCTCTAGCCCCTTCTCTTCTTTCCCACTGCCATTAAACCCGGAAGGGGGAGGTAAGGCTAAAACCAGCATAGCTAAGCCTGTTTCCACCCAGAACTGAGAACTTTAAACATCATTTAAAAACTGAATTAAAATGTGTGTGTGTGTGTGTGTGTGTGTGTGTGTGCGTGCGCGTGTGCGTGCGTGTGCGTGTGCATGCATCTCAGCAGTTTTTTTCTCCCCACGGGTGTATCAGCGTGACTGGTTTAACTCCTCAAACTCTGATTCCATCCTATTGGCATGAACTAGAAACTCTGAACTTTGAACGAACATTCCAGGTCGTCTTTAGTGGCCACCCTCTGAGACACACGAATGAAGAATTCTCTCCTCCTCGGAGGAAAGACGGGAAAGGGGGCTGCCTCACAACCCAGGTTCCTAGAACGTGGAAGAGTAGCTTGAATATTTAGTCTAAAAGGATGGGAGATGGGTGGTCTCACACGTGCACGTCTCACACGTGCACTTAGGGGTGAAATGGTGACTACAGTCAGGATGCTGGATCTGGCCTAGAAGATCTTGCAAAAAGAGTTTCCTGAAACTGTGAGTAGGAAGGGGGTGTTTCCTGTTCCCACTGCCCCACTTAGGACAGGTGAGAAAGATGTCTGATGCAGCAGAACCTGTAACTAATTTTTTCAATGCCTTATTTTTAATGATGGTTCTTAAATGCTTTAACCTGCCTTCAGCCCATTACCCACCGGAGGTAGTGGAAAAGAAAGTATGTCGGGGAGGGGACCTGTTTAGAAAGGTCTGGAAATTGCCAGTTCAGTTCACAGGTCAGCAGCAGCAGCTCGATCCACTTGCAAACACTTCACAGATACATCAGCAGTCCAGTTTGGTAGTCAGGTTAGCAACGGCAGTGACACGACCTAGCAGAGACAGCCAGGCCTCAGCCTTGGCTCCAGTCAGCAGGAGGCACCAACAGGAACACCAGAAGTTCTCTTCAGGGAAGCGAAGATCAGAGAGACCCACAAGCCTTGCTGTACCAGCAAGCCAAGCTCTGTCTCCGTCACTCCATGGAGTTCCATTTATCCCCTCCAAACATAGAGTGTCCTCCTCATGCCTTGCCTCAGCACGTGCATCCAATCACCCCCAAGTCTGGGAAGCGGCAAGAAACTGCAGTACACTCCAGAAGTTTTTTTGGTGCATTTCTCTTTATGGAGTCCCAACAAACGCAGCTCAACTACACAGTGTAAGGCGGACCAATACGTGCATTTTGTTAGCAAACAATCCTTTGTCACGTGTCCTTTCATGTGCTCGCTTTAGCAGAACATCCTTTCACCTGTGTCTGCTTCTGCAAAACGTTCCTTCACAAGTCTGCCTTAGCCTTTCACACCTGTGCCCACTTTAACAAAACATTCCTTTACGTGTTTGCCCCAGCAAAATGTCATCCAACCGACTTTCCTTTAAAGAACCCTTAAGTTTCCACTTCAAGAACTTGCTTACCTGTTGATCTAAGCTAGGATGGGACATGCCTGGCCCTGTGTTCCATCCAGGATGTCTGGCTCGACTTCACCCCCAGGATACACGCTCTCTCTGCACTACAGGCATCCTCTAGATCGCAGAGCCTAGAGAAGGTACTAAGACACCAGAAGGGGCTGTCTGTGTGTGTGGCAGCCAGGGACACGTGGCGTATGACAATTACTATTCATTACTCATTTGACAAGATTTACCATCACCTAGGAGAGCAACCTCAGTTGCTGAGGGTGTTTTTAGAGATAAGCCCACCTTGATTTCAAGCTGCACCATCCACACAGACCAGGGTAGCTCCATGAAGGAAGAGAAGGGGAGCTGAGCTTGATGTGACCATTTGCCTCTCTCTGCTTCCTGACTGCCAGGGCAAGGTGACCAGGTACCTAACGCTTCTGTCGCTCTTCTTGGTAGACTAGATCTTCAGACTGACTCAAAACAAACCCTGCCTTAAGTTGCTCTTGTTTGTCAGGGCAGCAAGAGAAGCAGTCAACACACAGGAAGCACCTGAAGAAAGCCATTCAGATGGGCAACAATGAGTGTCCCAAGCCCATTGGCCCTGTCTTGCCTTCGTTGTCTCTGCCCTGGGATGCCACAATGCTGCTTTTTGTGCTCACTGGTGGCCTGAGCCACCAAAGGGATTAGCTGTCCCTTCTGTGGCAGCAGTCAGGTTCCCTGCCTGCTGACAGTGCAGTGGGTCTTCTCGGGATTCACGAATGGGACCTAGTCAGTGCAATTACTGCTCATTGGTTGTCCCACTGAGGCTGAGGCCTGGTGGGTCAGGGCACTGGGAAGGATGTCTGAAGAAGACATCCAGGCCAGATGGGCCATCTTGGAGGTGATCAAACCATATCCTGTCGCAGCATCCACCAACCCCAACTGTCATTACATACCTAGCAGGGATCTTAGACAAATAATAATTATAGTTACCATGCACTAGGCCCTATTCTTAATACTTCACATGCACTAGCTGAATAGTCACGACAACCCCGTGACACCGCATCATCGTTGTCCCATTTTTTCAGATGAGGAAGCTGAGGCTCCAAGATGTTAAACAATTTGCCCAGCATTTTCCACCTCATGAGCAGTAGAACAGTGCGAGGTTTCTACCCAAAGGGTCATTGAATCTATGCTTTACCATCCTGGAGCCCTGCAGCAGAAAAATTGCCACAGTTCCCACAGAGAAGGAAAGCTCACACCAGGAGTTCTAGCCCCAGCTCTAGGTATTGACTCTGGCGGCCAAAGAGGATGATGTGAGAACTACTTCAAATCCACTTGGTATAGGCTGTCCCTTCAGTGAGTTTCTGCCAGAGTACAGGCCCCCTAGATACCCCCCCCCCTTCAGCTTTCCAGGGGACTGAGTATGGAGGTAGGACAGTTAAGAGTTTCTGAGGGCAAGGCTTTGACTCTGGACTGTGTTTCTTCCTCTAAGGCCTCTTGGCTGACTCTGCACACAGAGCCCACAGCTTCCTGGATTTCTACTGGAACCTTAAAACTCCATGTGTCCAAGCCTCCCTTCCTGCCCCAGGGGCTTCCTCCTCCTGCTTTGCCTCTCTCTGCTCCTGGAGTCGTGCCACTGTCTAAGCAAGAAACCTGTAAGGTGGCTCCATTCTACAGCCAGTCAGGCACCTAACACACACATACAATGGCACATCTCTCCTTTCCCTGCTACAGCCCAGTGGAGGTCTTGTGGCAGTTACTGTGGGCTGCCTACTACTGTCTCATAACTACCGTTTTCTTGTCCTTACTAAAGCTTTTATTTGCAACTGATGGAGCTGGAGCACAGAGAGGTGAAAAGTAATCTACCCAAGGTCACAATGATGGCAAATGGCAATACCATACTTGGGTGTGTAATGCCAGTCCGAGTCCCACGTTCGTATCTAATGCTTGCTCCCGGATCACTACCTCTGGCTCGCCTCCCTTCAGCCCCCCCCCCCCCCCCCCCCCCATGTACTCCCTCAGCATGTTTTTAAAACTCCTGAATCCATTTGAAGTTTACTGCAGTTGCCAGGAACTATGATGTAAGACTAGGTAACGGATGCCACGCTCCGAGTCTGGGGACAGGGTGATCAGGGCGCTCAGTTGACAGCACACACACAGGTCTAGAATCCATCGCCAGCCCCGAATCCCAGCAGCACAACCGAGTTGTGGTGCATGCCTATAATCCCAGCACTGGAGAGAGGGGGGCAAGAGGACAGAGGCCCAAAGTTGTCCTCAGTTATATAGCAAGTTTAAGGCCAGCCTGGGCTACAAACACCCTGCCTCGGGGGTACGGGGATGGGGTTGGGGGTTGGGGAAGGGTCAGAAAACAACAACCAATCAAGGCTGTGGGAACATAAAGTCCAGTGGGGTTATCTTTCCATCTGGCTCACAGGCTAATCTGATCCTTCTCCCTTCCCAGCATAGTATCTGGCCTAAGTAGGTGTTCCGTGATTACAGATAGGGATGAAGTCAAGTGGAACCCTGGAAACCTCTGTGGACCTGCATTCTGCAGATGCGGGGGTCAGTGAGAAGGGGCTGTGCTGTCTGTTTTCAAGGTCTCTCCTTCCTCAATATTTCCTTATTTTCTCCTTTCTCACCCTGTGCCGCAGACCCCACTTACAAGGCTTAGCCACATTATGTGAGGTTGGAAGAAGCTGCCAACTTTTGGCCTTCCGTGGCCTTATAACACTCTAGAGAAGTTAAGGCTTGATGCCAGCCCTCTCCGGGGGTCCCTGGTCATCATCTACCTTGGCTATGGCTAAGCAACCATGGGGAAAGATTAAGAGCAGCACCCAGGACCCCCCTTATCTGGACTCTGCCTCCTGGCTCTGGAAAGTCCTCTAACTCTTTTCCTGGGCTCCTTCTCCCAGAAGCGGTTCCAGTTCAGTTACTCATCTCCCTCCCACCCATTCCTGGGGTGGGGGCAGAGGCAGAGAGCTGGAATGTGATGGGCTCTGAGCCAAACCTTCCTAGGACTAACAGGTCCGAGGCAGCCTCTCCTGGGCCACTCTGCACAGTGATGCAGAAGCTGGTTCCTGCCTTTCTAGGTTGGGGAAGTGGGCAAGCAGGGCTTACAGGCAGGTCTGGAGACTAGCAAGGGATTTGTTGGGACATGAGTGGGGACATGCTCCTGACTGGTGCTCAAGGTCCTGGCGGGTGACTGAAAAGACCTGAGATGGTGACTGAAGGGTGGAGAGATGGTGGGTGAGGACAGGCACATAGGAGAGGAAAGGCTAAGTCTAGAGGCACAAGTCAGTTACTTAGAAAACGTCATACTGCATGGGTATGCAGAAGCTGCCTGCTGCTTCCTATTCCCTGTTTCTGCTTTCACAGAAGAGAGGAAAGGGAGAAAGGAACACACACACACACACACACACACACACACACACACACACACACACA
>JANHMN010000012.1:5695958-5738165 GCA_030674055.1 Rhabdomys pumilio | reverse complement strand
CCACACTGGGCATAGCTTAAGCATATAAAACCTCAAAGCCTGCCCCCCCCAGTGACAAAACTTCTTCCCACAAGGCCACACCCACTCCCACAAGGCCACACCCACTCCCACAAGGCCACACCCACTCCCACAAGGCCACACCTCCTAATAGAGATGCTCTCTACCGGCCAAGCATTCACACACAAGAGTCTATGGGGCCCATTTCTATTCAAACCACCACAGTCGCCCTGGCTGTCTTGGAACCTGTTATGTAGACCAGGGTGTCCTGGAACTCATAGAGACCTGCTTGCCTCTGCCTCCTGAGTTCTGGGATTAAATAGTAGGTGGTATGTAGCCAGCACACCACTAGAAATAGCCATGTGAGAGCATTTCTCCTCTAAAAGAAGATTTTTGTAATCTAGATATGACAGTCTAACTTATCTCCTCAAGACATAGCTCCTGTCACGTGACCCTTTAAAAATATTGATAACGGTCTCTGCCACAGCATTGGTAACTTGCTATACTGAACTCCTTAATATCTGAGTGTTTCTGACAGGCTCAGGAAGGGCCGTTGTTGTCTCTAGAAGCCTGGAGCTACAGGAGTCCTGAGTGTTTCAAGCTGTGCCCTCTAACCGTGTGGTCAAACAGTGTGGCCACTGAGCCAGGTGCAGCTCTTTTAATTAAAATTAGACATAAGTTAAAAATTCAGCTCAGCAGCCAAGCTAGCCACTCAAAAGTCACGTGTGACTGGGGGGATGGGGGGACAGACCGCATAGCCCAAATATACCCTGTTTTGTTTGTGGCTGAAAGTTATTTTGGGATAGCTTTGAGTTATTCGGAGACATAGCCTGTAAACTGTGAAGCCAGACCTGGGACTCTATACTAGAGTCTGCAGGCCTTAAGCTCCCTGCTGACCCATGTTTTCCCATAAGCCTACACTTCTCAGCCTAGCCTTGCCCCCTTTGTATAACCAGGCCTCAGGCTGCTGTTACATAACCACCACTTATTATTTCCTTGCACAACCCCCTCTCCATCCAAACTGCTCAGCAGGCTCTGACCGACACTCACAGTACTTTGTACCCCCTCCCTTGCGTCCACCGTGGGAGTGGTTGAACACCTGACTTTCTAGGTTAAAATAACTTAAACATTTCCAGAATTGGTTTCTTCTTTTCTTTCTGTCTCTGCCCAAGCCAGCTCTTGCCAGGGCAATGTTTGGCTGCTACTAATTACACTCTCTGGCTTTTACTGAGAACTCATGGTGTGCCAGGAAGTCGGCCCAAGCACCAACTGCTCCTTAGAACTCTTTGAAGTGGCCACAGTGGCTGCCTGTCTCCACTTTATAGGCACAGTAACCATTGTACTGAAGAGGGAAAGACAGGTCCCACTGATCTCCCTGCTTCTTGTCTTCCCCAGGCAGTCCCTCTTCACAGTAGTATCAGGTGATATTTCTAGAACACATCTACTCCGGGCTGTGAGGAGGGAGGTAGACGCTGCAAGGCCCAGGACATACCATGCAGTTGCTGGGGATTGAACTCATGACCTCATAACCTCTGGAATCTCAGCAATATATGATTCTTTCTAAGCTCAAAACCCACCATTCCAGCTCAAATCCAACAGTCCAGTTACAAAAAAAAAAAAATTATTATTTCCAGAGTGTGTACACCCCCGCCCCCCGCCCCCAGGCCTGTCTTATGTACGACTCCTAATTCCTAGGATATTGTCCATCCTGGCCAGCCCTGAGGCTATCTATGGCAGGTCTCTGGACCTCAAGGCTGTGTTCCTCTGGTGACTCTCACCCACTTTGTCTCCACACACCACCCAGAAGATAGCGGAAATGAATTTGTACATCAGAAGCATCCCTTGTTTTAAAAAGGCATTCCATGCCAGGTGCAGCAGGCCACACTGTAATTCTAGTGCTCAGAAGAGCCAGGCTGGAGGATCTTTTTAAATCTATCTATCTATCTATCTATCTATCTATCTATCTATCTATCTATCTATCTTAGATATCCATTCATCCACGTTGACACACCAGAAGAGGGCATCAGATCCAGTTACAGATGGTTGTGAGCCACCATGTGGTGGTTGGGAATTGAACTCATGACCTCCGAAAGAGCAACCAGTGTTCTCAACCTCTGAGCCATCTCTCCAGCCTCTCAGGCTGAAGGATCTTAGAAACCAGCATGGGCTACACAGACCTTGTCTCAAGATTCCAAACAACCCAAACCAACTAATCACAGTAAACATTCGAATCTGAAAAAGCGAAAGTGGCGCTGGAATTAATTTGGATATTTTTAAAGACGCATCCCCCCCCCCCCATGATTTTTTGGAAGTAAGATAAATGTGATTTATGTCACGTGCTTGGCAAAATTGAGCATTCCTCTTTAGACTGCTTGTGTCTAAATCGCCTTCATTGGTATTTAATGCTTGCTTCATTCATTCACAGTCATCTGCTCAACAGATGTGTACCAAGGGGGTTTGGATGCCTGACACTGCTGGGCGTTGGTGTCGCTGAAACTGGAACCACTGCTGCTCATGGAGTTGGTCTTCTAGAAGGATGAATCAGGCAGAGCCTTCAAGATATCTGCATCTGACTCCCTACAAGCCGTGAGCGCCTTACTTGACGCCTTTGGCTACGTCTTGAGACAGGGAGGTTATCTTCCTGGATTACTGTGGTCCTTGTGGAAGAAAAAAGGGAGGGTGGGGGGCGGGGAGGAGTCTCAGCCCGTCTTGAAGCCTGCAAACAGCTGTTCCATACAGCTTCCCTGAGGAGGCAGCCCAGGCGGGAGTCCTCTTACTTTCAGTCCAGTGACATTTCTTTTTGGACCGTTGACCTACGGACTGTAATGCATTTGTGTTGCTTCAGATCATTAGATTGTGGTACTTGTCGCTGTAGGGAAAGGATGCTAGTTACACTGTGGGGTCTAGGGGTACGCCGGGTGGCCCTGTCAGAGGATTCTGGATCCTGGAGTGCAGAACCCCGCTTTTGCTTTGACCTTCCCTGTCAGCGATCCGTCCGTACTCACGAAGCTGAGCTGGCGGAGGTTACAGTGCGGTTCTGCTGTGGATGCACTGCAGAGGCTGGGACAAGCTTGCGAGGGATTGAGCTTAGAGTTGTGCGAAGGAAAGGCAGAAGGTGTTGGAAGCTAGCGCTTCCGCCCAGGCTGGAAGGGGCTCCGGACACTGCAGCTTGACAAAGGACGGCAACCCCTTGTGGAAGGGCAGGGTCCTGGGCCCATCCCCAGACACCCATCTACCTAGCCGGTCCTTGGCGGGCCTGGAAATGCATCTTTACCCGTGGTGCCAGCTACAATGATCACTTTTTAATTTAACAAACTAAAATGGCAGCAATCGTGTGGAGCAATCTTGTACGATGTGTATAACTTTTGGGGAGGGAACCCACTGGTTGGGAATAGGGGTAGAAAGATTTTTTTTTCCTTTATTTTGGTCTTTTGAGACAGGAGTTCTCTGTGTAGCCCTGGCTGCCTTCTGTAAACGAGGCTGGCCTCCAACTCACCAAGATCCACCTGCTTCTGCCTGGTGAGTGCTGGTATTACAGGTGTAAACCGTCACCCCCACCGCCACCACCACCACCGGCTGGTAGAAAGAAGGAATATGTTAATTGCATGTTGTATTATTTTAGATTTTCAATATTTATTTTACTTATTTAATGTCGGGGGAGTTGGGGAATCAAACCAGCTCCCCAGGTCTGCTGTGTCTTTGCCTGGGCCACTTCCCAAGTGCCAGGATTCCACGTGTAGGCCATCATGTGCAGTTTTATGGGTTTTTTTTCCTTGTTTGTTTTGATTTGTGACTGGGTCTCACTGTCCAGCTCTGGGTTCGCTCGAACTCAGATCTGCTTCCCTCTGCATCTACCTCTACCAGTTTAAAGGCATGCACCAGCACACCTGGCTCGCTTCTATAGCCTTAACTAGTAATTTTAATGTGTTTGAGCTTCCCATTCAAAATTTAATCCCGGAACACAGGAGGCAGAGGCAGGAGCGTCTCTGATTTCCAAACCAGCCAAGGCTACGTGGAGAGACCGCATCTTAAAAAATTCAAAAGTATTTTAAAAATTAAAAAGTGGTCGTTAGGTCTGGAGAGATGGCTCAGCGGTTAAGAGCACTGACTGCTCTTCCAGAAGTTCTGAGTTCAATTCCCATCAGTGGCTCACAACCATCTGTAATGGGGCCTGATGCCCTCTTCTGGTATGTCTGAAGAGAGCAATGGTGGTGTACTCACATGCATAAAATAAATATTTTTTTTAAAGTGATCATTAGGGCTGGAGAGATGGCTCAGGGATTAAGAGCACTGATTGCTCTTCTAGAGGTCTTGAGTTCAATTCCCAGCAATCACATGGCGGCTCATAACCACCTGTAATAGGATCCGATCTCTCTTCTGGTGTATCTGAAGACAGCTACAGTGTACTCACATATATAAAATATTTTTTTAAGTGATCATTGTAGCTGGCTCGGGTAAAGACGGTATTTCCAGGCCAGCCAAGGACACGCTAGATAGGTGGCAGTCTGGGGATGAGCTTAGGACCTTGCCCTTCCACCAGGGGTCGTCGGCCTTTGCCAAGCCACGGTGTCGGGAGCGGCCTCCGGCCGGGGAGGGCGCTGTGCCGGCGGCACCGGGGGGCGGGCTGGGGGCGGAGCGCCGGGCGGCAGCGGCTCTGGCTCGGGCTCGGGCTGGGGCTGGGGCTTGGGCTCCAGCTCGGGCCCTGCACCTGTGACTCGGCGGCGCTGCTCCTCCGCTGCCCCATGGCCCCGTCCCGGCTGCAGCTCGGCCTCCGCGCCGCCTACTCCGGCTTCAGCTCGGTGGCTGGCTTCTCCATCTTCTTCGTCTGGACGGTGGTCTACCGACAACCGGGGACTGCGGCGATGGGGGGTCTCGCAGGTATCTCGGGGGGAACGCGGGGCGATCGGGGCGGGCTGCGCGCAGCGTCTGGGGTGGCGCTGCCCCGGGGTCTGGAGCGTTGTTTACTCCAGAGAGATCAGAGACAGCGCAGGCCCGGGTTCCTGGGCAGTGCCCGGGCCTCTGGGACCTGGTGCCCACAGCCTGCCCCCGTGGTTTGCACAGCCCTGCGGCTCCGGGGCTGTCGCGTCTGCGTACCCTGTGAATCTATCCTCCACCCCGTGGCCACTAGAGCGTCCTCTGCGCGCCCATGCCCTGGCCACCCTCCCTCCCGCGACACACACTGTTTGTGCCGGATTACCGCATCTCTTATAATAAGTGGGGTTCTTGGGGAAACCCATCAGCCAGCTCCCTTTCAGCCCCAGAGGCCCTCGGCCGAGACCAGGACTGTGCTCTGGACCCCGTGTTACTGGACATTCCCTTTACACCAGTGTCCATCTGCTCTGGTCGGAACCAGAGGGAATCTGCTAATCCCTGAGGGACGAGGAGGTGGCGAAGGCCCAGCAGTGCTCTGTATCTAATATGTCATTTTGGTTACGCCGTTTAATCTCTCCGTGTGAAGACCAAATATATTATTTGGACTTATTAGCATAATTTAATACATTTTTGCTGTGCTAAACAATCTACTCTCTTTATTTCATCTAATCTTCTGAAATAACATTATTGTGCCCATTTTACAGTTAGAAAAATCGATCGAGGCTTAGAATAAATAAATAATTTGTCTAAGGTTGCAACAGGCACATGATGAGCCCCCAAGATGGCTCAGCCTCGAAAGCCTGGCCAGCCTGATTTCCATGTCTGGAACTCAGGATTCAGGTTAGCATACTAATGGCATTGAAAGTCCTACTGAGAGAATTAACCCAACAGTACGCAACCACATAAAGTAATATGTATGGCCAAAGTGTGTGTAAAGAAAACATGGTAAGATACGACTTAAATTCCATGACTAAAGTCCTTGGCCAAAGATCTATAAATGGAATAACTCGAAATAATTAATTCACGCCGGGCGCCATGGTGCACACCTTTAATCCCAGCACTTGGAAGGTAGAGGCGGACGGATCTCTGAGTTCAAGGGCGGCCTAGTTTACAGAGTGGGTTCCGGGACAGCCAAGGCTACACAGAGAAACCCTGTCTCAAAAAAACAAAATAACAACAAAACAAATTTACTCGTTGCCTCTGAATGCACTGAGTCCATCCTGAGGTGAAGCGGGAGCCAGAGGTGGGGTTTCTGCCTTATCAGAGGGCATGCACGGCTTCTAAACCTAAGGCGTGCCAAGCAAGGGACTGGGATCACCATGAAGGTTGGGTTTGATGCTCGAGCTGGGAGGTCTCAAGCCTGTGTGGGTGGACCACCTGTGGACTCCTGACCCTCCTGGGACAGCCAGCACCACCAGCCTGTTTGTGCGCAGAATCTTTCCCCTGTACTGACCACACTTCTAGTGGCCCTGCTACTTCTGGGTTTGGAAGGCACTGCCTTGGCCCATGGCTGGATGCTGAGGCTTGAGATAACCTCTCTGGTTGCCGGAGGGAGGAAAGGCTCTGCTGGCATCAGCTAACTGTTCAGAGTCAGGCCGGTGGGAGGAGCTGTGGGAGGCATGGCAGGCCCTGCCGGAGATGGAGATGCCACTGACTGAGATGCCACTGACAACCTTCTGGGCGTGCAGTGCTGGGTGCTACTGACCACTCTCTCAAGCTATGTGTCAGGCTGCTTATTGCCAGGAGGGGGTGATACACGAGGCAGGCTGAGGCAGGTGGATCTCTGAGTTCCAGGACAGCCAGGGCTACACAGACAAACCCTGTCTCATAACAACAAAGAGCAGAGAAAGGGTTCCAGCCCACACTCCCGGCAGCCACGGGGCCTCCCTCTGACCCATTCTCCGTTTGTTCGTTCCTTGATGCCCTTGCCTAATCAGAGGCAGGCCGGCTGTGAAGCTGCCTTCAGAGACAGGCAGGTGGACGCAATTAGCTGGGACAGGGATACACATCTCCCAGGTTGTCCAGATGTTGGCAACCCGAGGTGTTTGTGAGTAGCCAAAACTTCTTGGTGGAAGTGACTGGTGGGCACTCTTTCCTGACCCCATGGGTTGCGACAGGGGGTCCACAGGCAGTCACCCTCCTTCCTCTTTTGGGGTGGAATGTCAGCAGGTTTTCTGACTTGCAAGCACTCCACTTCTGACTCAGCATTTTGCAGCCCAGAAATTGCTGAGTCACAGGGACCATCCTAGTGAGTTTTGCCCGTGTTGGTCAACTGTGGCTGTTGGGTATGCTGGCTTCTGGAACAGGGTATGTATGAGCATTTGGGGGTGGGGACCCACTCTTATCCTGGCAGGAATCTGGGAGGAAGTGACTTTGCAAAAAGGCAGTGGCCTAAAAAAGTGTGGGTTTGTTGGAGAGGCCTCATCGGACCCCTCCCTCCCCACACACACCATGGCTCTGGAATGGGAACCCTAGGTAATATTCGTGCTCTGTGTCTAGAAAATCATGAAAAGTACTTGTCCCTTACATCCAAACATCTCCGTATTCTTTACAATTGAGCTTTAAAGGAGAGGCACTCTGGGTCTCCTTTGTCCTCAGGGCAGAGCAACAGGCCAGGGGTGTATCCTCAGAGTTATACCCAATGCCTGTACTTACTCAGTAGGCTCCCTTGAGCACAGGTGGCCAGGGTGGGATGAGGCTTCCAGCTGGAACATGTTGCCCTAGAGGAGGCCTGAGTACAGGGCTGGAGGTGGGATCAGGGCCACCTGAGCCACCTTCTTCCTTCTCTTCCTGCTCTCAGTCCTTCTGGGCATATGTGGAGGTGGGGGTCTGGGGGCCCCCTGGGTCGTGCTGGTGGTCTGAGATGACTTCCTAGTGGTGGTCTTTACACTTCCTTGTTTGGTGTTTTCTGACCCTGAAACCACTTAGCCACAGAGGAGCTGCTCTGGCCTCCTTTTCTCTCCTAAGCTGGATTCCAGAATCTCTTAAGTGGGAAAGGATCTTAGAACTCAGTTATTGCACTTCCTGTGTGAGGAGAGAGGAGAAGTCTCTGGAAGGAACTGGACTGTCCCCCAGAAATGAAATGCTCAGTGACAAAGCCCACGTGCTCAGAGGTAGAGCTCACAGGTGAAGCGAGCCCTGTGTGCAGAGCCCTGGGTTCAATCCTCAGCATCCCGTGAGAAACCAACCAACTCCCTGCAGGCGAAAACTTGAGGAGGGACAGGGAGACTTCTGTGGAGGTTGCTGGAGTAAAATCCAGATCATGGAGGGTAAAGCAGGGATTAGGGTCTGGCTTCCTCTGGCCTCCTGTGGCTTCCTGCCAAGACAGATGGAGGCATGTTTGTTTTCCTCCACCCAGAGCTCCGGGGTAGTGGGAACGCATCCCAAGGAGGAAGGTTGAGGGGCCAGTTCTCGCTGAACTGAAAGGATGATGATGGGGTGACTAGCAGGTAAGGAGAGCAGCATAGGTGGGTGGGTGGGTTCACGCCCACGCAGGAAGGAGCCCAGGATTCCCAGCTTATCCAAGCTGGCAGGGTCTCAGGGTTTGTTCATTTTCACAATTGGCAGCACCAAGGACAAAATGATGCCTTGGCCCTAAGTTTCCTGGTTTCTATTATCCCTGTTTTGGTTTTACCCCATTGCGATAATTAAGCTGGTCACTTGCCACCCGCACTCCATGCCTCCTAGCCTAAAAGAGGTCTAAAACATCTTAGGCGCGTCAGGAGCAGAAACAATTTCACAAATGTCTGTGCCCATTTTCCAGCCTAAGAAATAAGATGCTTGGTGGTGCTCCCCTCTATCCTTTCCTTCACAGCCAGATGGATGTCTGCTCCTCTGTTTGAGAGGTCACCGCACTTGTGCTATGCCTCTGATGATCTGAAAAGGCTCCCCGCTTCTGGATGCAGAAGCCTGAGGCGCCTGCCTGCAACCCATGGCTGTACTGAGAGCTTACAGCTGGCCGGCTCTCTTCCCTCCTCCTTCCTTTGCTTGGGCCCACAGCCCTGCTCCACGGCCGTGCCAAGGGGATTGGCATTTGCTTTATTCTTTGAACTGCACCAGCAGGCACTGCCTGGCACGGAGGGTTGCACTGTATTCTGTTGTTATGAGCAGCTGGCATCCTAGGAGAAGTGCCCACCAGGCCCAGAGGGCATGCCCAGAAGGGTCTGGGATCTTAGGCTGGGATCTTAGGCTGCTCTTTGCCATAGAATGGTAGGAAGAATGGTAGGCGGCCTCGCCCAAAGCAAGTAGGCTGCTTCAGTGGTGGGTAGCCCTGGGGACCTCATGACAGGGCTTCCTTTTTTTTTTTTTTTTTTGCAAGTCTGGTGCTGTTGAGAAAAGTCCTGGTGCCCAAGAGCTCAGCTGCAGGCTCCAGGGCCCAGAGGGTGTGGTCCCTGGGGAGCAGACAGAGGAGGAGTGTGGGAGAAGGCTTTCTTTGCCACTTCTGCGACTTCAGATAGGCATCAGGAAATCTATGTGTAAAGTTCTCAGAGTGAAACTCCAAAACAGGGGATGCTGTCTATGGACATGTGTGTATTAGAAACTAAAACTGACACTCTTTTAGGCACTTAGGAGAAATATTTAACATTGTTTGGTTTTGTTTGGTTGGTTAGTTTTGGTTTTTGGAGATAAGGCCTCAAGAATTCAGAGCTCCACCCTCCTTTGCCTCCTGAGTGCTGGGATTAAAGGTGTGTGAGCCACTGCCACCTGGCTAACAGTGTTTTCAAGATGGGTGCGGTGGTGCACACCTTTAATCCCAGCAGAGGCAGGTGCATTTACAATTTTGAGGCCAGCCTGGTCTATAGAGCAAGTTCCAGGACAGCCAGGGCTACACAGAGAAATCCTGTCTGGGAAAACAAAGGAAGAAAGACCCTGTTTCTCCCAAAGAAGAAGGGGGTGGGGGGAGGAAGAGAAAGAACGAGAAGGAGGTAGCGAAAGTAGAAATGACAGAGAACGGCGTGTTTTTATTTTCCATGTCTCTTTAATGCACGGTGTTCTGGAAGGCAGCTATAGTCTCACGCCCCCATGTTCAAGTGGTAATGTCACATTTCACAAATAACATGTCACAGTCATGAGGGCCAATTCTGGTGTCATCATTCGGGTAGATCTGGCCCAGTGGACTTCAAGGGCCCTAGGTGAGTGCCACTGGGCTAGATGCCAGGTGACATGGCAGGCAGGTGCTGGGTCTTACTGACTGAGTCTGTCCCTGCAGGTGTCCTGGCCCTGTGGGTCTTGGTGACTCACGTGATGTACATGCAGGATTACTGGAGGACCTGGCTCAGAGGGCTGCGGGGCTTCTTCTTCGTGGGTGCTCTCTTCTCCACAGTCTCCGTTTCTGCCTTCTGCACCTTCCTGGCGTTGGCTATCACTCAGCACCAGAGTGAGGACCGTCGGGAAAGGAGGAAGGGAGGGGGAATGGGGGTAGCTAGCAACTTGGTAGTATACCCTGGCTCTTCTAGGGACTGGAAGAATTGCTTGATCTCTCCCCCCACCGGGGTGGGTTCCTTATTGTTAAAATGGGAAGAATGAGAGCCCCCACCTCAGGGGTAGGAGGGTTTGAGTCTGGTATGAAGTGGTGGGGACCCCCAACACTCAGTTGCTGGGGTCTTTTCATCTCTGCCTAACTTCGGGAGGGCGGCACCCCCTGGTGGTGGTGGTAAGAAATATCAGCGGTTGTCCCCTGTGAGATGAAGGTCCGAAGGGGCCTGTGTGTGTGCCACAGAAGCACAGTGGGCGGTGCAGACCTACTGGCCAACTCTGACTTCCTTTCATGACCAAACATGCAGTGTTACTCTAAACCTGCACCACACGCCCGCCTTTCGATAGCATTGATTCAGAGGTCAGGAGACTGGGAGGATGTGGAGTGGGAAGAAGGGGGTCCTGGCTGTGGTGCTGTGAGCAGATCCCTCAGGTTACCGTCTGGCTCTTTTCCCTGCAGGTCTCAAAGACCCCAACAGCTACTACCTCTCCTGTGTCTGGAGCTTCATTTCCTTCAAGTGGGCCTTCCTCCTCAGCCTCTACGCCCACCGCTACCGGGCTGACTTCGCAGACATCAGCATTCTTAGTGATTTCTAACCCAGGGAATGAGGTCACTGCAGCCTGGGGGAGGGCCTCGGGATCTGGACTCAGCTTCTGAGTCATCAAGGGAGCTCACCCCAACCCCTGGGGACTCCAGAACCGTGGCGGAGTTTATGGGCCAGTTCAGTTTCCCAAAAATCTGTCTGGACCCCTTTTGGGGAAGACCTGGAGCTGATAAAAGGGCACTGCCAATCTGCCCATTAGCCCGGCTAGAGGGCAGCTTAGACCTTTCAAAATGGATCTATTTTCTTAGCACTCTGAAGGATCTTTGTAAGTAGGGCCATGACAATGAATTTAATGGGTAGGATTGAAACTATGGCTAGTGGCAGGGGCTGGGACAGGCTTCCTTGCTACTCCAGACTTCACTGAAGCTGTGTGTGGGGGAGGCATCAAAGGTCTGATCAAGTGAGGAATCTTTAGTACAGATGTCCATCCCAGGTCCCCCACCCTATTGTCCTCAAAGGTCGGGTAGCTGAATTCATCAGTCCTTAGGGAAGTGACAACTGGTTTTCTCTGAGCAGCATAGTTGGACAGAATCCAGCGTCCATCCCTCCTGCCTTCCCATCCAGAGTTTGTTTCCCACAAGGGTGCTAGCACCAGCCAACCATTCCCGTGTGTCGCACGTGCACACATGACCACATACACCAGAGTAAGACTCCTCAGATGAGGCTAGACTTGAGGACCACAGGAAACACACCCCTGCACCTAGAAGGGCTTTGGGATGGGGACAACCTGGTGGGGGAAAGTGGGACTTCCCCATCTGTACTGAGGCTCCAGCCTTGCACATCTCCTGCCCCCTCACTGCACAGGACCTCCCTGATCCACCTCCCTGACCCTGAGGGCCTTCTCCCTGTCCCAGACCCCAACTTTGACCTTTCACCTTCTCTCTCTCCTGAAGGAACTCTTCTGAGTAGACACGGGGCCCAAGGCCTTACCTAAGTTGAGAGTGAGGGCAGGGGCTGCTACATGTATCCTTCTTTGGTAGGTTACCATTTTGCACGTCTGCTTTTCCACATGGTCACTACCCCCAGCTCTCTGCCTTACCTGTGTCATGGGCACTTCAGCAGAAATACAGTGGCCATTTTAACCAGCCTCAGGGTGTTTCTTTGTGGGTGGGTGGGGTCTTGAGAAGGGACAGGACTGGGCAAGACAGGGACTCTAGCTATCTGAACATCTCCCTAAGTTTGGGGCTACTAGGCAGCCCCTCCCCAATCTCTGGTCCCTCTTGGTTATTCCCGCACCCTAAGCCAAGGTAGATGGGAAAGGGAATCTTGGGGCTCCAAGGTACATGGTGACAAGGATGTGCAGATTCAGAACTAGAAAGGCAGGAGCTAGCACCTCCCTCTCACGCTGGGTACACTTGTCCTGGCCTGTTTTGCCTCACCTGTCCTTTATAGCATATGCTCCAAACATGGCACTTCAGAGCAGGGAGGAACAAGGAGCCATGTCTATTTCTAGAGCCGTGTACTGGTAGAAGCCCCGACTGATACAGGAGACAAAGACTTCACTGACCTCCGGGCTAGGACTTAAGCCCAGGTGTGTCTGCTTCATGACCTTTTGGTGTCATGGCAAACTGAATCTGAGATCTTGTTCCCGAATCCCACAGGCCCAATGTGTAAGGCTCAGGCCAGGGCCATCTCCTTTTCACCTGGGTTGGTGAGTGTAGATTTGGAGTGGTTTCTTTCTGCATGCAGTAACCATGAAGGGTAAGGGGGACTAGAGGGTCTGAGGCCCAGACTTGTCGCTTTTCCCCAGCCCACTGAAGGATGCTGGGTGCACACCCATCCCACTGACGATGTCCCACCAACATCCAGGAAGTGTTCTCCCAAGGACTTCAAAGCAAATAAAACATATGTTGTTCAGAATTTTTTTTCATTTTTTTTTCTTTTTTACAAAAACATGCATACATACACAGGGTACGGTGGGGCTGGGGGAAGACACACACACGCACATACACACTCCTGCACGCACTCATACACACACATACAAATACTCTTTCTTGGTCCCAGGCCTAGACCTCAAAAGCCTCGAAGACTTCTGGGGTGGCCTCCCCTCCCCCATGTCTGTCTATTCTCCCACCTTGTTCCCCTCAGCCAAGCTAGTCCTATGTGGGGCAGAAGTCAGAGCTGAGGGGTGGGGGGACCCCAGAAACAGAAGGCTCATACTGGGGGCAGTGACCAGGCATCCCTGGGATTGTGTTGTGCTTTTGAAGGGAGATGAAGGTTTGGCACCATTGGGTTAGGAGACACAGGACTCAGAGAGCACCTGTCTGCTGCACGAGAGCACTGAGATGGTCCACATAGGGTGGCTTTTGGTGGGACAGTGACTGATGGGAGACTTGCAGGTGACTACTCACAGGGAGAGAGCAGCTTAGAACGGCTCTCAGAGCCCAGTGCTACCAGAAAGGCATCTGAGGAAGCACACGAGAGGAAACTCTCCTGTGCTCAGGAATAGGGGACCCTTGGCTCCCCACACTCCTCCTGCCCTTCAGAACCTGGGAAAGGCCACCCCAGCTGAGGCCAAGTTAAGAATAGTGGTTATGGATGGGCCCACTTGAGCCAGTCCCCCTCTGTGCAGTCCTAAGGGATGGAGGCTGCAACCATGGGCCTGGATACCAGAAGGCCTAATCTGTTCTGGAAGAGCCCAGCTGGGCCCAAGTGCCCAGCCTGCCTCCTTTCAGAGTCCTCTCTGGTCCCCATCCCAGACCCCGTTGGTCTTCTCAAGTTCCTTGGGAATAGCTGTCAGGGTAGGCTGTGCTCTGGACCTGACTACCTGCCCAGAGGACCTCTGAAGACCCAGGACCAGGGCTGACAACGGAGATGAGGAGAGCCACGTCTGAAGGGTGATCTGTTCCGAAACCCTAGAGATTCATGGGCTCTTCCTCTTCCATCAGCTGCTCCGAGGGCCTGGGAGTGGGACAAGGGCAGGATGTAGGAGGGCCACAGGTCTGTGGGTGGGCCTTGGTGGGGTTACCCTCATAGTTCCGCTCTAAAGGCCTGAGAGATTAGCTACATGAGGGTCTGAGGTCCTCAAGATGGGAAGATTTGAGAAGATGAGAAGGCTATGGGCCTAGGACTGGGAACCTGGCATTACCTGTCTTCAGTCAGGATGCCCACAGAAAGGGATGCCAGTGCGGTCACAGCTTCCACTTCTGCATCCGCTCCTGGCACTCTGGATAGCCAGGAGTCTGGAGAGGAGGCCAAGCGCTGCATACAGCCCCAGTACTTCCCTAGGACAAGAAGCTGGGTCAGTTGGGAAGACAAGCTGAGTTATATCCTAGACCAATACCAAGGCTGGGGACTCAGGCCCAAAGCCCAAGAATAGTGGCTACATCATCAGCTTGGGGGCCAGACCCCCCTCCTGCCCTCACCTCTCAGCAAAACACCTCTCCCAACTCACCCCTACCCTACAGCCCTGGGCAACAGAGCAGATTCAATATGGCTATGAGGCCATCTCCACAGATAAGGAAGACCCTTTCCCATCCTTCTTGGCTAAAATTTCACTCTAGAAGGCTGGAGAGATAGATGAGTTAAGAGCACTGGTTACTCTTCCAGAGGACCTGGGTTTGATTCTCAGCACCTACTTGTGCTCACAACCACATCAAACTTTGGTTCAAGAGATCTGACGCCCTCTTCTGGCCAATAAGGATATGGCACACACATGATGCATGGACATACTTGCAGACAAAATACCCATATGCATAAAAAGTAAATAAAATAAGGTATGGTGACACACATGTTTAATCCCAGCACTCAGGAGGCTGAGGAAGTTGGATCACTGAGTTCAAGGCCCTGGTCTACAAAGTGAGTTCCAGGACAGCCAGGACCACAGAGAAACCCTGTCTCCAAAAATCCCAAAAATAATAATAGTTATTCATTATAACTATTATTAATAACCACTCCATAGGTGCGTGGATCCCAAAAGCACCAGGAGGGTCACTTGTCCCTACATCTTGGCTTAGCTTCCTATAGCATAGGGTCCCCTCATGTGACTTCTATATTGCCTAGCCTTATCCCTAGGAGCCAGGCATGCTAATAAATGCCTGCAATTTCCAGCAGGCAGAAGCTGAGGCAGGAGGATCACAAGTTGGAAGGCAGCCTGGGCTACACAGTGAGACCTGGTATCAAACAAAACCAAATAACTAAAGAGCTGGGGCTGTAACCCAGCAGTAGAGTGAATGCCTATTGAGACCCCGGTTCAATACTGAAGGGGAGAGGGGTAATGGGTAGGACAACCAGGAGGGGCAAGCATCCCCACAGCTGCTCTGCACACCCACCTCTGGTCCACGGGACACTCATCATCCTGCTATTTTGACACAATGGTAGACATGGACCAGCTCAGTGCAGAGCCTGGCTCACAGGAGGTTCCATGGTCAGCTCTATTTGTGGCTTTCTGTCTGGTTCCCCAGCCAAGCCCTGAATATGAGGAATCTACTTTGCCATTGTATCCCAGCAGAGACTCTGGGCCTTCACAGAAAGTGTTTTAACACAGAACAGTGTTTAGCTTTAACCTAGTTGAAGCCCAATCCTTAACATTTTCCAAATGTGTGCTCTTTGAAGTGGTTATATTCTGATACCCAGGTAGGCCCTTCACACAGCTTTCCAGTCCCTGTGACCAGCACTGACGACATTAAGCCTTTTTGGCAAACAAAGCCTGAGTGTTGCTGTCGGGCCCCCTGACCCAAGACTATAGCCAGAAATGGAAGGCCAATTCTTGCCACAGGAAGCCACTGTTTTGTCCATGGTGGGTCCAGCAGGAGGGCTAAGTTACCCAGTCATGGAGGGATGCCCACCATTACTCCTGAGGTGATGGTACCTGGGGATCCTGTTCGAGACTCCCAGTGTGCATCTGACCTGGCCAGCACTAGAATCTCTGAGACCCTTGTCCCCAGGATGGTGGGCCCTTGATGCTCTCCCAAGGTTGGACCCAGCAAGTCCCCCAGGGGAAAACTCACTGTGTATCCCGACCACAGCTTCCAGAGAGCGGATGGCATTGAGGTTGGGTTTCTGTTTCCAGCTTTCTTCTGAAAGGGGATCCACCTACAGAAACATTCCGTCAGGCACCCCAGACTCAGCTTGCACAAACAGGCATGAGCTGTCGGCTCACTCTGTGACATTAGAAGACACTGACCCTAGACGTGACCTGGGGAAGGCGGGGGCGGGGGGGAGGGTCCCACTGTGCCACCTACCAAACACAACCAAAAAAGGACGGGCCCATCCTACCCCTTCCTATGTTGTCTACCATGTTTGTCCCACAACTGTGAGAGCCAGGCTCACCTGCACTGTAGAAATATAGCTAAGCTAGCTGGGGGCCCGGGAGCTTACCTTGTTGCCCAGAAGAGCGGCCACACAGGCCTCTGAGGCATCACAGATGGCTGTGAGGTCATGGCCGCCCTCTAAGGCCAACACCACTGCACCTCCTGCCAAGTTCATCAGCTGCTGTGTCATGTACCCAAAACCTACATGGTTGAGGTGAGAGAGAGCAGGGGGCTGGAGGAGAGGCAGACCTGTTTTTCTTGCCTCTGCCATCTTCCTGCTTGCATCTTCCTTTATAGACAGTGTCTTAAAGACTAGATCCCCATGCAAAACCCATTCATATGCTTCATTCTAAGCTCTGAGAAGCTTATATGCAAGGTCTCACAGCAAGTAGATGGCAGGGCTGAGACTTGGATCCCAGCATCACTGCCAGGCCACGTCTCTCTAACTGGGCCACAACCACCTCTTTGTCCCCAGGCTCTGGGGCATAGTGGACTCTAAAGCTCAGTCTGGAAACCTGGCTTCTACACCTGGACCTCCATCTGGTAGACCTAATTCTCCAGGGGTCTGACCTATGAAATCTGGACTGATTTTGAGAAGCAGATCTGTGCTAGCCTGCAGGCCTACTCCAGACCTTACACGTAGCCCTGGACCGTGGCCACTGCCTCCTGCCCCTTTCGTTTTGGCAGTGCATTCCTGTCCCCCACACAGTCTGGCTCTTAGTCCCCACAACTCCCCCACAGCCGAGGCCCCCCTTACATTTGGCAGAAACATGGTAGCCACCCAGCGGGGCTGGATGACCCTCCGCAGCATCAAACCCGGCGGACACCAGGACCAGGTCTGGAGCAAACTCTCGGGCAATGGGCATCACCACTGTCCTGAAGTTGCAAGGAGAGGTGTCATCAACCCAGCCCAACACATGGTGCAGGCTAGCCCATGCTAGCCCCTCCTGCCAACTTCGTTGAGGCCATTAGCCCATAGGACACCAAGAAGCACAGTGATCTATCTAATGGAACTAGTGGTCTGAAATCCTTTACCCTAACTGTGGCTGTGGCACCCCAGCCTTGGACTCCGCCATATAATTTAACTAGCAGGAGGCAGAATGGAGGCAGAGATCTAAAGGACAGGACAAAGGAGTGTGGGTTGCAAGCATGGTGTGTGCTTCACACAGCCAGCTATACGGGGCTGGCTCTGGTCACTAAGCAGTGGGGACTGAAAACTCCCAGCACTCTGGCTGAAATTGAACACTCTCTATGTAGAGATGACCTAGGCAACTCGCTGCCTGAGAGCAAACAAGAGTGACTAGACCCTCTGGTCCTGGGCTGCCAAACTCCATTCTTCCTCTTCCTCCCTCTGCCTGCCCCTGACCCAATGCTCGTGTCCACTTAAGCATTTAAGCTCAGCACAGACGGCAGGAAGTCCCACTCAGGGCTCCTGCAGAGTTAATGTTCATGGAGAGAGATTTAGAGATCGAATTCTAGGGTTCCATTTTTCTACATGGAGACCTGGGGTAAAGGAGACAAGGACTCCTTATGAAAGCCCAAAGTTCTTTCCAGGGCGGTGTCCTAAAGTAAACTCATCCCTCCGTGCAGATAGCATTTAAGGACGCCAAGTTTCCAGCTCCTCCAGGCAGCCCTCTTTGACTAAATGTGGTAGTTTTAATCCACGCAAATATCCCCAAGATGTATGGCTCTGACTTTCTCATTCTTGTGTGTCCCTCCAAATACACACCATTTTGTTTTGTTCTGTTTTTCAAGATAGGATTTCTGTGTGTCACCCTAGCTATCTGGAAACCCACTTTGTAAACTAGCTGGCCAAAAACTCAGAGATCTACCCGCCTCTGCCTTCCTTGGATTAAAGGCATGCATCACCATGTTTGGCTGTGTCCCACTTTTTTTTTTTTTTTTTTTTTTTTAAATTAGAGCTTGCCTGCCATGTCTAGTGACCAAATGGGAACGGCTGACAACCCAACTGATCACTTCCAACCTAGGGCTGTGGAAAAGGGAAGAGGGGTAGTCTTGCCGGACTGGCTTCCTTTAGACCCCAGAGGACTTACCTGAAAGCAGCCAGGTATTCAGGATCCCCCATGGGTGGATCCAAGCCCCCAGCCCAAGCCACATTGACGTTGAAACCCTTGCCACTGCCACTTCCCACCTGCAAAACAGGATGCAAGGCAGACGTGAGGAGGAGAGCCCCAAGACCATCCAACTTCTTCACCTCCATTCAGGGAAGCCGAGGCTCAGAAAGGATAAGCCACTTGCTCAAGATCACACGTGACAGGGACAGAGGGACAGGGGAAAGTCAATGGACTTTAAGATGCCGACCCAGCATGCACTTACCTCATCCACAGCCCCACTGCCTGGGAAGAAGTTGCCGTCGTCATGGCGATGAAGGGAAATGTAGAGTACACTGGGGTCCTGGTAGAAAGTCTGCTGTGTGCCGTTGCCATGGTGAACATCCTGTAAGTACAGCAGCCAGTGGATAAGGGAAACTCCAGAAGCAGCAAGATGAAGGTAAGGACACACTGGGAGGATATCAACGCCAGTAACCATGCTGAGCACTGCCACTCCAGGCTGGTGGGGTCAGGAGACGACAGTTTCCAGGATCACATGACTTGAGTTGCCCCAAGTAATCTACTGTCTGGCAGTGATTCCCCATCTCCACATAGAAAGACTCTTCCTGTCTTGTGACAGGGTCTTACTATGTAGGCTTGACTGGCCTGGGGCTCACCACATAGACCATAGTGGTCTGGGCCTCCCATGTAGACCAGAGTGGTCTAGGACTCACTATCTAGACCAGAGTAGCCTGGGACTCACCATGTAGACCAGGCTGGCCTTAAGCTCACAGAGACCCACCTGCCTCTGCCTCCTAAGTACTGGGATTAAAGGTTTGTGCCACCACACCTAGAAAAGACACTCTCTCTATGTAGGTGTGTGGGCGTGCGTGTGTGTGTGTGTGTGTGTGTGTGTGTGTGTGTGTGTCACTATCTGTGGACATACTCTCCTCACTGTCTTGCAGAGTGATGAGGCAGTGTATCTGGTCAGTGATCAAGCTTAAGGGGACCCAGACCCAGTCCTCTAGGAAGTACTGAGTGCCGTCTGCACTCAACTCACAAGACCACATAGGTTCAGATGTGGAAAACTCCCCCAGTGTTCTCGGTATCTACTTAGAAATGTCCCTTTCACATCTGTCCCTGCAGATGAGACGCAGCTTGGTAATTAGAGGCATACACTCCAGAGCTCCAATCTTGGACTCCTATCTCACGCAGCGAGTGACTAGTCACGGTAGTAATATAAGTAGGTGCTTTCCTCATCTGTGAAATGGGCTACAGTCAGGACTATAAATGGGCTACTGTCAGTGTCTGGATGGAACTAATGATCACTGGTCTTAGATATTACCGTATGGCTACTATGTGGAGGGGAAATGGCTTGTTCTGCCAAACGGAAGCCAACAGAAGACAGTAAATGAACTCCCATCTCCCACAGAAGTGCACACTACGCCCGCCCACTGGCAGCCTCCCACACATTAGCATTTTTTGGGCCTCCTGGCAGTTCTATGACGTGGGTGCTGCGTTCACCCAGATTTTAACAAGATAGAAGCTAATGCTAAACTCAGACTTGCAGCCACATCTTCAGCGGCAGGCTCAGGGTTCTGCAGGAAGGCCGGGCTCTGACAATACCAGCAACCAGGACCTACCCAGTCCACAATGAGGATCTTGCTGGCTTTGCCGTGTTGCTGTAGTTGTCGGCAGGCGATGGCCACGGAGTTGAAGAAGCAAAAGCCCCTGGAGGGAGGAGAGAGGGTCCTGCCAGCCCATCCTTGTACTTCTCCACCTACGGGAGGGCTTCGGAGGCCTGCTCCCACCTCACGCCACATAGGTCCACCTCCCTAATGCCTTACATGGCTGTAGAATGATCTGCATGGTGTCCTGGGGGTCGCACCACAGCAAAGCCATTCTGAAAGGGGAGAGGCATTTATCAGTTCAGTAGCTGTCTCTCAGTCTACATTTGCCTGAGCCTGCTTCTTATCCCGGCCACTTTCTCCAAGGATTAAAAGGCAGCGTGTCCCATTGAGATGTCCAGACCTCTCTCTCCATGCTGTAACCATGGCTTATAGGCTGCACTTGAACACAGTAACCCTCCCTGGTAGGTCCTGGCTGTATTCACGTGACACCTATTGACTACTAGATAAAACCACGTGCCCGCCCCTGTACTGAGTACTTCATAGACACTGCATCTGCTTTTCTCAACATCCCTAGAGCACAAAACACCATCATCACCACCACCACCACCACCATCATCATCATCCCCAACTGATAGATGAGAAAGCAAAGCTTGGTGAAGTAAACAGCCCAGGTCACGTAGCTGCACACGGTAGAGCTGGGATGTTTCAAATCAAGACAACTGCTAAGCGCTGCCAAGCACTTTTGATACCGAGGGTATAGTGCCTGCTTTGGGCCGTGAGCTCCCAGACAAGGGGACTGTGTGCTTCAGGTGAATCATCACGAGACAACGATCCTAGAACAATGAGCGCAACCCCCAACTTAATAGGCAGGATCCCATCCCTGAACGGCCTGTAGTATTCAATATGGCTACCATGCGCCTACAGCCACAAAACAGGTCTTAAATGATCTCGGATGGCCAGGACTGTCCAATACCCTAATGCCCAGTCGCTTGATTATGTAAGCGACATGAACTTGGAGATCGAGCCTCACCCTGGTTCCAGCACTGATTTCCTTTTAAAACCTTGTGGCAGTATCCACAAGGAATGAGGTCTAAAGCCTGGTAGGTGGACTCACTTCCACCACCTTGGCACCAACTCTTTAGCTTACCAGCCTTTAATCTAAAGCTCCTACCTTTAGCTCTCCGGAAGCTACTTTGAAGGCAAGGTCGGTGACGCTGCCTGCAGCCCAGCGGGCTGCATTGGAGGAATGCAGCTCGTTCCAGATGGTGTCAGTATCTACCTGTGGGGGCCAGGGTCAGGACTGCATCATCCTGTGCTTTTCATAGGAGCCAGGGCCCAGTGAGGAGGTACCCACCCCATGGCCAGGACCCCAGGGGCAGGGAGCTGGGCAGACAAAGCTGCCTCCCCAGTGCCCCACCGCCCAAAGGCAAGGCCTCCTGTGTCCCCCAGTCCCAGGAGGACTTAAGCCCCAGCACCAGCTCGTGTGTGGCCAGCACTCTGCCTCCCCAGTCAGGGGAGGGGGCATGGCGTTACCTGAGCGGGATTGGGGTTTGGGCCGGGAGGGGTTTTAAGCCCCAGCTGACTCTGCTCAGGCCCTGCGGGACGGTCGGAGCTGGAGGGGCCGTCTGCACCACTGTCTTCCACTCAGGGCCCCTAGCCCAGGCTGGGAGGCCCCCCAAACCCAGTCCCTGGGCCTCAAGGCTAGGGAGGGGCCGGGGGGCATGATGGGGAGATGGGAAGGGCGAGGCGGACCGAGAGAGGCGAGGAAGGCAGAAAGAGTCGCAAGAGGCTGGAGAGAGAGAGAGAGAAAGGACAGAAAGGGAGAGGAGGGAGGAGAAAACAGAAGCAACAACAGTTGGAAAAACCAGAAAGTGGCAAGAAATGGGGAGTTGTGAACAGGGCACTGGCTGGCTCCCCAACAGCCCCCTTGACAGCTCCCACTTGCCCTCCTGGACTCAGCCTCCACCTCCTTGTCACACGCCTTGCCTGGCACCATGACATGAGGGCCAAGTTAGAGGCAGCGGGAAGACCTCCAGCAGCTGAGGAGCGGGCAAGCAAAGCTGGAGGGCTGGAAAGCTATGTCCTGGACAGTCCTAAACCTCTAAGTACATGGGAGGTACCCCACAGCCCCACACGAGGTCTGGAGGTCAAGTAGGCCACACCTCAAATTCCTGAGAGAGGCCCATTCCTGGGCAGGCAGAGCTGCCAACTCCTGGGAGCCAGTTTGGAATGGCCAATGAGTGACCACTGAGGTCTAACAAAAGGGGAGTCTCCAGCGCCAGTGTGACCCTACCTTGAGCCTCAATGAATACTACCAAATACTTTCTAATTGTGAGGCACTGGGCTCTGCACTCATGGGTCATTCATGGGACTAGGATACACCTATCACAAGGAGCTTCCGGCTAGAAGAGCCTAATGGGGAAGGCCCTGCCTTACCCAGTCTGGCAGAACCACAAGTCACAGGTGGCAGAGGGGTGGAAGTGGGCCGAGAGAGCCGAACGAAGGCTGAACGCCCTTAGTAATGCCCACTTGAGAGTTCTAGACATACTTACCCCAACCCCGCCACAGGGCAGCATCACAAACGTCCGCTGTGCCAAGAGTCCTGTGGGGGAAAGGCCCGGGTAGATATGGAGGTGGAGGTGGACAGCGAGGGCGGGGAGGACTACGGATGGATAGATGGTGGGAGGTGGGAAGTGGGGGAGGGGGTGGATAAGACACTAGAGCAGCAAACTGACATGGGAATATCCAGGAAGCTGGATAGAAGAGCTTTTCCCCCAAAGCTGGGGGAAGAGCACAGAAGTGGGTGAAGATGGGCAAGCTTGGGGCAAGCCAGATGTCATCTGTCTCCCTCCCTACCTGTAAGCTTCCCGTTATCCAGTTTGAGGCGGCTGAGTGGGTTGGTGCCATAGAGGAGCACGTGCCTTTCAGAGTGGACTGACTGCAGCTCCTCTAGGGAAGCCTTTCGGCCTCTGAGACACTGAGGAAGGGCCCACAGAGCTCCTAAGCCTTGCTCACCCATGCCTCTGCCACCCCTCACCCCCAGACTACCCACTCTCCCATCGCTAGCCCTAAGGCCTCACATCCCTTCTTTTGCATAGCCCCACCTCCTCACCTCACACTGGCTGCGGAGACCCCGTTCCTGCAGCCGGGACCAGATACTCTGGATGCGGCCAGCATGCTCGGGATGCTTGCTGTTGTCTCCACAGGAACATTGGTGTTTCAGCATTACCGAGTCATAGACCAGCCCTGCAAGAAGCAAATGCCAGGGCTGGAACGCCAGGGAACTAGGCATGCGTGCATACGTCCCTTGCTGCCCTTTCCACGCATGCGCATGTCTGCATTCCCTTTCCAGCCCTTCTGTGAAGAGATAGGTTTCTCTATGCACAGGCCTAAATGCTTCTGATAACCTAAAATCCACACCAGGGCAGTGCCCGCGGCACTGCTGTGCTAGGTCTTCTGAGTACTCTCACTCCTCACAAGGCCCAATGCACCTCCTATGCCTTTGAGAGTTCATGCCTTTTAGAGTTGATGCCCTAAACCCAGAGAGACTTAAAACAGGACATCTCTGTAGCGGTTTGGCTTAATGCCGCTTGAGTTCTAATGTTAATTTGTGTCCTCCCAAACTGTTTGCCCCAAAGAGAGTCCACATGTAAGACGCTGAAGGAACCTGCCCCCCCCAACCCTGATTGGTAAATAAAGATGTCAGCAGCCAATAGCTGGGGAGAAGAGACATAGGTGGGTTGAGTTTTCATGGGCTTGGAGCAGAGATCACTAGGCAAGAAAGAGAACGGAGCCACCACGCCACCACAGAAGAAGACCCTACAGGAGGGAGATGGAGAGCCGCCATGGGCTAAGGGCCAGGAGAATGTGTCCCAGAGGGCTACCCAATTGGGTTATGAGCAGCCAAGATGGAACATAGAAATTAGTTAAGTAGTAACTCGGAGTTATCCGTAGAAAATGGATTCTAACAACATGGAGGGTAGGCAATTGCCCAGCTATTGTGCTGACTAAGACATTAAAGTATGGAGGCTGTTTGTTTGCCTTTCGTCTGGGAGCATAAATGGTCAGAGGCGGGAAGAACCCCCTCCCCACCTCACCCTCGCACTGGGATTTTTAAATATTCATTACTACACATCTCCCTCTGGGTCTCACAAAGCCAGGGGCTCCCAAAATAGCGAGGAAAAACAATGCCAGGGAAACCTAAAGACTGGAAAGGGAATCCTAGTCACTGGCTGCGTGGTCACTCTCCCAACTGCACGTGGAAAACGGCCAGAAAACTATTTTACCTTGTAAATGAAATGCAAATAGCACGAAAGCTATTTACACAGCATCAGCGTTATATTAGGTATTAAAAGCAAAACAGATGCGATTTAAATACGTGGAAAGTTTTACAGGAAGAACGTGAGCATCTGTGGTTTTGGTAGGTTTACAAGATGGTCCCAGAATCAACCCTTTGGGGTACTCGGGAACTGTATTTCAGTCTGCCCCAAGCTGACCTTATACATACACATTGCTGCTGTAAGGGTCCGTGTCTACGTATCTCAACTCAAGACTTTCAATGATCACACTGTTTGACCCAGGAATGCTACTCATTTAAGAGTGACCCTGGAGAGGTAACCTCAGACTTAAAGATTTAAAGACCAAGTGTGGTGGTGCACACCTTTGATCCCAGCACTTGTGAGGCAGAGGCTGGTAGATCACAGGCCTGTGAGTTTCAGGCTAGCCAGGACTTCATAATGAGGGTCTATCTCAAAAACAAATGAAGAAAATTAAAACTAAAGCCTGGTGTGTCACACCTTGGATCCCAGCACTCCGGAGGCAGAGGCAGGCAGAACTCTTGAGTTTGAAGCCAAGCCTGGTCTACAGAGGGAGTTCCAGGACAGTCAGGACTACCTAGAAAAGGCCTGTCTTGTTAAACCAAAACAAAAACCAAAACCAAACCAAACAAACAACAACAACAACAACAAAAAACAACAACAAACAATAACAAGAGAAAGAAATTTAAATTAAAAATGTTTAAACACCCAACTAATAAGAATTAAAGTTAACGCTGAGCTGGCCACAGTGATTTATACCTGTAACCCTAGCACTTGGGAATCTAAGAGAAAAACAGCTAAAAGTTCAAAGCTAGCCTGGGAGGTCAGCCTGTCTCAAAAAGCTAAACTAATAATAATAATAATAATAATAATAATAATAATAATAACAACAACAACAACAACAACACAAGGATCTCAGTTTTAAGGATTTTTTTGTAATAACATGCTGGCTGATACACCAGCGTACAGACCTGGTGGTGGTGCAGCCTAGAGACAGAACAGCTGCCCAGCATAGGCAGGATTCTAAGTCCAATTTCTAGCACTACTAAAAAAATTAAATTAGCCGTGCAGTGGTAGTGCACGCCTTTAATCCCAGCACTTGGGAGGCAGAGGCAGGTGGATTTCTGAGTTTGAGGCCAGCCTGGGCTACAGAGTGAGTTCCAGGACAGCCAGGGCTACACAGAGAAACCCTGTCTCGAAAAACAAAAATAAAACAAAAAAATTAAATCAACTTTAAAAAAAATAAGCAAGCAGGGTGCAAAATACAGCTTCATGTTTGTGACCTTAGGCAGGTACGACGGCTAACTAATAAAACCCAGAATGAAATAGAGCAGAGTCTAGGGCAATAAGACACTTGGTGATTTTCTTATCCTTATATTTTCCTGTATTTTTGTTGGAAATACTTTTGAGCTCTTTTTACAAGCACAGCAGTAGTAAGCAATGTTCTTGGGTTTTGTTTCTGAGTTTGCTTTTGTTTTAAAAGGGCTGGTCGGAGTTAGGAGACTCAAATTCCTGGCTGGCCCCGACTGCCCATTTTGTCCTTTATCCCAAAGCTAGTCACTGTCAACGTAGGTTTCCTAAGTCCTGATGAATCTGCAGGCTTCAAGGGCACCATGGAGCTCAAACAAGATGAAGGGAGGTGTTCTGTGACCTCTGGAACTGTCCCGAAAGGCAGCTCACAGAGTGGACTCATGCCTGGGCCACCTCCCTCTGCCTCCCTCACAGTCCCTCTCTGGTCTTACCTGTGGCAGGTGTCTCTGAGCTGTTGAGGACTTGGGTCTGACAGGTGGGCTCTGGGCTCAGCAGGGAGACAGGTGCCGCTGGGGAAGACTGGGTTCTGGACAGGGGCCGGTGTCCAACCTGGGCCAGAGGTATCAGCACAGAGTCCCCAGGGCTTCCCTGAGAGAGCCGCCCGGCTAGATGCTGCTGCTCCCAGAGTGGAACCTGAGGGAAACATGGCTTCAGGGTCCAGAGTTTCTCCGACTTGGCCACCTGCTTTTACCCAAAGTGTAGAAACCCTCCAGGTAGACTCTTTTTCTAGAGAAATTCCAGATACGAGCTCTGGTCATTCAACTCTTTGACCTCCCTGAAGCCCCATACCCAGGCTGATGTTCCGATTTCACAAGAACGCCTTGGGCTCAGAGTCTACTGTCTGAGATCACCACTCATAGGACTACGCTACTAACCACAAGCGAGCGGCTGCCTGAGACGCTAAATGCATGCGGACAGACGGTCACCACCAAGGGCTGCTGCTGGTGGAATCCTGTTTCCCAATTCATTGAGTCCTAAGCCTCTGGCTTTGGAGATAGGGTCTTTGCGGGGAGGGCGGGGGGGGGGGATCAAATCACACTGACATGATCAGGTAACTCTTCATGGAAAAGGTTTGCTGTCCTTGTAAAAGGGAACCTTGAGCAGAGGCCTCTTACAGATGCTCCTTCCTTAGCCCCCAGAACACATCCCCTCCCGCACCCAACACACACCTCGTTTTCACCCTTTCAACCTACAGAGCTTCAAGGTGACCAATATCTGCCTTTCAAGGCATCTTGTGTGTAGTTCTTGCTGCAGTGGTCCTGGCAAATGAACACTGCCTTGATCCCCATGCTATTTATCTAAAGCCAGGGACAGCTGCTCTCTCACGTCTTGCCCCAGCTACCTTTGGACACAAGAGAGCCAGTTGCAGAGAGAAGTGTGAAGATGGAGTATGTGTGGTTCTGTGAAAGCCCAAGAACCAGATACAAGGTCTACTTGAGAAAGCAGACTGCTGAAATATTTGCATATACACCCACACACGCAGGCGCAGGCGCATGCGCACCTTGCCATGGGTCTTGACTTCCTAGCTCCTTCCCTTACCCATCCTACTCCAAGCCCCAAGCCTTCTGACTGAACTTTCTTCAGGGTCCTTAGACACAGTCCTACCTGTTGGTGCTGCTGCAGAGAAACGGGGCCTCTGCCTTCAGGAGGCCCACGGCCCGACTCCCTGTGTTCCAGGCCATCATTCGCCATAGGTCCCACTCCCCCACCATCTGTCTCTAGGTCCTCAGCCGAGGGTATCTGCCGCAGTCGGGGCTTCTCACTGGGCTTGGCGGGCCTCTGGGGAGGGGAGATGGCTGGCTGAGAAGTAGGATAGAGAGGAGGGTGGGTGGCGGGTAGTGGGTTGGACAAGGCTACATTCGTCGTGCAAGGTCTCCGTTAGCCACTTCCCTAGCCTTCCAGGCCTTTCTTCCGTCTAAGTATCCTCCTTTCAGTCCACAGGGGCTCGCCCTTAGTACCTCCCCTACCCGGTTCCCCTCACCTTGATCAGCTGGACATGAGGTTTGAGCCGATCCTGGCGGGGCTGCAGGGGACCCAGCAGAGGGGAGGCAGTGGCGCTGGGGGGCAGGGGTTCTGAGCGGGTCCGGTTAAGTGGCCGATGGAGACCTGACCCAGAGAGCCGCTCGGTGGTCAGTAAGGGCTGGGCAAAGTGGAAGGGCAAGGGCCCGAGCCCAGGCACTGGAAAGAATGAGATGGATGTAAGGAAGGAACCCTGGAAGCCACGGGAGGAGACGGCATCGAGTAGAGGCAAAACTTGGCAAGAAGGTATAGACAGTGAGGGATTGGAAGGTGGCGTTTTCCCAGAGCTTGACCCTTGTCAGGGTGCACAAATCCTGCCCATTCTGGGAGAAGCAGCAAGACTCACCAGTCCACAGTGGGGCATGAGAGACTGAGGGATCCAGCAGGAGAATGGGCTGCAGGCGAGAGGGTAAGGTGCCCCCAGCTTCTGGCTCCAGACCGTGGTGCAGGAAGAGGGGAGCATGGGGGTTCCCCAGGACAGGACCCCGAGGGCCCAAAGTTGAATGGGTCCTGCGGTCACCATCAGCCTGAAAGAAAGGTAAAGTCAGAGTTGGAGAGGATTCTGGGAGAGGAAGATGAAGGTGAGGTAAGAGGACACAGGCAGGAAAGAGGCCGGAGAAGCATGGAGTGGGGGCAGGGTGCCCCAGCCACTCACCCTGGCAGGGGCAGGCAGCCCCAGTGTGATTGCGGGCAGCAAGGACACTGTCGGCAAAGCAAACGGGGCCAGAGAAGTCTCCTGCAGCCGCAGCCGCTGGCCCAAGAGCGCCTGCCATGGGGAGCAGGGTGACTGGTCACCAGTCCTGGAACTCTACCCCTGGTATGCCGTCCCCAGAACACCCAAGAGGCCCTGCTAGGGACTACCCGGACCCTGAAGCCTAAGGCCAGGCCAGGCCAGGCCACTTGCTGGAAAAAGGCTGAGACTAGAACTGCCCCCAGGAGAGCCCAGTTCTCCACAAAGCCTTACCTCTGAGTTCAGGGCAGGGTTAGGGCCATGCTCGCTGTCATTGGGGGAGCTGCACCCTGACGCAGGTGTGCTGCTACTACTGGGGGAGGAATCTGAGGGTAGAGGAAAAAGGGAGGCACGGTCAGGGGTCAGGAATAGACGACCCTGGGCAGGACTTCCAGTCATAGCTCCTTCCTTTCTGGATGTATTTCTGCTTTTCCTGGAGGATGAGAAAGCTGCCGGACTACCACTGGCCCACGGCACCTCCGAGTAGCTCTCATTTCCCCAGCAAATGTCAAACCAGGGTTAGGTATTAGCTTCTGCTCGCCCTCCCAAAGGCAGATGTGTGAGATGCACCTGGTACAAAGTCAGCAGTCCTGCATGGGAGTAACCACGTGGCCCAAAGAAGGGACCACACCTTGGGTGGCCACTCCAGGGCCCCTCAATCGACTCTTACCTCCAAGAGTCTCCGCAGGCCTCCTCCGAAGGCTGGGCGGGGCACTCTCCTTCCTGAGCAGGGGATTCTTGCGCCTCTCCAGGGATTTCTTGGGTTTGTAGCGCAGCTTCAGGTTGGGCTCAGACACTGCGAAGGGACTAGTGTCACTCCGTAGATAGGCCAGCCACGCTTCTCTTCTCTACTTTTTTTTCCCTCTCTCCTTCTCTTCTTTTTTATTTTATTTTATTTGTTTATTTATTTATTTATTTATTTATTTATTTATGAGACAGGGTCTCACAATGTAGACCAGGATGGCCTCAAACTCACAGAGATCCACTTGCCTCTGCCTACTGAATGTTGCACTATCATACTAGGCGTCTTCTGTGCCCTTTAACATCCCTCCTCTACGGGTTAAAGAGAGAAAAGGCAAAGCCAGAGTGTGTGTATATGTGTGTGTGTGTGTGTGTGTGTGTGTGTGTGTGTGTGTGTGTAATAAGCAGAGTGCTGTCCCAACCCACCTCAACCCCATACTCCTGACATAAATCTGATGCCCTTTGTTTAATATAAGCCCCTCAAAGGTCTCTATCTGCCCAGCTCACCTGTTTTCCGCAGGGGAAAGTGTTCCGGGGGTTCAGTGGGCAGGCTGGGAACAGGAGGCAGAAAGCTGCTGAGCACGGAGCGGGCAGCACCCTCTGTGTCCAAGGGCTCAAGAGTTCTGCGGGGTGAATGTCAAGGCTACTTTAGAAGCCCAGGATGCCCCAAGGCCCTGCAATCTCACTCTGCACAGACGCTTTCCTGAGCTTGCCTGTCAGGAAAGCAGCCACCAACAGTGGGGAGCAAGCAACAGGAGTCATCTCCAGGTGGCAGTAGTGGGTCACCCATGCTCCTGCAGATGCTCGGCTTCAGGTATAAATCCCAAGCCTTGGAGCTTAGGGCTCTCTGGAGACTCAGAGTCTCCTGTGCCTTTCTAGGAACCAGCATGGGAAGGGTCTCAGGTAAGATGTAGGGGGAAAACTGAAGGGGAGAGGAGGGCAGGTAGGGGTTGAAGGGAATGGGGGATTATGTTTAGGCACAGAGTAAGAAACAGGTGATGGATATGGGGAGAAGAGGGCCATGTGAATATTCACAGGTGCACACCCACAGATGCACACCCACAGGTGCACACTCACAGGTGCACACCGACAGGTGCACATCGACAGGTGCACACTCAGGTGAATATGTAGAAAAGAGAGAGAACAGAAAGGACCTGAGCGACAGCGAGCTACCTGTAGGGGATACTGGGGCTGCTGGGGTGGACTGTTCTCTCAAGGGCTGCCTGCTGTTTCTTCAAGATCACTTCAGCCAGCTTCTGCTTGACCACACTGCTGGCTACGGCACCTGTAGAGGCAGAGAAATGGGAAGGCTGGCAATGGGTGGATAGGAAGCCCCTTGGGTACATTCTCTGCAAACTACCAAGGCCACATTTTCAGTACATGATGTCTCAGGGACTCCTCAGGCAAGAGAGCTAGCTAAGCCCGAGGTCCCACCCCTCCTGTGAAGCCTCTAGACACTCCCACACCTATTTCTGCTCAGAGACAGAGCCAACAGAGGGCATCCAAGTAAATGGTGCCCTTCCCACTCATCCCTCCCAGACACCCAGGCAGAGAAGAGGGGAGACGAGTCCAACCCTTACTTCGCTTGCTCTTGTCTTTATTGAGAAGTTGCCGAAGTTCTTGCTCCTGCTGTCCCCCCTGCAGCTCCGGCATTGGTGGATCCATTGAGAGCTGTGGACAGAGCTGACAGCTCAGGAGGGGCAGGGGTAAAGGACAGAGCTAAGGTCTAGGGAGGGGTGTGTCGACGGAGTTCTGTCTTTACCCTCATGGGCTCAGCTGAGCGCTGCTGCTGTTGCAAGCCTGCCAGGAAGAGATGGCGGTGCAGTCGCTGAGGGTGCTGCAGGGTCAGCAGCGCAGGCTCTGGTGGGGGCTCCACTGTGGGCCGCTGGCCCACTCGCAGATCCATGGGCTGGGGCTGAGAGCCTGGTGTGTCTGGCTGGAGGGCAGGGCAGCCTGGGGACACACAGCAGGGTCAGGTGGAAGACTAGCCTGCAGGAACTTGGTCACAGACTACTGAATCCTCTGGGGCTGATTCAACATCAGTCAAAATACCCTCAGGGAGCCTCTTCCTCACTTAGGCCAGCTGGTGAGCAGGTAGGAATTGGATTCCATTCTACCTGTGAGGAAGGAGGTCTACAGACTACAGACACGCTCCCTTCTGCTTGCTGATGGCTAGAACTGAGCCATCTGACTGGAAGCATGGTATCTTCCTCCAGAATGCTCGTCCACTGGCTTGGGGCTAAGGTTACAAGATTTAATGAGATGGTGATGCAGTTCTAGGCTCCATACCCTCCTTGCCTTTGTCCTTCTAGAAATGCGGTCAGTCTGGCTTGGGGCAGGAGCAATCCAGCAGGGCCACTCTGCTCAGCTCTCAAGTTCATGGGCCCCACACACCCTCAGCTGCCACTCTCCCATTCTGATTCTCTGGACCATTCTGGTCCTGGGATCCAGACATAGGGCCCAGAGCTCACACTCAGCCCTGGCTGGCCACCTAGGGCCTACTGAACCCTCTTCTCAGGGGAGCCTCCTCAGCTCATCAGACCCATGAGCTTGTGGTACAGGCTCCTGCTGCCTACTCCAGCCAGCTGTGGGCCTGGTCTGGCAAGGACAGCAGGCTCAGCTGCCTCTTCTCCAGTGTCCTGTGCACCCACGCCAGGAGCACCTTGCCAAGGCCGTGGGTGCAGGAGCTATTTATAGCTCACCAGCAGACCAGGGGCTGTGCCAGCATAGCCAGCTGGCCAGGCTGAGCAGCCAGGGATGCTGAGATGCTGAGAGGTGGGGCTGCTTCATGGTAGGGGGTGGTCCTACTGAAGGGAAAGGATGAGAATACAAGAGAGGGGGAAACTCCCCACAGAGGCCTTCTACAGGCATTCCCCTCACAGAGCACAACAGATATCCGTGGGGTCTGGCACTGAGAGGGAACGGTAGGATCCCCCAGCAAACCACCAATGAGAAAGTCCGGAAATGCAGCCTGCAAGTCTGACCATAGAAGTCATAACCTTAACAGTTGTGGTGTGTGCATGCAACAAAACCCCCCTCAGCTCCTAGTCCACCTGCCTTGGGCATTAATGACTGTATCTGTTATCCTAGACAAGGCAAGTGAAGTCCCAGGGTGAGGGCCTGGAGCTGCCCAGAAAGGGGCAGAGAGAGGACAGTGTCCAGGCCTATTTCCCCACCAACACTCAGGAAATCACTTCCTTTGGAAGGAGCTCCCACGCAGAAAGGAAAGAGCTGGTGGGATGTTGTCACAAAGGGGTATCATGAGAGAAGTGTCCAGTGAGGCCTTCTGTGGCCCCCCAGTTACTAAGCACTCTGAGAGGGCAACTGTACATCGAGATGCCACCCACACTAAACAATGCCTGGATTTGCTGCCCCCACGTAGCTACCCAAGAAATCTCCCTGGTTGAGTAGGGCCACCACTGGTAACATATTCTTGGCCCACGAGAGGCCTTAGCCTTCCCAAGTTCTGGTGTACTGGCTTCCTGAGGTCACTCCCTTGATGACACAAAGTGGTTTTCCTATACCTGAGGCCTGTGGTTTCAGTCTCACCAAGGTAGGAGCAGCTGCCTAACAGTCACCAGCATCCTTCATTTGGCATGACCACCAGAGCAAAGGGTTCCTGGGAACAGAGGACTTTCTGGGAGACCTAACATTTGGGGGGATCCATGGCAGGGTGCAGGAACAGAAAAGTTCTCCGAGAAACTTTCTTTAGGTGTTCCCCACGAACACCGCCCTCAACTTGGTTGGTCTGCTCCGCCTGAACAAAGCCACCAACTTGGGCAGTGCCATTTATCCCCCTGGCCTTTGGCTCACAGTGTCTCCTGCCAGTGCTGTGTGCTCTCCTGCATTCTGCTTTCCCAACCCCATCTGCTGCTCAGAGACCGTCTGGACGCAGGCCAGCGTCCAACAACACCAGCGTCCAGCAACACCCGCTTCCTCCTGGACTCCACGTTGGCTGCTCATGGCATCGTAAGAGTCCAAGGGCAGCACCAGGCCTGGTATAAGCTCCAAAGGCTGGCCTCTGGTTTGCCATTGCTCATCACCCCCAAGACTTAGAATATACTCTGACTTAAGGCAGACAGTAAACGAAACCATGGGGAAAATCTTGCTATTTCTCCTCAGCGGCTAGGACGGCGCTTCACAGGGATGCGGTTCATTAGTGATTCCGAGCGGTAGGATCAACTCAGGTTTCTCTCATTTAGCAGAGGTCACGTGTTGCTGCCATCCCCAGCTCCCACCCCACTCCGCCCCTTCGGTGTGTCTTGTCTTCCCAAGCTTTGAGACAGCTGAATTAAGGCAAAGATCCTCTGGCTTTCCCGTTCTCTCTGCTATGTGGAGTCACTGCGTACTCAGTAGATTCTCAGTGGGTATCATCCACAGGGAGTCAAAGAAAAGGGACGCCTCCGACCTCCATTCTAGACCTAGCTCTATGGGTGCATTCTAAATCTGGGCGGCAGCAGGAAGTTAGTCCACTACAGTCCTGTCTCCCAGGAAGAGAGAGTGGCGGCAGAGAAGGCCCAGGCCAGCAGGGAGGACATGGGAGAAAGTCGGCTCACCAGTAAGAGACACCTTTCCTCCCTGCAGGGCCTGTATGAGGATGAATGACTTGAAAACAGGAATAGGCTCACCCACTGCCTGAGTGGGGTCTGTCTGGGAGTTGGGGGTCTGACCAGGGTGGGAGTCTGACTGGGGCAGGGCCTGGCTGGGGTGGAGAGGCCTAACTGGGGCGGGGCCTGGCTGGGGCGGGGTCTAACTAGGGCGGAGCCTGGCTGGAGTAGGGGTCTGACTGGGGCAGGACCTGACTGGGGTGGGACCTGACTGGGGTGGGGGGTGTGTCTGAGCACAAACATTAGATTCCTACTTTCCTTTCCATTTCACTATACCTAACAAGGACAGGCATGGCATCTGGCTTTCCCTTTCCCGTTGTGCTTCTTAGCCTAGATCCAAAGATGCCTCTCCTGTGTTTTACCCTTCTGGAGACACAACTTTGTCTCTTCCCTGGAACCCCCATCTTCCAAGTCTCTGGCCCAGCTAAATCCCCACTTTGTCAAACCCTCAGACTCACCTTTCCCAGACTGTTTCCATCCCTCATCCTCACCCTCCCCCACCAACCAGTCTCTCCCAAGCCTGACTTTTACCTGTGCCAGGGAGACTGGGGCAGCAGGCGCCCAGGCTTACCTAAGTCCCATCTGTAGAAAGAGAGGTGAAGACGTGTCTGTGGGGCAAGGGAGAAAGGCTACTGCCCTCGGAGGGAGGCAGGCTCCCTGCCACTCTGGGCTCCTTCTTTTGCAGCTACTGAGTGACTCAGCTGCACAGGAGGCCCAAGCTCACCCAGCAGTGCCCTCAGCCCTCCCTGATGTGGAAGATACCATCTTCCCTGGGCAGCCAAAGCATGCTCCCAGCAGCCTGAGGGGGAAAGGCAGGCTGGGAGGTGCAGTGAGGCTGGGGAGGTCAGGGGAGAACCGGGGAGAGCAGGCCTGGAGAAACATTCAGGGAACATCAGGGAACAGGAATGGTCTTCACAGTGGGAAGGGACTGGGCTATGGCTGCAGGTCAGGGGAGATCTGTTAGGAGCTGTGAAATGCTGGAGATACACACTCCAAGGGCCCTCTCCCCTAGCCACCCATTCTGTGTCTACCACCTTGACTGTCCAAGAAAAGAGACCCACTAAGCCTCAGACCTTTGCGATTTTGTTTGGAAATGACCACTTTCTCCCAGGCTCCTAAGCCCACTCAGAATCAACAAAACTACAACAGAACCTTAGGCTTGTTGGCAACAGAAAGACCAAGGCAGGATAGGAAAGATGTGAGTTCTCACACCACTTGTCCACATGAACACACCCTCCTGCCATCCCAGCTCAGGGTCAAAGGACTGAAGGCCCTGTCAGAAAGATCAAGGAATCTGGGAGCTTTCTGTAGGCAGCATTTAGTGGATGCATTCCTCAGACCAGACCAAGTGCAGAAGGCTACTTTCTGTGGGAGATGAATGCTGGTTTCTGGACCTGTACTTAGTGGGCAGCTCCAGACAGAAGCCTTAAGCCAGCGGCTGAGCCCATCATACGTTAGCACCCATGCCTCAGTACAGTCCTGGGCTGACACGCTGCCCTACCCATTTACTCAGCCACCTCTGGAAGTTCGCCCAAGCCCATGTCGGTGTCCAGCACGGGGCTCCTCCTGACCTGCTCCATTCACCCCTCAGCTGCTCACAGTGTCTCACACCTCGGCATATCATTAATTACGGTATCTATGGTAGCATGTATCCTCCATTATCGTCTGTAGGAGCACCTCCTAGGGCCCTTTTGGGAACTAATGAATCACACACAATGATCCTCTCACGACTTCCTGCCTATGACACGAATATTTCTCGAGGTCTCTGAGGCCCAAGGAACACCTACTGCAAAAGCAGCCTTCTCTCCCCAGGAACAATTGACATTCTGGGTATCCTAGGACTCCGTTTCTACTGCGGCCCTGATCTGGAGAGGTTTCTACACTGACATTTTTCCTTTTTCTTTTCTTTTCTCTCTCTCTCTTTTTTTTAAAAAGATTTATTTATTTAATGTATATGAGTATACTGAAGCTGTCTTCAGACACACCAGAAGAGGGCATCAGATCTTATTACAGATAGTTGTGAGCCACCATGTGGTTGCTGGGAATTGAACTCAGGGCCTCTGCAAGAGCAGTCAGTGCTCTTAACCACTGAGCCATCTCTCCAGCACGTGCGGGTGCGCGCTTTCTCTCTCTCTCTCTCTCTCTCTCTTTCTTTTTTTTAAGACAAGGTTTCTCTTTGTAGCTCTGGCTGTCCTGGAACTAGACCAGGCTGGCTTCGAACTCACAGAGATCCATCTCCTTCTGCTTCCCGAGTACTGGGATTAAAGGCATATGCTATTGCCCAGCTTCTGTATAATAACATTTAATCTTGGTTGTCATATTGACATACCTTGGAAGAAGGCACCTCGATCAAAGAATCAGCTCTATCAGACTGGCCTGTGAACAACTCTGTGAGGTGTGGGGGTTTTGTTTTGTTTTGTGGTTTTGTTTTGTTTTTTTTTTTTCTTTTTATCTCTAATTAATGGAGAAGAGCAGCGCCACCCCTAGGTTCTCAGCTGTAAAAGCAGGCTGGGAAAGCGGGAGAGCAAGCCAGTCAGCAGCACCCCTCCATGGTCTCTGCTTCAGTTCCTGCCTCCAGGTTCCTGCTTGAATCACTCCCCGGGGCTTCCCTCTATGATGGATGCACTGAGACATGGAACTCTCAGCCAAACAAACCCTTTCCTCCCCCAAGTTGCTTTTATTTTTGGTCATGGTGTTTACCACAGCAACAGAAAACAAACTTGAATATCCTGTTAGGCCCAGAGTCCCTGGCATCCTGGGAATTCACTTGCACTTCCCCCTTCACGGTGAGACCTTCCGTGCCACACACCCCTGCTAACCACAGATCTGGGCGCTGTGCACTCTGCGAATGGGAGAGAAATTAATAACCTTGGGCCTTGTGGTTTGTTACGACGACTGGAAGGGATAGTTTGTGGTGGTGACCTATGACAAAAACTCTGTCCAGAAGAGTCACATGGACGGGTGTGCAAGCACATTGGCAAAGAGGCTGGATCCAAAAGCACTTTCTAGAAAGACCCCCCTTTTCCCCTAGCTCTCTGCTAAGTGTCACGGAGTTCAAAACACTGGGAGACTTCTCTGCCTGAAGAGGAAAGGCATCTCCTGGTACCTTGATGAGGGTGAGCCGAAGAGAAAAGAGGGATATTCTGTTCCTCAATACCAGCCTGAATTTGGGGACTCCCCCTTCTCAATGACCTTGATACTTTTCTCAGGGGCTAGCTGTCACTCACTTAGGGTCAAATCACATGAAAAAGGAGAGAATTGACCTGAGGGACCACTGTCCGGGGCTTGACCTTTTACACAGCTCTTGGTTGGGTCTGGGGCTCCTCAGAGACTTAGCTACAGCTCATGTCTACCTCGCTGGGAAGCAACTGCAGTCTGGCATAGGCAGTTCACTCAGTGTGTGGAACCTGGATTACTGAGTTTCCTTCCGGAACCTGAGCATCAGCCTCACCCAGAACCGAGAGCCTCTCCTCGGATATTCTGCCCCTGTGGGGAAATCACTGCCCTCAGTAATCTCCAGGCTAGACAGGAACACCACAGGGTTCCACCCTGGGGCTCCTCTGACAAGCTGGGTTTATGGGCCTTACATCGAGATCTCAATCTGATCCACAAAGTAACAGGAAGCCCGAGCCCAGGTTAGCTCCCTAGTCCCTGGATACTAGCTAGAAAGGAAGCTATAGGAAGGCCAGGCCTCAGCTGCAAGGGGAAAGCAGCTGGAGACAGGAAGTCAAGGTCCCGGGTTCCAGGCAGAGCCTCCTGCACCCCAGCTTGCGGCTCAGTCTCTAGCTGACACAGGAAGAACAAAGCCTGACTCCTTGTGACTGGCAGAGGAGGCAAGAGGGCTCCAGGAGAGTCCAAGAATAAGCAAGGAGAAGAAATGTCATGTTTGTCATGGCTTCGAAGGCCCATGGGAACCATGGAGAGAGGGCCCTTCTGACTGAACCTAGGACACTAGGAGACTCCGGAGCATCAAGAGAATGACCACTCAGGCCAGCGCTGTCAAGGCAGAGGGAGGTTTATGGAGGCTGCTAGTTCATAACCAGCAGGAGTCCCGGCAGACCAGTGTGAGAGGTGACTCCAAATGCCACCAGCTCCGGGCTGAGGAGACTGGCAGATAATCAGCCTGATTCCTGCTTTCAAGCAGTTTCAAACGGCTCTCACTTGTAAACCAAGGCTGAGGCAAGGGGATCAATCCTTTGAGGTTTGACTGGGCTACACAGTAAGACCCTCTCTTTCAAAAATCAGGCAAGCAAGCAAAGAAACATGAAATACAGCCCAGAATCTTAAATATGAAGGCGGTGTCTCAATGGATGGCTCCGGCCGGCCTCCAGTTCTCAATCCTCTTGCTTCGTCCGAGTGATGAGATTACAGGTGTGTAGAACACAGGACTCACCTCCATCTTTAGGTAATTCTGTTTTTTGCTTGTTTTTGTTTTGTTTTGGACAGGTTTTTAAACGTGGAGCTGAATGTAGCCCTGGATGGCCTGGAACTCACTATGTGGCCCTCGCTTGCCCCAAACTAAAATAACATATACTTCTAGGAGTAAAACGTGACTGGCTTTATCGTATTTTTTCAGAGCCAGGGAGACAGCTCAGTTGATAAAGTCTTGTGGTGTAAGCAAGTTCCAAGCTGAGTCCCCAGCATCTGCTTAAAAAGCTGGGTAAAGGGGCTGGAGAGACAGCTCCAACTGTCTGTAACTATTTTCAGGGGACTGCATGCCCTCTCTGACCTCTGACCTTTGGAGGCGCTGTACCCGCATGGTAAGAGACATACATGCAAGCCAAACATTCATACATTTTATTTTTCAGATAAAAAAAATTTTTAAATATATATTTTACCTTATGAATAAAATATACTTATATTCATAAAATAAAATATAAAAGCCAGCTGGGAATAGTGGCATGAATTAAGAATTCAGCACTAGGGAGGCAGAGATAACAGGATCCTTGGGGATTCACTGGTCACACAGTTTGGCCAAGTCACAGCAGGAAACCCTGACTCAAAAACCAAGATGAATGTCTTTTGAGAAATGACATCCGAGGCTGGCCACCCGGTCTCTACACACATGTGCACCCCACACACATGAACACTCACACACCCACACAAGTACATACACATGAACACACACACCTGCATGTGTACACATGCACGAATATATACACACAATTGCGCATAAACGCGCCATTTTTAAAAAATGTATTACTTCATATTATAATCTAAAAAAAGAAATAATTTTTAAATATACATATTATTTATAGTTACTAAAAAGATTTCAGTGGGGGCTGGAGAGATGGCTCAGCACTTGGGAGCACTGGCTACCCCTCTAGAGAACCGGGGTTCAGTTCCCAGCACCTACAAGGCAGCTCACAACTGTAACTCTAGTTCCAAGGCATATGCATGTGCATGCAGGCAAAATACTTATACATAAAATAAAATAAATCTTTTTTGAAAATTCAAAAGAACCTAAAAACATGTGACAGAACATAAGTTTCTCACTGACCCCAGACTCCCTAAAACTTTCCTTGAACGCCACCTTTTTAACAGTTTCTGGTCTCCCCCCCTTCCAAAGCTTTATGTTTTAGCTTTGAACAGCTTCTTGCTCAGATCTGTCTAGAGTCCAGGGGACAGACAGTGGGCTTCCAAATGAAGCCTAGGAGGGAGTGAGGGCCCATGGCATTAAGGACAGTGGCTAGGTCAGATGGGGAAAGCTGTATGTGTGACAACATCTGGTTGAGCTTCTGACCCATCTGCAATCCTGGAGCATCAGGAGATGGCTCAGGCCAGGGCTGTCATGGCAGAGGAAGGTGTGTGTGTGTGTCGGGGGGTGCAAGTTCACAACCAGTAGGAGTCTAGGCAGACCAGTGTGAGGGGTGATTCCGAATTAGGTGAGGCATGCACCATCTAACCTGCCCAGAACCTGGAAGAGCCCCCATCCGACACTACGAATGGGCATTTGGTCTTAGTGCAGCCTCCCCTGTCAAACACAGTCTTGTGTATGTGTGTCTCCAGCTCCATGACTTCCCGCCCTTCCCAACAACAGTGGCTTCCCCTCCCTTTCACCCAAGCTGTCATGCACTAGTACCAGTTGCCTTTCATCTGCTAATATACCCATGCTTGTAACAAACCCCACGAGATTACTGTTTCTACCTCCATATATGGATGGGTAGACTAAGACCCTGAAGCACTAAATAACCTGAGGTTAGGGGCTGGAGAGATGGCTCAACAGTTAAGAGTTTTTGCTGCTCTTGCAGAGGACCTAGGTTCGATTCCCAGCACCCACTGTGACAGCTCACCACTATCTTTGACACCAGTTCTAGGGGATCCTATGCCTCTTCTGACCTCCTTGCGTTCCTGTACACGCACACTGCATATACATATACCCAGGGACATGGAGCACAAAATTAATAATTAAAAGGTCTGAGTCACAAAGCATGATGACTCTACAACCCTCAACTAGCACACACTTCGAAGCCAGCCAGCACAGGGCAAGCGTAAGGCAAAGGCAGTGCTTCAGAGTGTGCCAGAGGCAAGCTCAGGCCTATGCAGGCCAGAGGCCAGAAGCTGTCTCATTCACCTGTAGAGACCTATGAAGGCAGGCCCCAAAGAGTCACCTGTAGGAACGGGAGTTGGTAGAAACCAAGCAGTAACAGGACTGTTGGCCTGGGGGCTTAGAGGGGCATATGCTCCATTTTTCTGCTCAGTGGCACCGTGCTGCGTCTTTTCTCTAGAGCACCGGTTCTCAACCTTCCTAATGCTGCGACCCTTTAACACACTTCCTCATTTGGTAGTGACCTCCAGTCAAAATATTATTTTCATTACCACTTCATAACTGCAACTTTGCCACTGTTACGAATCATAATGTAAATATCTGCGGTACCTGATGGCCTTAGGCGACCCCTGTGACCCTTAGCGGTCGGTCACGAACCAGAGGTTGAAAAACACTGTTCTAGATGCCCTCAAGCCCTCCCAGAGTCTCTCACAGGAGGCCCAAAACAAGCTGCACGGGTTCTTTGTAGATACAGACTCAGCTGGCAGGTGGGCAGCTTGGAATATGCACCTATACAGATGGAGGTCTGGGGTCAGCTACAAGAGAGACTTCTGACATGGCAGCTGGACATCCAGAGACCTGAGGGCTGGAAGTGCAGGCTTCAGCCCCCCACTCCCTGCATGCCCATTCTCTCAGTGAACAGGCCCTTTCTCCTCTAACTCTGGGTGACTGGAGCTCTAGGGTAGTTATTTTTAGCTCTTGACACCTGGGTATTTTGCAGCCACAGGATGTCCGGTTTGGAGTCTCTTTCTGGGAATCCCACATGCGGCTGTTGTAAACAGCCCCACACAGTGGTAGCCTGCGCCAGGAGCTAGCCTTCCTCCCCACCCCCACCCCCCGGTTGAAATTAATCAAACAGGAAGTAGATGTAACCATGACAGAGGCAGCTCAAGCTTCCCAGGAGTGGCAAAGTGTCCCCTCTGACTCCGTCACCCTACCCTACCCGACTCTTCGTCCCACCTCTGGTGGCCTCTTTCATGAATCCTGAAGCAGGGGTCCCAGATCATTTGTGTAAGAGTATGACATTCAGAGGCCTTGCTGCTCCCTGCTAAAGGACAGCGAGATTCTGAGTCACCTCTTGGAACCTCTCTGGCCACTCAGCCTTTCTGAGCTCTCTCTGTGGAGCAAGGACACAACTGCCTCCTCAGGGAGGCTTTCTGGGGCCACCATCACTTCCTATCTCCAGGGCCTGCCCTACAGCCTGGCCTGCTCTGCACTGCTCTGTCCACCTAAAGAATTCCTGAGCAGACAGGCTTCCCAGGCAGTCCAAACTGCCCTGGTATTTCTAAACACTGAAAACCCTGGGGCACATAAATTCTCCATTCACCCACAACTCCCTTGCTGCAGGAGCTCCAATCTTATTGGAAGTTCACTCAAGTTATCTTTTTCTATCACAAGGAAAAGATCCTAAGCAGGCAAAGTCCCGTCTGTGATGTAGGGGCTATGAGTTTAGGGCTTGCCAGCCTCTGCCTCTCGTCTCTCTCTTCCCCAAGCCCTGGCGCCCACTTCACCCAACAGCCAATCCCAGCTAGCCTTTCTCAACTGCATGCCCCTGTAACAGGAAGCACAGTCACCACCCCAGTGCTGCTTCTGGGGCCCGGTATCTTCACCCCTTGAGGTTGCAGTTAGGTTTGGCCTACCTGTGCGCCCCACTCCTGTTAGCTCCTAAGTTCTGCCTCTCCCTGCGGCTCACCTGCCTGGAGAAGTCCCTTCCATCTGAGCCAGCCAAAGATCTCCCAGCCTGTCCCTGAGATGTCAGGGAAAAGGTCCGAGTTACTTAGTATATTATTCTAACCATCAGTGAATAACATTAATAATGACCGGCAAGCATTACATTAATATGCAGACAAAGTATTCCTACTGCAGAGCCTTAGAATGTCGGTGCTGTTACTGGGGCTTGAAAAGGTTAAGGAACATGCATATAAGTGTGGCTTAGCCATAGAATGCTTGTCTAACATGAGAAAGGGCCGAGGCCTATCCCCCATACCATAAAAGACAAGACAGGAAGAAGGAGAGAGAGAGAGAGAGAGAGAGAGAGAGAGAGAGAGAGAGA
>JANHMN010000012.1:5654384-5695858 GCA_030674055.1 Rhabdomys pumilio | reverse complement strand
TGGGGGTGGGAGGGGTTGAGGATGGAAAGGGGGAGGGGAGGGAGAGGAAGAAGGAAAGAAACTTGCCTGGCCTTCCAGAGCCTAAACTTATGGTCAGTATACCTTCTAACAGGTGGCGAGACCACCAAGCAACACACAGAACAGTAGAGCGACCCCCAGCATTGGCATGCTTTCCCAAGCATGAGATAACACATCCAAAACACACCAAGTACCCAAAGAACCATCTCTGCCTGAGCCCCTCACACCTGTCTCCCGGAGGTGACCACTCTACTTCCTTACTCCTCTTATATTTCCCCATTTTCTTCAATATGCATCTTACCATTTTATTGGCTTCCTGTAAGCTCCCTCCAGCAGGGTATAACTAAACAAGCAGACCTCCTAGGGCTGCCCCTGGAGGACCACATGCAGTGTGTGTGAGCACTCTGGAAACTGTCAAGTCCTGTAGCGAGTGCCAGTTACATAACAAGAGCAAGTCACCCTAAGACTGGGACTCAGAATACATTCCCTTGGAAGGATTGTAGCCTCTCCCCTGGGCAGACCTGGGGCAGGTAGAAGAGTGAAAGGACCCACGAATACAGAGGGAAGCACCCATGAGTGCAGACGGGGCACCCTCATTCCAGACAGCCAAAGTAGCCCTAGGTTTGGGGAAGGTGGAGGATACTGGTCACAGACCCTCTCCACCCACTGGCCTATGGGTAGGCATTTAGTACAGACCAAGCAAATGGGAGGCATCTGGAGTCTGTGAATAGCAGTAAGCTATGAATGCTGGCACTCAGAGATGCCACATTAATATTAATGACAGCAAATACCCCAGACATCCCCAAATCCAGTCATGCCATGTTACCCTCCCCCTTTGCCCGTTATTTTTGGAAAACGGCAGAAGTCTATGGGGGAGATTCTGTGGGTGATACCATTCCCTTCTGCAGCCAGGACTGCCCTTGACACTTACTGAAGATCTTTCTAGGCCACAAATCCAGCTAGGGTGCTTACAGAGTTTTCAGGGAATTCAACAGCCAGATGCATGGCCCTGAACTACTGGTTTGATCAAAGCAACAGTAAGAACAAATGGGGACTTCATGAGACCATGACACTGCCCAGGAAGGTAGAGATTGCTGACCCAGAAGACAGTGTGCACACGCAATACCATTTAAGCAAAAGAAAGAAAGAAAGAAAGAAAGAAAGAAAGACAGCCCTTTCAAGGGGTACATGAGAAATCGAGAAGGCGTGTGCTGAGGGTTCAGGGTCCTTCACATGCACTGTGTGCTACTTTCTGTTAACGCTTCTGCCCTGTCAGTTTGCGGTAACAGTTCACTGTACACACAGCATACATGTACGCACCCTGGGAGCAAAGTCAACACATGACCAAGGGTCTCAGGAGAATTAGGCTACAGGGCTTTCAAGGACTCCACATATTCTTGGACCCCACATGCTCAGGGAATCCATGTTATCTACATGCTAGGGCTTCTGCCTCTTGTGACTCACGCTGAGGGCCTAGCCCAGGCTAGGCAACGTCAGGCCTTACTTAATAAATGCCTGTCAGCTGAATAATGATAGTTCCTGAAAGCAATGCCTCACGTCTCTTCCAGGGCCAGCGCACTGGGAATACAACTGTTGTCACTAACCTGCCACCCCTCCTCTGCTTCACCCTCCTCTTGAGGGCTGCCAGGGAGGAGCTAAAAGAAAGGTCACCAACAGCAGATGTTGGCAAGGTACTCCACATAGGAAGCCATCAGGGGCTGTCTGCCCAGGATGGCATGGCAGTCCGTTTGACAAGCCAGCTGGCTATGAAGCTTAGGGTCCCCCCTCACCCTGCTTCTCTGAGAAGGGAGTGAAAGAGAAGGGTCCACCCTGTAACTTCGTGTTATATACTCCCGCTGTTTCAGGCCCACAAGGGCGGAGGAATCTAGAGCAGGGAATTTGGCCTGGGTTTTCCTGTGAACTGGGGTTGGGCCTCGTTCTGTCATGGCTCCAACATTCTCTATTCCTGACCTTCAAAAATATGAACAATGACATCAATAACAAGGATGAGTATTCAGAGTGCGCTGGGGTCCTCCCAGATGTGGCATAAGTCACTTACACCATCCCCTGTCATCTCCATAGCAACCCTGTGAGAACGAAAACATTATTATTTTCACATTACTGATAAAGAAATCGAGTCACAGAAAAGGTGCCCAAGCTTAGCTTGCGGCTGGAGAGAGATTCTGCTCAGACAACCCTCTTGTCCCTTCTGGAAGTGCCTCTTGCTAAGTTTTGCCACTGGCACAGGGCAATCGGGGCACTCTAGACTCCACCAAGAGTTTACACTCCCAGATGCCTGCAGACAAGTCTGGAAAAGCCAGGAGGAAACTAACTTCGAGGCCTCAGCATCCTCCCAGAAGCCACAACAGCTACAACACTTGCATTCGAACCCAGGTCCTGGGCTTCAGTCTTCTCCATTTTACACAACCCTTCTGGCCCAGAGCCAGATCTTTTTGAGCTCTGGGTTCCCTGCGTGCAGCCCTGCAGAGGGTGCTGCCTCACCAACTCTCCACGGTGACTCACTCCGGGCCCAGGGGAAGCACAGCCCCGTTTGCCGCGCCTCCAGCTCCCCGCCTCCACATTTGCTAACCGAAACCCGACTGCTGCTATTTTTAACCCTCCAGCTCCCCCTTGCTTGGGGCTCCCCCCTTTACCCTCACCCTCTTGCCCCAACCCGGTGGCACCACTCTGTCATTCTGAGAGACTTCTACAACCTGAAGGCCCCGGAGGGTGCAGCGGATGCCCCGGACGTGCAGGTTTGTGGGGCAAGCAAAACAAGTCGGTTACAGCCCAAGTCTCCGAATTCCCCCACCCCGACTCTTTCCGAACCTGTGCCTCCCAGCCTGCCCTGCTCCTCCCCACCATCCCAAAGGCTGTAGAAGGGGAACGGGACTTCTGGGCCGAAGACTAACTACCGTAGGAAAGAGGAGTGGGCTCCTCGGATCCAGCTCCGCAGGGAGCTAAGCAGAATACAGGGAATGGTGAGTTCCCTGGTTATTCCCAGCTCATGAAGCTGAGGATTTCGGACCGTCAGGGTTTCCCATCCCAGCATGGCAACAAGAGAAGAAGGGAGGTGGCCAGGAGACAGGGTGGGGACACTGAGTCCGATCTGCCAACCCCTCTCTCCGACCCCCAGTAGGAGCCTGCAGCTGGGGCTGAGAAGACCGGGAGGCAGCGCCCAGGGAATAAAGGCACTTGAAGGGCCAGAAGAGAGGGCGAAGGGGAGAGAAGCAGACCACAGACCTCTTCCTTCAAGGCTCCTCTAATCCCTCGAGGCTGCACTGTCTTGTGGCAGCTGCCAGTGGGGAGCTCTGGGTCTCCCAGAGAAAACCCTCCACTGAAGAGAGGGAGGAGAGGAGGTTTGAGGGCTGCAGGCCCAGTGTAGGAAGGTTATGCCCAAATTGCTGATGTGAAAGTTAACCTCCAGAAAGGGGTTGAGGGGCAGGCCTGCAGGTGGACCCAAGGGGGCACTTCCTTCTGGCGGAAGTAGAGCAGGTGGCTTGGGCCAGACCCCTCAGCCCCTCTGGTCTGAGAGTCATCCAGCCTAGGGAGAAGATGTAAGGTCACAGAAAGAGGGTCTCCTAAGCTCAGACCCTCTTCTGAACTGTGTCCTGCTGGGCAACTTCTCAGGAGCTCTGCACAAGCCCCTACCCTTATTTCTGGTTCTCTTATCTCCCAGGACACAAAGCTTCTCTGAGCCTTGATTCACCCTCTCTCTTTGGTGACCTTGAACTAGATAAATAAATCCTAGTGACCATAGAGGCAGCCAGCTACACCCAGAGGGTTGTGAGCCAGGACAGTGGTCCCCCAGGTTGGGAAGGTAGGAAGGTGGAGTTGGAAGATCAGGAATAGGCGGTGCTTGGGAGGCCCTGACAGAGTCTGCCATGTTCTTAACCTTAGTCTGAGCCTTATATGGCTGCTCTAGCTTCTCAGTCCTCCTGACAACCTGTGGGGGGCTGCCTGAGGAAAGAAGACACTGCTGTCCACCAGGCTGATGGTCCAGCTCCAACCCTCAACTAGGCTTCAGTCCAGATCCCTCACCTGAGTCCCGGAAACTTCCAAGAATGGCTTAGCAGACTGTAGGGACTCACTTCTAGTCTGAGGGGAAAAGGTGTCAATATCACTGAGACCTCTCATGGCCGCCCTGTCCAAGGAAGTCCCATCTGGCTGCTTATTGCTGGATGCAGTTAGTTTTCTTCATAGAGCTAATCACCACCTATAACTACTCATGTCTTCTTTCCTACCCATGCTCCTTGTTCTCCAGCAGAGCTGTAGCACTCTGAGATCAGACGTCTGTGTCTGTGCTCACATCTGTGCCCAGTGTCTGGCACAGAGCTCTGCAAGTCTATAACAAATGGATGAGCTGCTGAGTGACCAGCTTGGCAAATGACCTTCCCTGGCTGCCAGTGTGGTTCTTTCTTGAGGGTTCCAAGGTTTCCCCACACAGGAAGAAGGAGAGTAAAAAGAATAAGGACAGAAAGGCTGGCACCCCAAAGGAAAAGTTAACCAGAGGCCAGGCATCTGCGCCAGTCACCCCTACCTGGTCCCCTTCACCATGCCAGGCATGAATATGCACAGATTATATATACAGTGCCCATACTGATTCCTGGACCAGTCTTAGGAAGCTTGCCCCGTGTCTTGAGTCCTTTCTCTAAGTAGCCCCGTGACCTCATTCATACATATCACATACCTTTCAGCAGGTCTATCTCCTCCACGAAAATAAACAGAGAGGTCGACCCAGGCTTGTGCTCCTCCAGCACAAGCCAGCACCACAGTCGCTCACCATGCAAGTGAGAGCAGAAGTGCCTCCCCTGACTCCCCAACTTCTGCAAATGCTGAAAGATGATGGGAATGGCCCCTGAGGACGTTTTAAAACACATTCTTCACTGGATCCTGAAGCAACTGGTCCAGTAACTGGCATTCAAGACTATGGACGAATGCTAGACATGGCGGTACATGCCTTTCATCCCAGCCCTTGGGAGACAGAGGCAGGTGGATCTCTGAGTTCAAGAGCGGCCTGGTCTACACAGTGAGTTCCAGGATAGCCAAGGCTACACAGAAAAACTCTATGTTGATAAGCAAACAAACAAATGAAGAAAGAAAGAGAGAGAGAGAAAAAACTATAGACAGTGCTTTTACAGGTCAAGACCTGGACACGTATGAAAAAACAAACTCCTACATAGGTAGATATCCCCTAAAGCCTGTCCGTAGGCACTGTATACCCCATACAGACCCATAACTTACAAAGGTGCACATGACACAGAAGACACACATCTGTGCCACATGTGTGCATACCCCCAAACACTCAACAGAGCCAGCACATGGATCACAGATTGCCACAGAACCACCACATTGACACACACACACACAGCCCTGGGCAAACACAGACACCCACCACACACCCCGTGCACACACACATATCACACGGAGGCTCACACTAAACAGATGCTAGCCTGAATTTATTTTGCCTCTGGGAACAGGTCCAGAACTAAAGGAGCCATGCTCTGTTGATGAACACATCCCTCCTGCCTCTGCCACCCCCACCCCTTGCCCCAGGCAGCGCACTGTCCGCCGCCCCTTGAATGACTGGAGGAGGGCAGTGGAGAGAAAGATGGGATAAGAGGAGGCAGAGGCTGAAGGTGGTGTTTTAATCTGCTTGGAGACACCCCCAAATCCAGCCCAGTTCTCTTGCCTTTCCCACCAGGAGACACCATGGGGCCCAAGTCAATGCTTGGGCAGGCCAGTTGTCTGGATTCCCAGGCCCTGGCCCTACAGAGTAAAGGCTTAGGGAGTAGCTAGATGTGGGGGCTCCCAGTACGTGGGCCACTAAGGAAAGGGCTGTCTGGAGCGCCTTCCTGCAGCCATAAGGCCTGAGGCCCCCATGGAATGTTACCACAGAAACAGGGAAAACATTATAAGGAACACAATACCCGGCAGAGTCACCTGCTCACCAGGCTTCCTGCTGTGTCACCCACCCCCAGCTCAGGGCACTTAGAGCCTTCCCTGGCCTCAACCTGGGCCTCCCAGGCAGAGCGTTCCTTCCTGTCTCCCCTGGATTAGGGAAACTGCTTCAAGCGAAAGCTCTGCCCTTCTGTGGTTCCAAACAACATCAGGGATGGCCCAGTGGGCCCCTCACTCCTAGTCACTACCCACCCCCCAACACAGGAAATCAAGGCTTCCTGCCCCAGAGGAAGTGCCCCATCTAGTGAACAAATCCAACATATACAAATTCAAAGTCCTGGAGCTGGCAGCTCCAAGGGGACATGCCTTCAAGCCCTGCCATACCCCACACTCGTCTGCAGCCTCCAGACCACATCTGACTAAGGAAGAGTTCCAGCAAGAATAGGTACTGGCAGAGGCCGGTCTGGTTGGTGTCACTCCCTGGCTGGGTGACTCTGGGCTTGCATTATTAGCTCATCTTTCTCTGGGGCTTTTGTCAACTTTAAAACCAAAAATTCTTAAAGAAAGACAAAGGGCAAAGAATGCAAAAAAGTTTTCAAAGGTTTCCTTATTCCCAGTCCTGGGAAGTGTGTCTACAGCTCCGCTGGGCCCTTACTTCCCATCCCATCACAACTGGGCCGCTCGGAACTAGAGGTGAGAACCATTATCCCTGAGACAGGGACATAGGATGCTCTACCTGTCCCCCTACTCCCTGCTGAACACTGGCTGGTTATTTCTGATTGGTCCCTCCAGTTCTGAGCTCTGGACAGTGAACTGAGAATCCCCGCCTCACCCTGTCATGTTAATTTTGAGAAAAGTGTGCTTAAGTGAGGTGATCTGCCTTGAAGAGAAGCCTTCTCTGCCTCAAAGATCAGCTTATACCCATGAGACGCAGAAAAATGCCCCAGCTAAGGGGCCAAACCAAGCAGCAGGGGGTTCACATGCATCCTGTACCCAACCTTTCTAAAGCACAGCTCTGAGTGTCTGAGCTTGGAAGGGGCATCAGAGAACTAAAGACAGGCAAACCCAGCCCCAGCAGGTTCAGGACATCTCAGTTATCTGGGTACCACACAGTGGAACTGCTCTGTGCCTCAGTTTCCCCCATGAGTGACTGTAAAGAAGAAAATAATGTAGTCACTGAGGGGAGACGACAGGCTGCAGAGCACAAGGAGGTAGTTAAGAGCAAAGGATAATTTGAAGCGGCTGGAGAAAAGGCTGGGAAGGTTCGAGCAGGTTGGCACAGAGAGGAGGCAAGTATGGCAGCCTACTGGAGTCCTGTCGGTAAGAAATGGGTCACCTACGTACAAGTTAGAGGGTAGAAACCAACCAAAGTCACAGACTGCAGTGGCTGGGCCAGGAATTTGAGCAAAGTCTCATAAGTCTAGGTGAAAGTCTGGAGGACTAGCTCCTGATTCCAGATGTTGAGCTCATTCCAGGGCCACCGAGGGCCAATGTCTTATTATCACCCTAAAATTTGGCAGGCAGAACCGGGCCTCAAGCAGATGCTGAGTTGGGATGTGGGAAGGGATAGTTAGCAGCAAGCCAACCCGCGCCAGATGATGCAGGATGCTTGGGGAATGCTGGACAGCCAGCAAGGACAGTTAAGGGAACCAATGGTCAGCCCCAAGTCGGCCCCAAACCGGCAGCCGGTGAGAAGGAAGTGGGACTCATTAGGTGACCTGCAGGACCTAGGTTTTTCTTCCAACTTACTGGCCAAGAAAGCAGAGTCGTGAAAAGACAGCTCTGCTGCCAGATTTGCCCGGGTTCTCACACTTTTCAGCACTATCAGACTGGGGAGGGGTACGGGGGGCATCCAGTTCCCCTCCTCCCTACCTCAGTACTCAGCCTGCGGCCCCCACTTCCCACACCTTTAAGGACACTGCCTTCACAGTTCAGTTGGGCACAGTGTCTGTCTCTTCTGTGATGGGTGATCAAGGATAAGGGGTGATGCTCAGAGAAATCTCCCAGCCCAGTACCCCTCCAGGGGACGTTTTTACCCCCACCCCCGGCTACGGGATCTGAGTAGGGCCCTGCCCGGTTCTACGAGACGGGAGCGCTGATGTCCAGCCCCGCAAGTCCTGCCCCAGTTCAGTGGGTCCTAGCCTTTGCCCTCCCGCTTCCAAACCTTCCGCCCCGGAGCACCGCCCCCTCCTGGGCCTCGGCGGCCGGCCGTGCCTCCGGGATCCCGGGCAGGAGGGTGACGGGACGCCCGGCCCATGCACAGGCGGCCCCGGGCCTCCCACTGCCTCCCCGGGGCCTGTCGCTGCCCGGGAGCGGGCGGATGTGGGCGCCCCGCAGGAGGCCGGAGCCCTTCGGCCCCGGAACCAGCCCGGGCCGCCAGCGGGCCAGAGCCCCAGCGAGCGGGCGCGGTCCAGGGCGCGCGGAGGACCCAGCCAGCCGGACCGGCCGGAGACCCAGCCGCAGCCGGAGCCGGAGCCGGAGCCGAGGCGGGCAGCGCAGGGTGCCGCGCGCAGGGCGGGGCGGGCGGGGAGGGGGTGGCCGCCCGGTACTCACCCGCTCCGGGGCTGTGCATCCAGGGGCCGGGGCCCTCAGAGCCGGGGGCTCATGGCGGGCGGGGGGCCGGGGCGCCGGCCTCACATCCCCCCGGTCGCCGGAGGCTGCAGAGCGACTGTGAGACGGCGAGAGGAAGGGAGGGGGCCGGGAGGGGGAGGGCCCTGGCAGCCTGGCCGGCCGGGTAGGATGACAATGGAAGGAAATGCTTTATCTGAGTCTGAGAGCGGGCCAAGGGGGAGGGGAGGGAGGGGGCCGGCGCTGGCGGCCCTGGGACACACCACCCGGGCTTCGCTCAGCGGCACACAGGCTGGCCGCAGACTGCGATCGCGGCGGGGCGCGGCTCACCGCCCGGGAGGCAGCGCCGAACCCGGAACGCGGGACGCGGCCGGACCCGCGCGCGGCCGCCGAAGCCCCAGCCGCCGCGCGGCGCTGCGCCCCGCGCACAATTCCCGGAAACCCAGATACCTGAGTGCACGCACCCGTGCATACACAGCGTACACGAGCGTGCATCCATGTTTACACAAGCTAGGGTGTTTTGAGCTTCGGGGAAGGACTCCTGTGCACACATCTACACACTTAAGTCAACGAGGGGAGCGCTACACACAGGGAGAGCAGGGCACGCTTGGAGTCCCGAGCAAGGAATCCCAGACGGACACCCCCGCCCCATCCTACCCCTCACAGACATAAGCGGGACTCGCCTCAGGAACGCTTCAGGATCTGATTTGAACCACTGCCCAGCCCAACCCCAGTGGCACCCCCGCCCCACTGTCTGCTGAGGGGAGCAGAAGGGTCCAGTCTGTTCCTATTAAAAGAAAAAAGGGGGTGGGGTGATGCAGTTTTTGAAACTTTTTTAAAAAAGAAATTTCTCAAGAGGTTTCCTTCCATCCTCTCCTCTTCCTCTTCCATTCCTCTCCCTCCACAATGACCCTCTTTTGCCCCCCCCCCGTTCCTGGTCCCTATGAGTCAAACTTCAGCAATGTGCCCAGTGTCCCCCAGTGCATTACAGCGGATCACAGAAATGTTCCAGTCTGTGAGTCGGAATGCAAACGCCTCCAGCCCTCCCTCAGCTAATAAACTCAGCGGAGGACTGGCTTCGCACTGTAGCCCTCCCTGCCTCTCCCCCAATCTCCTCTTAGATGGGAGGAGGTCAGATTCAAGGGTCAGGGGCTGAGGACCTTCCCAGTGTGCTTCCTGGCTTGGCCTGTCAGCCCCGTTGCAGCAATTTGGCAGGTCAGAAAACTGGGAAGGGAGAGATGTTCCACCAGGAACAGTACGCCCCCCGTGCCTGTGAGGTGCCAGCCACCAGAACGCAGCTTTCTTTTGGTCCCAGTCTACTCTCTGGGTCCTAGGAACTCCAAGAATCATTAGAAGGGAAACTGAGGCAGATCTAGAGATGTGTTATCATGGAAGCCAGAGTCTTGAGTGGCCTAGAGGGACTTTGGGGCATGTTGCTGGGTCACGGGTCTAGGCTCACGCTCTCATGCAGCTGCTAAGTTTAACCCCTCTGTACCTGTGGATGGGTACCACAGACTTTCCCTAGCAGCCATGGCCTCTGGCGACGTGGCACAACACACGTCAATGCCCAGTGCCTCCAGGTACTTTGCTCAGACAGAGTTACTTTTACTACTGCTGCAGCCAGCCCTGTGGGCTAGTTGGTCCCATCATGAACTTTCCCACTTCCTTGCTTTGGCCTAACACTCTCTATAGCATAAATGTCCTCTCCACCCTTCTCCTTCTGTTGTTGAAATCCCTTCACCTCCTCTGACATGTTTCACGATTTCTGTAGCTGGAAGGATTTTCTTTTCTTTCCAGGACTTCATCCGGGCACTGCTTTTGTCCGAGCCACACTGTTTGTCAGCCATCTACTCTAGAGACTGAATCTCTTCTTCCTCACAATCGTTCAACAAAAGGTACTGAGCTTGAAAGCACTACCTCTGCGTGAGAGGTACCACAGGGTTCAAACTCTGAGGTCTTTGTTGACTCATGACCTTTGTTGATTCATGACCTTTCAGAGATCTTCCTCCATGTCCTACTCTAGACATCTCTCATAGCCCCTCTGCCCAGTGATTTGTCCATTCTGACTCTGACAGACACTTGCTCATCTACTGAGAGCAGACACTTGCTCATCCACTTTCCAAACCAGAGCATTCTACTTCCAACGCCTTCCATGAGGGCTATAGCCTTCAGGAAGAACAAACAAACAAACAAAGCTATTTACAGAAGACTCCCAACCTCTCTTGTTAGCTCTCTCCTCCTGTAACCATACACTAGCCCCCACATACCTGTCTTCCTTTCCTAAAGCTGTTTTTTTTTCTTTTTTTTTGTTTTTGTTTTTGTTTTTGTTTTTCCGAGACAGGGTTTCTCTGTGTAGCCCTGACTGTCCTGGAACTCACTCTGTAGACCAGGCTGGCCTCGAACTCAGAAATCTGCCTGCCTCTGCCTCCCAAGTGCTGGGATTAAAGGCACGCGCCACCACCGCCTGGCAAGTAAAGCTGTTTTTGTACTGAATTTCTTGTTCGTTAATTTCTACTGGTGTGGTATTCATGTGTTTGCTCGTGAAGCTGCCTTTCTCTTTAATCTAACCACTGACTTCGGAGTGGCCACTATGCTCTATGCTCGCCACCAATCTATGCTCACAATGCTCACCTGTGGCTTTCGGCTCACACCAGAACTCACTGCCTGCAAAATGTGGCAGCATGCACAGTATGTGTCTGGGACACTGAGCCGGATCCTTCTTGTTGCCAGAGTCACCTATGACTCCAACATCAATGGACTCCCAACCATTGCTAAGTCCCATGTTCCCTAGTGGCTTATGTTAGCCTTCAGATAAACCACAGAAAAATGCAGGCTACCTCCTTCTTGCTGTGGTGGTTACCATGGGAGGTTCCTTAAGAGCCCTTGAATCCAGACTACTTACAGCCTTCTCAGCTGAACACAAGGTATAAGAGACAGGGCCTGAGCCTGGCAGCAGAAGAGCATATGTTCATTCCAGCACTTAGGGAGGCAGGGGCAGGGGTAGAGAGGCAGAGAGGCAGAGACAGGTGGATCTCCATGAGTTTAATACTAGCCTGATCTACAGAGCAAGTTCCAGGACATCCAGGGCTACACAGAGAAACTCTGTCCCAAAAAACAAAAAACAAACAAACAAAAAAAAGGTAGGGTGGGATGGGGTGGGGGATAGGGTGGGACTGGCCCTTTAAGATCTGCCATGAGTTCTTCAAACCTCCCCCAGCCTTCATACCTCTTTCTGTTTTCTGTTGACATAAGGCCTCCCCATCCTTTTCTTTCTCCTTTTCTTTTCCTCTTGCCTTGGTTGGCTACCTCTTACCAAGTGTTTACAAATAGCTCCATTCTGGCCTTTGGACAAATATCAGGTCACTTACTCTTCTTTCACGTTCTGAAGAGTTGTTTATTTTTATATTATGTGTATGAGTATTTGGTCTGCATGCATGTGTGCATGTACGGTATTCAAAGAGGACCATAGAGGTTGTCTGCCATCCTGGATCCAGGAAGGTTTGTCAGATCCACTGGAGCCTTATTCAATCTGCCAATGGTTGTGAGCTTACATGTAAGTATTGGAGTCTGGGCCCAGGACCTCTGCAAGAGCAGCTGGTGTTCTCAGCCCCTGAGCCATCTCTCCGGCTCCCACCCTCATCTCTTAATTAGCCTTGTCATGCTCATAAATCAAGTATGGCCCATAAAGGTGAAGAAACCTGACCGAAATTGCTCAACAACTTACAGGCCATTAGCTCATTCAACAAATGCTGTTGGGAGCCTACTTAAAGCCTGGATTCAAAGTTGCAGAAAAGTATTGAGTCTGAGTGTCAGGCACTAGAGACCACACCTGTGCGAGCCTTCCACAAGTGCTGACTGCCGATACCCCAACCTGCACTTATTCTCACACATGCCTCACAAAGCCAGCCAGGGTGTGCTCACTCCCCAAGGCCCCCAGGAGTCCTCCGGGGACAGCATTGCATAGAATTGGGTTGAGCCCAGGATCAAATCCCAACTGCTTTTGGACTTTTATATTAACAGGGTAGGTTAAGTCCTCAACTCCAAATGAAGGGTTTCCTGAGACTAGAAATAAAAAGTAGAAGGAACAGGCCTGGGAGATGGTCAGCCTGATGTGCAGGCGTGAGGAGGAGAGTTCAAATCCCCGAAACCCTTATGAAAGCTAGCAGGTGTGGCAGCTGCCTGTAATCCTAGCATTCTGGAAGCAGAGTTGGGATTCTTGGAGGAGGGTAGTCATCGAGCTGGCTAGCTACCTCCAGGTTCAACAAGAGACCCTGCCTCCATAAATGAAAGTGAAGAGCAGATCAGTTAAGGAAGACATAGTGCCAACTTCAGGCCTCCACATTTTCCTGCAGATGTGTATACTGGCGCCTGTACACATACGCACCTACACACATCCAAACACCAAGCATACCCACGCATGTGCACACACACACACACACACACACACCACATGCACACCAACACACATACAAAATATATAATAAAATAAAATTAAGAGGCCAAAGAGAAGGTTCAGTAGTTAAGAGTGCTCAGTGTCCTTGCAGAGAATTTGAGTTCAGTTCCCAGAATCCACTCAGGTGGCTCATAACTACCTGTAACTCCAGGTCCAGGGGCTCAGACATTTCTGAGGGTACTTTACACACACACACACACACACACACACACACACACACACAAATAAACCTCCGGTACATCCCATGCTGTTCAGGAATTCTCATCTCTCACTACGACACCAATGCTTTAGTGAGCAAAGTAGAGGACAGAAAGAGTAAACAATTTGCCCAAGGCCACAGAGCCAGCCAGTGGCTTGATCCTAGTGTATCTGATTCAGAGCCTGTGTAGCTACTCTAGCGGGTCCAAACTGTAGAGAAGCCATGCCAGGGTCTCTTGCTCTGGTGTAGCCTGGTTACTTGAGGTTTCTGTTGCTCTCTGTCACTCCAGATAACCAGTTTCCCATCTTGCCGGAATCCATCTTTGTCCTGCATCTTTCTTCATTGCATTGCATAAGTCAACAGGCTGTATGAATATTCTGGGTAAAGTTGAGGGTGCGGCTTAGGGGTGCAAGCATGCGGGCAGACCCCACTCTATGAGTTCACCTTCTGAGACAGGAAGTGTTACCATGTCACTAGGCTAGAGCAGAGTGGTTGGATTATGTGCGGCCATGGCTGTCCCATCCAGATAGCTCAGGCTGGGGTGGGGGGGAGGGGGTAATGACTGTGGGTAATGGAACAGGCTGAAAACTACCCAAGTCTCTTCCCTCTTCCCCTCACCTCCCTCCAGAGTCAACAAAGGTGATGTGGTTTCTCTTGTGGTCTGTTGCCCTAGACACCTGCAGCTCTGAATATATGTGTGTGTCTGTGTGTTGGCAAAGTGGTGAGGAGACGCAGGGAGAAAGCACTGGGACAGGATGGGGAGGGGCAGGAAGCCAGGGACTGGCTCTTCAACCCCAAGGTGAAGAGGAAACTAGTGTCAATGTTAGCAGAGGTTACCCCTTGACAACCCCCACAAGGAGCATAAGGAAGGAGCTAGAAGAGAGGCATTGTGGGTCTCAGGATCCTGGGCTGGGAGTAGGGAAATTTAAATTCTGGGCCAGTTCAGCCAGGAACTTCTTGGGTGCTGTCTAAGCCTCTGTTTCCTGCTCTGCAAAACAGCAAGATCTTGGCTACCTATTTCACGCGGCTTGGCAGAAATCACATGAATAATATATGCAAACGTTCACACCACCAACTTGTAGTTCGTGTCATTGGGTGGCTTGAACAGTGCCGGTGTAAGCTTTAGAATTTTTGTCACGAGAGTGTGTGAGCTAGTATAATTGTTTATTGTAGTTCTTGGATACCCCCCTGCCACACACACACACACACACACACACACACACACACACACACAGAGAGAGAGAGAGAGAGAGAGAGAGAGAGAGAGAGAGAGAGAGGAAGAACATTAAATATAAAAACAAAAACACAATGTGTTGAAGAAACCAAACACACATAGCATACTTGAAAACCTCTCACAAAGCCAGCTATGTGAAATATCTCTTGGTTTACATGATCTTGGCTCAGTCACAGCCTCTTGGGTCTCAGTTTCCCCCCTGCCGCATGAATGACTTGCTCTGGATCATTGCTCCCTTTTCTGTGAGTCTAAAGTCATTTTCCGATCCTGTTATTCCAAGTGTTAATGAGTACGTGGCAGGGAAGAGAGGCTTCAGGTCTGAGAAGATCAGTACTGAGATACTGGATACAGGAAGCAAGTCCTGAGCTGGGCTGGGTTTTGACGGAGCCTAGAAGTGTGAATCAGTGGGGGTGGGGGTGGGGGTGACATTCCAGGTAGGGAGAATGGCATGCGCAAGGGCGAGGCTAGGAAGCTGAGGGGTGGCAAACAGATTAGCGAGGCTCAAGAATGAGGTTGGCAAGGGCTGGAGAGAGCCCGGGGAGGAAGTCGGGAAGGGGCAGTCCCCAGGCTGAGCTGCTAAGCTGGGAAAGTGGGGGAGGAAGGTGGGTGGGGGAAGAGACGTTCTCAGCCCAGAAATTGATGCCAAAGCCTATCTAGCCAAACTCCAGTCACCCCTGCCAAGAGGACTCACCCACCAGAGAAGGCCCTTCCCACCCCTCCCTGCTCTGCTAGCTCAGCCCCACCTCCAGCCCCCGAGGTGAGCCAGGACCCCTGAGGCCAGGGCCTCCTTCACCAAGAAGCAGATGGGGCACCACCCCATCCTCAGGGTAATAATGCGGCAATAAAATAATAATCACGGGCAGGAACTATGACAAAATAAATTGTCTTCTATCCTCCCTCTGATAAAGTAGGTCTCACAGCAAAACCTCATAGTGTGACTATTCTATTTACTAGAATCTGCTTCTTTGAGCTACAGGAGATTTATAAGGTCACCTAACGTACAAAGTCTCCTGACCGGACATGACCTTAAAGCTATGAAATCCTCCTAGCCCCCCTGGTATGCTCTGAAATGCTCAAGCCATTGGAAAGTCTGGCTTTCCAGTATGAAGCTCTCTGATCTAACCCACACCATTCCTTGCAGATGAAGAAACTGAGGCAGAAGGGGAGATAGCTTGCTAGGGGTGACATGGTTAACAAGTGGTGGGACAGGGAGAGGACTTCTGCTCCAGCCTTCTAGGTCAGTACTCCTATAAGCCAACAGCCCAGCCCCGGCTGCCAGTGCCAGCAGAGATTACGGTCAGGGAGGCAGCCACTGGGCCATACTCTAATCATGAGAAGAAATCCATCTGAGTTGCAAAATACCTTTCTGCATCCAGTTTGCAATTACTCGCTCCAGTGGGCCCCTGCAGGGACACTGTGGTCCACCCACTGGCCTGCTTGACATTGGCCATTGGCCTTGTCATATCTCCCAGCATGACCCTACTGGTTCCTCGTGGCTGCACTGACTAGAGATCAGTACAGATCTCAGAATGTCAGGAGAGAGGAGAGAAGGTCTTGCCCAGTGGGGGGCGCTCTTTTGTTCCCCCTGGGAGTGTCTTCTAAAATGAATTTTAGAGTTGTGTTTGTGTGTGTCAGTGTAGTGGGGGCCTCAGAGACCAAGGTCGGGGGAAATGCTGAGCTCTTAAAGGCACCCCACCGGAGCAGACTCCTCTTCATCTGCTCACGGGAACATCTACTGTCACGTACTTCAGGAAACCCTCGTAGAGGCAGGATGAGCCGCCATCTACCATAGAGGAAGCCATCATTACCCAAAGAGAGTACAGTATAGTCTCAGAAGAGAACTTGAAGCTCAGAAGGATACCCACAACAACAATGGATGCCAGCAACGGGGGCTACAAGAGGAGGTAGTGGCTTACACAGAGGGCTCTACCAGGTCATCAGGCCGTTGTGGGTTGGATCAGGAAAAGTTGGGTCGGAATCACTTGTCCCTTGGGCCCTGGTTACCAGAGGGAAGCTTAACAGTGAATCTAGCAGTCTCTACCCTGCCAGGTCCCTCTCTCCTGGTGGGCCAGGGAATCATGGTAAGAAGTCAGGGGAGGCTCAGTATAGACAACGCCTGTTTAGGAGCCATGTAGAATTTTTCCTGAGCATTTGAGGACACACAGAGGACTATGGAAAGACATGGAGGTGCTGCATTGTGGCTAAGATTTGGAGGTCTGGCTAAAATTGGTCTCTTTTCCAATATGTAAGACATATTGTTTAACCTGGAGGAGGTTTGGCTCCCTCTCTGTAGACCAGAGCCAGAAGTGCTGCCATATTAGGGCTGTGGAGATCAGGACATGCAGTGCTGGGTGAGCACAGTGCCTGACGCATGCTGTGCTGTGCTAGGGCTGGAGGGAGCTAGGGCCAACATGAGGAGCAGAAGAAAGCTTCTTGTCTCTTCTGTCTCCCTTAGTCTGGGTCTCCCCAGAAAGTTAGTGTCCGATGAGTACTGAACTAATTTGCCAGTGAATCAAGTAATGTCTGTAGGGTCTTTACTTCAACACCATTCTGGGGTATACAGGGAAGCCGTCGAAGGTTAGTGAACTAGAAAAATTGATACAATGTTTCTGACACTCCTGAGATACTCAGAGGGGATTTTTTGGCCTTGAAGGGAGCCTGGGACAGACTCAGGGGACACCATATTATGGTAGAAGGCTCCTGGCTTCTTCTCCAAATTGTGGCACTGCACATCTGGAGTGATCTGCGCATCTGGCTGCATCCCTAGGGCAATGGCCACAGCTGCTGACATTTGACGGAGGAGAGGGCCAGTTCCTCAGCAGGGCCTAGGGGGCTATAAATAACCAGCTGAGAGGGCCAAGGGAACCAGGTTGACCTTTGGGGGGCAGGAGCTACAGGCAATGTCCCCCTCCCACTTGGGTCCAGAGCCAAAGTTTTAGCAAAACAGGAAGAGGCAGTTGCTGGGAAAGTAGGAGTGGCTCCCCTTCCCCCACTTGCCTGGAGCCTTAGGATCCCAGCCAGGACCTGGGAGAGGTGGAGTCAGCTAGGCTGGAGGGAGGGGCAGGCTGCACAGACCGATGGGCCTAGTCCCTGCCCTTCTGTGGCTCAGCTGGGCGCAGACAGGAATGAGAAGGGAAGCCTAGTGGAGTGTGCCTGTCTCCTCTCTACCTCCTTCTTTTCCCTTCCTATTCCCCACCAGTGGACATAAAAGTTAGTCATGGAGCAAGCACCAAATGTGCCTAAGATGCAAGTCGTGTATTTGGAGGCCCAGGGTCAAGGTGAGCTCACCTCCATTTCCATCCCTAATCAGCATGTAGCTAGGCTGAGACTAATTTCAAGTGGGTGGGAATAGGAACTCCAGACAGGAGGAAAGACACCTCCAGCTTTCTGGAAAGGAGACAGAAGAGGGACAGAGCCTGGTCTGAGAGGAATGGTGGAGAACTGACCTGTGAGCTAGAGGAGATAGAAAGCTAGGGCAGTCCTTGGAGCTGTACACAGAACAGCCTCCAGGAAGCTAAGCTCCAGCTCAGAAGCAAGCCAGGCTGGAGGAATTTTCCAGCAAATGTATTATTGCTCTGCTTTGTGTGTGGGAGGCTGGGCACTGAGTCTGCAGACACCCAGTAGGTGCTTTGCCTGGCCCACATCTTTAGGGAGCTTAGTATTCAAAATCCATTGGGTCATCACTGGCTCCTTATCCTTTAGCCCATGCTTCCCCTGCTGGGTAGTCTAGACCAGAATGATCCAGAAGAAGCAGAGTAAAGGCAGTGTGTGTAACTTTACATATTCTAGTTGTCATTCTTATAAATTAAAAAATATATGATTAATAGTATATTTACTTAACATATATTTGAAGGCATCATTTCATATCATCAAAATAGAAAATTATTTTTTTTCCTACCAAGTCCTTGAAATCGAGAGTGTATATTTCGCGGATAACATATTTCAGTTCTGACTGGCCGCTGTGTCTGTGGCTACTGTAGGGACAGCACAGGAGAACCCAGAAGGTAGCCAGCAAGATCAGTGTCATATGTTTCTTTACTCTAATAGAGTGGCTGCTCATCTCTCTAGACCTGAGATCAGTTCTAATACATGTGCAAGCAGGGAAACTGAGTCAAGGAGCAGCTGGCATTCTCATCCCCTTCCCAGGCCTCTTCCTCTGGGCTGAAGATTGGAAGGATCTCACTTCCTCTTTAAGAACGCTAGCCTGGGTCTGGAGAGATGACTCACCCACTAAGAGTTCTTGCTGCATTTGCTGCCCTTCTAGAGGACCCTGGTTCAGTTCCCAGCACCCACATAACTGCTAACCACCACCTATAACTCCAGGTCCAGGAATCCAATGTCTCCTTAACCTCACAGGCACCAGGCACGCGTGCGCTGCGCTTAAATTAAATGTGTGTAAGTAGACTAATACAAAGAAAATAAACAAATCTTTAAAGATGAATGATAGCTTCCACTTTCCCTTCTCCAAATAGCCCCACTCAGGAGGAATTAGAGAATTTGGGGGCTGGGAGACAAATTTGTGGGGAAATGTGGAATCAAGCTACGGACAGGTTTGAGGTGCTTGGAAGATAACCAGAAGATACAGAGTGGACAGTTGTTCTCTAGAGCGCAGAAGAGGGAACTAAATAAACCAACAGGCTGAAGAATGAAGGCTGAGAGAAACAGGCTGAAACCAAAATAAAGCAAGTAATACCGGGTCAGCATCCCGAGAGCGGGAGAGAATGCACAGGAGAGATTTGTAGTCATTTTTAAGACCCTCCCCACAGAGAGAGCACACAAATAGATAGGCAGCCCCAAAGCCTTAGTAGACTGAAGTTCAAAGCACAGAAAAAGACTCTTCAGGGAAAGAGGAAACACATAAAGTTAGGAGGACGCTCAGCCAGAAGGCGCTCGAAATAATGCCAATCAAACAGAGAGAAGGAAGGTGCCATTTCAAAAGCCAGTGGGGTCGGTGGCATGTGCTCGCTGTTAGCAGCGGCAGACCGCCTTTGAAGTCAGCTTGGTAGTATATGGTGAGAACTGTGAGATGTTTTGCCCTGTTGCTGAGTTACCCCACCCAAGTGCACTCTAAACCCAAGTATCTCTCGTCAAAAGTCAGGGAAGGAGGCAGAAGAGGTTCACAGTGAAGTTCACTGTGGAGCTATTCGTAATACGGAAAATTAGAAATAATTTGAATACACAGTTGGAAAATGATGAAGTAGAGGATGGTATTTCCACTTAGTAGAAAACTATAAAGCTGTTAAAAAGATGTTTATGAATGTGATATAGCATCGTGGGAGAATTCAGAGCCGTGGGTGCCCTGTGATGGAAACTGTATACATGCGAAGGAACAGAGCAAGGGGTTAAGAGGATAGGTACACTCAGAGCTGGACATGGTCGGGGCACGCCTGTGATGTTAGCACCCAGGAGCCTGAGCCAGAAAAGTTCCAAGTTCAAGGCCAGCCTTGGCTACATGGAGAGACCCTTTCTGAAATGGAAAGGGGAAAATAAATAAATACAAAGATGACGCAGTTAACGGGGCTATGGTGCAATATGAGTATGTTTTCTTCTTTTCAGTTAATACCTGTTAACACCATGGAAGCAGGATAAAAACACATCAAAGCCTGCATTTGGCTACAAGAGATAGGTCCATTCACTCAGAAAGTCTGTGTCTTCAGCTCAGTCCTCATATCCTAGCGTCACGGACATGAGCTTCCTTCTCTGGATGTCAGAAAGCCCACAGCAAGGATGATTGACCCAGAACTCACCCAGACTCCCTGCTGCGTCCTAGGATGCACTGACTGACCTTAGGCTGAAAACAGAACTTCCTTGTCCCCTCTGCTACTGTTGAGGACGAGGCCATGGTGTGAGCTGAGAGGGACAGGGCAGAGCAGGTAGTGAGGACCGGTGGGTGTGTCACGTGTCTGAGTAGTGGCTACAGCAAGGTTAGGGAAGGGTTGGGGGATTCACCAAGGAACTGAGGGGACAGGAGGCTGCACTGCTCTGGGGGAGGGGTTGGCTGGTTGTGGTTGGCCACCTGCTGTTTCACATCACCCTGAAGGTGACAGGAGATGTGTGTGAGCCATCACCTCACTGTTCCCCACAGGAACTCTACCTGGGCCCCCACCTACAGACACCATCCGGCCTAAGAAGCCTTGGGTTCCTCCCTGCTCACCCGCCTTCTTACGACAGACACGTTGGGGCCTTGAAATAACACATCTTTATTTTCACCGCCCTTTCCACATCATTTGCCTGTGATTCATTTGTTGTCAAGAGGCATTAAAACCTCCAACCCCCAGGCGGCCACTAGTCCCGGTCCCCGCTAGTCCCAGTCCCCCCCCTAGTTCCAGTCCCCCGCTAGTCCCGGTCCCCCTGCTAGTCCCGGTCCCCCTCTAGTCCCAATCCCCCGCTAGTTCCAGCCTCCTATTCTCATGTCCCAATGCTCTCCCCCTTACAATGCCTTGTGACCACCATCATGCTACGTGGAAATTCCTCTTCTTACACATAGATGTGGCCTCCACTCATGGTTGGGGTGAAGGAACTGGGGCCGCTCCACAATACATTCTCCCATTTCTCTGCCCAAGACTCTGGGCCTTAACCTTGGTCTCAGGTAGCTCGGATGCGAAGACCTTTGAGTTTGAGATAACGTCAGAAATACAGGAATCCCTGGGAAAAAGACAGTAAATTTCTTAGAAGCAGAAGATGTAGGAACCCCCTACTCCCTCCCCCACACACCCCACCCTGCCCCAGCTCCGGAGGCTGTGCTTTTCTGAGAGTCCCCACCCCCTCAATGTATCTGGCTTGTTCTTCTTTATAACTTAAGGCCTGGGTTGGGGTCCCGTCCCCATCACTGTGTCCAAATGGCACAGTGTACATTTCCATCCTTCTGTACCATATACACAAGCTAAGCCAGGTCACTCTCACGCCATCTTTCCCCGCTGGGGCTTTGAATCTCACCGACCCTCCCTAGGGCTATCTAGGTGCATCAGAAACTAAGGTAAAACAGCCAGGGGACGAAGAGCGTGAGGGGTAAGGAGAGGGTGGGAGTGGGGTCGGGTGAGGGGAACGACTGTGGTTGGGTTATCTGATGTGGGAGCCAGGTGTGCAGCTTCAGGGCTCTGGAGTGGGGGAGAGCAGCCTGAGAAAGGAGATGCGGCAGGAGCCACAGCAGAAAAGGCTGAGGTGAGAACACTGAAGAAAGGAGCAGACAAGCTCTGTCAGAAGCCCCCATCATCCAGGGTCTCCTAGATACTGGAGTGTCTCCTTCCTCACCAGCTTCTTCATTCCCAGAGAGACAGGCAACCTCTTCTTAATTAATGTGGCAGAGGGAGGGGTGGCCATGGAGTCTGTGGCAGTGGGGACAGGTCTAGCCTTATCCCGAATCAGAGCGGTTGAAGACAGTTGCTGGTCTTGTCATCTTGGTCTGGGGTTATGGGTGGAGAGGGCTTTGTGGGAGGAGATAATGAATGACATGCAGATAATAGTGCCTAGGGCCAGATACCCCTCAGCAAGTTCTCCACTCCTCATCCCCCAGCCTCTGCAGAGCCTGCCCCTGCTCTGATTCTGGAGTGCACAGACATGGCATGGCACTGGGTGTGCCCAGCTTCCAAGTCGGGTTACAAGAGCCTCTTAGAGGGTGGAACTTGTGAGTTTCAGCTTCTGCCTCCTCCGAGCCTGGTTTGGGGGAGGAGCTAGTGGGAACAGGTTGGAAGGAAGGCAGGACTGGGTAGTAGAGAGCATCCATCCATGGGAATGAGGAAACCATCACACTAAAGGCTGACATCTCTCAAGCACTTACTGGCAGACTAGGCATGATTCTCGATTCTCGGCACTCTGCTTTTAGTTATCAAAGTATCTTTCTTCAGGGAACAGTGACAGTTTTCACAGAAGAGACAGAGAACATCCCTGGAGTACAGGTGGAGCTAGGTCCCGTCCTGCCCCTGTATGCTGTTTCTACTGCCTTAGACAAAGCTACTAGGCATCATGCCACAATTCTTCCTTATGTTGTCTTTGTAAAGACTCCCTGTTGACTGACATTCATAGGTGAGCAAACCTAGGCTCTGACAGCCCAAGCCATTTCCCCAAGGTCACTTAGATGCTACCAAAATGGCCACCATTTTCCCCCCTGAGCCAGAGTTTCTCTGTGTAACATCTTTGGCTGTCCTGGACTCACTTTGTAGAGGGTCTCAAACTCAAGGAGATCTGCCTACTTCTTCCTCCCAAGTGCTGGGATTAAAGGCATGTACCACCATGCCCAGCCATCTTTTAAAGCAAAATATTATTGTTACTACTACTACTACTATTTTGAGACAAGGTCTCATTGAAGGCCTGGATCTCCACATGTAGACAGGTTGGCCTGGAACTCACAGCGATCCATTTGCCTTTGCCTCTCAAGCACTGGGACTTATTTGTGTGGGAGCGGAAGAGAGTTGGGGGGGGGGGGCAGCAGGCACACATACTTACAGTGAAAGTGTACTTCTGAGAACAGCTTATGAGATTCTGTTCTCTTCTTCTATCATGTAAGCCGCAAGGACTGGCCTCAGGTCATCAGGCCTGATGGCCATCTCATTGGCTCAGGAAGACCAACTCTTGAAGCCCATGCCCTCATTCACTAATTGGTTTTTCTGACCAAGACTGGGGAGACAGGTGGAGAAAGGGCTGAGGAGACCACCACAGAGCTTATCTACCTAAGTGATCCTCATGGCCCAGTACCATGTTCAGTCTACTGTAGGGAGAGCTGTAGTGGGCATTTACCAAGTAAACCATCAAACAAACAAACAATGACTGGAGATCTTCCAGGACAAAGGATTGTGTAGGTATTGTACATCAGTCTCCTCCAAGACTAAAACATTCCATCCTCTAGGGGAGCTCCTTAAGAAGGAAGGTAAACAACAACAAAACAGCTTCAGGAAGTCCCTGAAACTGACCAGATTCACTATGTCCCTCCCTGCCAGGGTTCAAAGAAGACTCTCAGCCAAGAAAAGCTACCAGGACGAGGCAATAACCGGTAGAGCTGCTTAGGAACAGTTCAGAGCAACTGGGGCACCCAGAAAAGACATTCTTCAGCTTGTTGGGTTGCCTACAGGTTGAGTGTGTACTCCAGGTAGTTTTGTGAACTGTCACCTCTGCTAGGGTGGACTTCGATAATGGAGCTGTCTTTAAGTTATTTCTGCTCCTGTATGTAACCCTTTATCCATACGCCTGTAAGTAACTTGAATAAAACTCATTGGTTCACCAAGGTGAATTTGGGTGGTATCTGGACTTTGTCTGTTGTGGGTTTCTTATCTGGGGTGAGTAGACGTATGTGGGGCATCTCCCCAGGAAAAGTTTTGCAACACAACAGGAGCCACTAATATGCCATCTGCCACCCTCTTTGGTCTCTGCTACAGCCCCTCAAGCCCTTCTCTGTAAATACAGCAGAAAGCAGGGAGTCCCTCGGGGTGGGGTTCTTATCAGGGAGGAAGTGGAGCTGGCTTCCCCCATCTCTTTTTTATCATTTCCCCCCATCCCCTTTTTATCACCCAGGGATGATTCAGAATCCACTCCCTTGAGCCGCTAGGGCTCCTGGGTGTGAGGGGCACTGGGGTAGGGGCAAACACATAGGCCTAGCCTTTCGTGCCTGATCTGGTTGTCCTCAGTTCTCAGACCTTACCAGAGGTCCGCTGTCAGAATGGCTTGATCTGTCTGGCTGTGCTAGAAGGCAGAGGGAGAATGGGTAGCCAGGCACTGACCTGGGTGGAGCACCTATTCTTTTGGCTGCCCAGTTGCCACAGGTGTTCACAGATGGCTTTGGGGATTTCAATAAAATGGATTTGGGTGAGGATGGCATGGTCCTTTGCAGAGTCCTGGGACTGAGTATCAGTGCAAGGGGAAGAAAGGAGAGCTCTCCTTCTCCTTTGTGGTCTGGATGAGAACTCTGCCCCCCATCCCAGGGCTGCCTGGGATTTTCCCTTCATCTTTTCTCAGCAGGTGAGGACCTAGGAGGCTGGACCTTTCTCCCTGGAGTCCAGCACAGAGGTGATTTACAGCTTGGAATTGAATACTTGACTTTCCCTTCTTGAGTATCCTGGATGTCATAAACCTGGATTCTGATCCTGGGCTCAGATCTGGTCTAATTCTGCAGGTATTTGTATAGACTTGGGGTATAATAGTTGGGCCCTGAGAGCATTGACAAGCTCCCCACATTTCTGCACAGGAGCTAATATTTCCAAACATTCTCTTTACCTGCCTCTCCCTCTCCCATGCTGTCTTCAACCCTGAACCAAAGACTACCGAACTAATGCACAAAAGCCGACCTGCAGGAGAGCTAGCCTCTGTTCTGTCTCCTTCAACACTTACCTAAGTTTTGGAAGAAACAAGACCAGGAGAGGTATCACGAATATTAGATGGGGCTGGAGAACTAGCTTAGAGGTTAAGAACACTTGTTCTTGCAGAGAAACCATGTTTGATTCCCAGGACCCACGATAGCTCACAGCCATTTGTAACTCCAGTCTCAAGAGATGCAATGCCCTCTTTTGATTTCCCTGGACACCAGACACGTACGTGGTGCACATAGGCACATGCAGACAAAATATGCATACATGTAAAACAAACCTGAAAAAGAAATAGAGACTACTGGAGGACAAAAGGAGGAGCCAAAGGATTCGAGCGGCCTAATACAAATTGTCAGATTGATATTAATATTTCCATACTGGATGGTTCAAACACAGATCTTGTCAAATAGAGAGGAAGGGAGATGCAGCAGAGATTTTATAAAGAGGTAGAGGGCGTGTTGGATTTTAAGCCACATGCACTTAACTCTCTGCTTTCCCAAGTTCAAGGGAAGGATTGACATTTGCATAAACATTTCCATTTCATTTTCTTGCAGGACCCCAGCAAAGTGTTTGTTTGTTGGTTGGTTGGTTGGTTGGTTGGTTCTGAGAAAGTCTTTGGATACAAAGCTCTAGTTATCCTGGCCCCTGGAATCTTCCTGTCCCTGCCTCCAGGGCATTGGAATTACAGACCTGTGACAACAAAACTTTTAAAACTGGATGTTCATTGTGGAAAAATAGATCTTTCCAGTGGTCACAGAAGCAGGCAGTTCATGGCGTTATGTTCATCCATCCACTTGTTTGGCTGGATCCATGGAAGGCCTACTTTGTTCCAGTCTGGTAAACAAGCTTGAAACACACACTGCCCTTCCTTCTATGGCACGGTGAAAGTGTGATTTTTACCCAAAGCGGGCAGATGGGGTGGGGCGGGGGTGCAGGATGGCAAAGGTCGGGAGAGAATCTGGGAAAACCGTAACGTCTGAGCTGGAGACTTAAGGAGCAAACGGAACTTGTCTTATTAGGAAAGTATAAGGGTAGAGGACAAAGGGGGGTGTTCTTCAGGGGGCAGTGTGCAGAAAGCACACAGCATAGGCCCCAAGGGGTAGACTTGGGGCCCTTGTGGGCCTTGGAGACTCTGCAATAGCAACTGTTTTCAGTTCCTTTCAGAATAACACTACCAAGATGTTATTTACCTTTTTACTCCTATCCCTAAATATTCAGTGCTTTCCCTGCCCCAGAGATGCTTCTGTGACTACTTGGGACATCTCTCACCAGGTTGAATGCAGAAGCTGATAGAGCCCAGCTGGCTTCTGTTGAGTCCGACACTCAAGAGCTTCGGAAAGTAGTGTTTGTCATTGAACTAGTGCTGCTCCAAAGAACGGAGCATTTTAAGAACAATCGACTAAATTCGTGTCAAATAGATTCATTTTTATTACATTTAGAAAGGTGATAATATGCACTCTAAATTCCTCAGTTTTGATTTCTGATATCATTAAGTATTGCCATGTTTTGTTTTCTTTTTTCGAGACAGTGTCTCATGTAACTCAGGTTGGTCTCAGATTCTCAATGTAGCTTAGGCTGGCCTTGAACTCTTGGTCCTTCCGCTTCCATCTCCTACGTGCTGGGATTACAGCTGTGTACCATCATACCTAGCAGCTAGATATAATTTGCATAAGCAAAAGTTCTTAGGTCTCCTTCTTTTGATGAGGCAAGAGAGATCTCTGGCTGAGCATCTGAGAACTGCTGGACTGCAGGCTCCGACATGCACAAGTAGAGAACTGGAACCTGTTGGACACAACAGTGGCTTGATTAGTTTCAACATTTGGTGCAGAAAAACAAGGACCCTGGAGAGACGAGGTGGGATGTACACTGCATGCTGGGATACGTGAGCACAAGAACGTGGCACAACCAAAGCCAACAGGTCAGATCTGATTCTTGAAACTTTCACGGTGTCTTCTTTCTCTGAGCCTGTGCTACCTACTGTTTATCTCCTGTATGGGTGCCATCCACGGGCCATGCATGACGTCAGGGGACGGGGAGTGCTGTCTGGTCTTTTCCTTTGTTTACTGTTTCGTGGGGATGAAGTTGGAAAAGAAAGGACTGAGCTGAAAGAAGTTGGTGACCATAGTCCTCTGTATCTCAATTTAGATTCCACCCCAGGCCGCCAACAATCTGGTTCGGTTGAGTCCAATTTGGCTTATTAAGTGGCTCACCTGCCCTCTGGTGGCCAAAGGGCACAATGACACTTTTTAAGACTGATAATTAGGGAACAGAAGCCCCTACCAAGAGGCTGAGATCTGAAGAGGCCTTTATGGTGGATGGCTATATGCCAGTTACAGTGATGATTTAAAAAAAAAAAGACTTACTTTTTTAAATGTATATGAGTACACTGTCGCTGTCTTCAGACACACCAAAAGAGGGCATCGGATCCCATCACAGATGATTGTGAGTTACCATGCGGTTGCTGGGAACTGAACTCAGGACCTCTGGAAGAGCAGTCAGTGAGTACTCTTAACTGCTGAGCCACTTCTCCAGCCCTTGTGATGAATTCTTACACAGGTTGTAATATAGCAACAGTAACCCTTCAAGGTGGCTACTGTTACTGCTGCCATCCACAGAGGAAGAAACCAAGGCTCAAAACCATCATGTAACAACCTCAGGACGGGGTGTAGTTTCTGCTTTTAACTGTTACTGTGGCTTCCACTGCTGGTGTCTTAAATGGGCTGTTTGTGGTTCTGTGCTTAGAAACTTCGAGAAGAACATACAACCAGCCTTTTGGGCAGCCTGAGGCTTTGCTCTCTCTTGCACAAGCAGATCTCAGAGGCCACAAGTACAAGATCTTGATTTTGGGAGGCCCCTGTTTGAGGTGTCCAATGTATTGGGATTAAGGGGAGGGAAACACCATCAGGTGCCTTCAGCAAAAGGATCTTGGGGCCTTGCTGTAAGGTAGTAACTCCCCCTAGTGGTTCATCTTAAGATAAACCTACAGCTCAGATTATTCTGCTCAGAGAACACTGTGGAGGGGGATATCTGCTTCCCCAGATCCGCAGGGAAGCCACTGGGATACTTTTACGTTCTCCTCAAGCTGGAACAACCCTCTGAAAAAGGTCTTGCCAGGTTAGATAAAATGTAAAGAAATATCCTCTACTCCGATCAGCCCTTGGCATATCTCAATGACATGTCAAGGTCACCCCTAATTCTGAGGACAGCCTGCGCCTAATGGCTCTTTGATGTAAAAGTGGGAGAAAAAAAATCCACCTTTCTCAACTGGATGTCATCCAAAGGCCAGTTCAACTCCAGGTTCCCCCCTGAGAGGCATTAGGACCTTCAGTGGGATGTTTCTCAGCCTAGGTTCACACTCTGTCTCAAGCTACTTCTCAAGACCTCTTCCTAGTATGGAGAAGACCTCTCTGGCCTTCAAACTACATCTTAGGGTATCTTCCCTTGGTCCTCACTCACAACACTGCCCAGTATGTGATAAGTGGGTACACAGAGACTCAGAACTGATGTCTGGAGCAGCGAGCCCAGCCCACCACAACTCCCCTCACACCACCAGGAGGGTTGAGTTTGAAATAAGTCTGTGCTGTATAGTAAGCTCCAGGTCAGCCTGTGGTATATGGTAATTCTCTGTCTCCAAAATATACAGCACTAGGGAAAACTGCTTGGGATAGACCATCCCTGCCTGATGGGACATTATCCCTAACGGTAACTCTGAGGCCACTGAGCTGGGAAACTCTGAGAACTGTGGCTTATCCAGTTAAAGAGTTGAATGCTCACTTTGCTTTAATTTTTCAGTTATGAGATTCTTTTCCCTGGAATGTCTAGTAGAAATGCATTTTTCTTTGTCTGTTTTTCGTTATCTTGAGACAGGGTCTCTCTACATAGCCATTGTTGTCCTTGAACTTACTTTATAGACCAGGCTGGCCTTGAACCCACAGAAATCTGCCTGCCTCTGCCTCCTAAGTACTAGGGTTAAAAGTGTGTGCTGCCACATCTGGCCTTTGATTTGATTTTTTTCTTTTCTTTCTCTTTCTTTCTTTCTTTCTTTCTTTCTTCTTTCTTCCTCTCTTTCTTTCTTTCATTTTTTTCTTCCTCTCTTTCTTCCTTCCTGTCTTTCTTTCTTTCTTTCATTTTTTTCTTCCTCTTTTTCTTTCTTTCTTCCTTTTTCTTTTTTTGTGAGTTTATTGATTTTTTTAAAAAAATTAACTTTTTAACTTTTGTTCTTTGTGAATTTCACAATACACACCCCGATCCCATTCATCTCCCCATCCCTTCAGATCCGCCCTCTACCCTTGCAATCCACCCCCTAAAAGAAAGCAAAAACAGAACAAACAAACAGCAACCAAATCCCACTGTGGAAGTTGCAGTGCGTTCCGGTATTCCGCACAGGATAGCCTTTTTCCCTAAACAGGTTTACTCCAACTGTTCATTGCAATGAGTCAGGTCTGGTTCGAGGCCCCTGGCTTCTGCTACACCATCAATACCGGCTCCTCACTGTAACTCCTCTCTGATGTCCTGTTGTTACTGTGTCATGGAGATCCCAGAGCTTTGGATCTGCAGGCCCAGCCCCTTCACACACTCATAGTTCACACTCACAGTTCATAGATGGGGTGTATGTTGGCGTGGGTCAACTCAGAGCCTTAGATCTGGGCCTGGGTGGGAGCTAAGTTGGTTAGCCCACCAGCTATCCTGCACCCACACCACCAGGGCCAGCTCTCCCGATTTGCCCAGGCAGTGGGATGGGGCCAGCTCTCCCAGGTGTCACAGCCAGAGAGGGGTGGGGCCAACTCTCTTTCCCAAGTGTGGTGGTTGGTGAGGGTGGGACCAGTTCAGCACAATGCTTGAACATCAACATGGCTTCAGGCAGCAGCCCAGACCAGTGACAACATCTCTATGACCTTTGGTGCTAACAAGGACAATAAGACCACAGATCCAGACATGGCCCCCTTGTGGCGGCATGGGCCCAGATGTCCCCATATCTTCAGGTGACACTCAGATCAGTATGTCTCCTGAGGCATCATGGCCCTCAGACATCCACATGGTCTCCGACGGCAGCTCAAACCACAGATATTCACATGTCCTTTGGTGGTAACTCTGGCTACGGATATTAACATCGATCCCACCTGCAGCAAGACCATGGACCCAGACATGGTCCTCAGCTCAGCCCAGGCCAGGACATCACAATAGCCTTAGGTGGCAGCATAGGTTACTCAGATCAGTTTGGCCCCTGATGTCAGTACAGCCTTCAGCCACCAGCATGGTCTCAGGCGGCAGCTCAGACCACTGATATCCACATGGCCTTCGGTGCCAGCGTGAGCCACAGACATCAGTACAGACCCCAGCTGCTGCGGTTGGGCCATGGACCCAGACATGTCTCTTGACAGCAGCAGGTGACAGGACCTTACCATGGCTTCTCCTCTCTGCCCATTCGTCACTGCCACCACATCTCCAGCTCTACCTCTCTCCACAGTGCCCAAACCTCTCGGCTTAGCGTTCCCTCCCTTCTCTCTATCGTGTGTTTCATCTTTCCCGTCTTCCTCATTGTAATGGCGTCTGCCACAGGGCCAAGGCAGGCACTTGGGTGTCTTCTTCCTTCCTTTGCTTTGATTTTAATGATTTTAAATTGAAGTGATGTAGCAGGGCATAGTGACGCACGACTTTAGTTTCAGCACTTGGCAGGCCGATCTCTGAGTTCAAGGCCAACCTGGTCTGCAGAGTGAGTTCAGTACAGCTAGGGCTACACTGAGAAACCTTCTCTTGAAAAACAAAAAACATGGGGTTGGGGATTTAGCTCAGTGGTAGAGTGCTTGCCTAGCAAGCGCAAGGCCCTAGGTTCGGTCCTCAGCTCTGAAAAAAACAAAACAAAACAAAATATAACAAAAATTATGTGGTTCAACAGTGCAGGTATAGAACAAAAGAAAATCGTGGAGTGTGAAAACTCAAAATCACTTTGATCTCATTTTAAGATGTTTTTCCAGACTCTGTGTCCCCCTGTATCATCTCTGAGATCGCTAAGGATTTGTCCAGCTGTTTCTGTTTCACATTCCCACAGAGACAAGCCTGCCCCAGGCAGCTATGGGTTTCTGTCTCTAAGTCAATTTGGTTTTGATGACAAAGGCCCTTTGCCCTGGCTCCTGTTCCTCTATTCCCTTCTCTTTCCGCTGGGATATCTTAGCTTTTGGTTGGAAAACTTTTCAGATGTTTCTGCAAATTAAAGTAAATCACACCCCCAGGTTTCTGAACAACCTAAAAAAAAAAATGTGTGGGACATGACAGTGACATTACAATTCTCCTTTCTGAGTCCTTGGTTGGGAATCCTTTTGTGCTAAGTCTTTCTCACTCTACTGGACCCCCATAGAGTTACTGTAACACTCCGAAGTAGCTGTTTGTAACGCAAGAGCTACTGTTACCAGTAATCACCTAGCTTTCATTCTTAATGCTCTTTGGCAAGTGCTACACCTGATTGGGTCTAACACATTAGGCCAAATACTTCCGGGGACAGAGCACTATGTATGTAATCCAGCACCTCCAGTTTCCCCATCTTTGAACAGAAACCTCCCTAACATCCTCCTTAGGGTGGCTAGCAGGAGGGCCCATCCTTTGTCACAATCACCTAACTCTGTAGGGGGCAGTAGAAGGTTGCAACTAATTAAGGCTTCCAAAGATAGGTGCCTGGGTCTAAATCCCTCCTCTCACTGACCACCAGTGAGCTTTGGGCGACGAATCCCTCCGCCGTGTGGAGACAAACCAATGCATCTTCCATTGGGTTCATATAAAGATCAAGCAAGTTGGTTTTCAAGAGGCCTTTATTTACAGCGGGTACTTGTCACGTAACAAGCACTATGAAAGTATGAGCATCTCTTATTACCATTGGCAAAGCTTTTTCATTGGTTTATTTGGCAAGCTCCTGGGAAACACTTTTTTTTCTCTCTCGGGAAATCTCTTAGGAAACTCTTTAGAGCTGTGATGCCTGACTTCCAACCAGATTTGTCATTTATCTCAAGCATCTCTGGTGGCCCGGTTTGGACTCCCCTACTTTCTCCCACATAGGCAGCAGGAGAGCTCCCCTGTCTTGCTGGTCTCCCATTTTGGTACCCATTTCCGTCTTGGAAGTGTGAGCTCCTTCAAGGCCCTGCCTTTGTACATCAGAATAAAACTAGGTGATGCTGTTCCTCTCAGTTCAGCTTCTGAAACCTACTTGGTCCTGTGTCTTTTCCTCCCAGACTTCCTTCCCTTTGGGTGCTTCTCAATGATGGGCCCTTGGGCTGAGAAGCTGGTATTCTCTGAAGGCCTGTGGAGTTTCCTGGAGAGGTCAGGACTGGGAAGACAGAGGCTTTCCAAAGGCTGATGCACGTTTTTGACAGGACAACAGTCACACACAGGATTGGTGTGGAGAGTCCTAAAGCCAAGTCTCACTCAGGGAGGCCGAGTGCTTGCCCTCCTTAGGATGGGTGGGTGAGTTTATTACCCAGGGAAAAGGTAAAGTCCCAGACACAGGTTTGTTCTAGTATCCAGGGCTTCCTCATATCCCGGCTCAACTACCAGAGCAGTGGAAACAGGCTCAGTATAAAGTGGCCCAGGACCATAAGTTCAAATTTTCTCTAGGCCCGGGAATGCTTCTAATTACAAGAGCCAGGTAAACCACACTCTCCTCTGATGTCAGGTTCTCATTATAAAGGAGTGGAACTAGCTTGTCAACTTTCAGATGTTCCCTCCCGTTGAGTACTGAGCTGGACCAATGTGTTCTGCAGCTAAAATCAAAGGTCTCTCTCTAGTTTTTTTTTTTTAATGCAGTGACAATAATCATTAATGTACAGTATTTTCACGCACGCACGCACGCACAGACACACACACACTACTCTGAATCAGGCGCTGCCACCCTCAGAGTTAGAACATAGAACAGGCAGGATCTAATTCTGAAAACTTCTGATCTAATGACTTAAAACTAAGCCTTCTGCATGCTGTTCTGCAATATAGAAAAGCTGCTTCCAGATGTTTTCCACTTGAACACTGGGAAACAGGGCCGGGCGGACACTAATGGTGCTTCCAATGTGGCTGCATTCCCCAGGGCAAGCATTCACTTGAAGGACTTTCTATGAGTCATCCTATGAAAAGGACCTCCTCTGTATGGGTCCCCAACACCCACAACCTGTGATCAGCAAGGTGTGTATTTGGGGTGAACAGGGTTCCAAAGTCCTGGGCTGGGCTGCTACAGAAGAAGAAATGGAGTTTGAAAATATGTCCCCAGCCTGTCACCTGACCATTCCGTAGGTCTACATTGACTTTTGGGTGGTAGAGTGACAGTCAGGAAGAACTGACCCCATATCACTGTACCCCAATTTCTAACTACCCCCTCCATTTTTCCCCTGAGGTGGGGAGTGCTTATGTCTGGCTTTACGTCTGAAAAGCAGGCTTGGAGGCCCATCTGGGCAGCTGTTGGTCTTCCTCCATCCCATTCTATTGGGTAGCTCTCGTTGGTAAGTGGGAGTGATGGAGTAGCTGAGATGACTTCTGGGATACTCTTGGTGATCAAATTGTGAGGCCCTGGGAGGCCAAAGGACTGCTTTCCTGGGTAGGTGGTAAGGCACTGGTGGGGTAAGGGATGAAGACAGGGCTAGGGACTTTCGGAAAGTTGGGACAACTTGGTCCTAACCATCTAATAGGTATAGGGGAGAAGAGTGTTCCCAATAGCTCCAGGCTTCAGAACCCTCATCTTGATGACAAAGATAGATGGACTTCCGTTCACTGTCCTGCTGGGAAGCTGGCTTTGTCTGTTCTTCATTACTTGGGCCCTGTATTCAATCCCCTGGGGCCTCTCCAATGGTAGTTTCTAGGTCCCTGGTTCTGGGGATGAAAGAAGCCCACTCTACCAGAGGTCCTGGCCCTGGGGGATTACCATGGCAAAACCTCAAAGGTGGAAACTGCAGGGCTAGGTGAGTGCTCCTTGGTTAGTGTGGTAGTGTATTTGGTTGTCTTGGCAGTGAATGAATCCATGAGTATAAAGGCAGAGGAAGGAGCCCCCCCACCCCCACGCAGTGACCGACTCCCCTGGGTCAGAATGACACAGACAGGCAGCAGGATGAGACAGGACACAGAAGGGATGATGGGTAGGTTATGTACCCTTTGTAGTCAGGAGCCAGATTTCTCCTCAGGCTCTGGGCAGGTAGGACTGGAGTGTGGGTAGGTATAGGTACCTGTCCCTGAGGAACGGACACATCTCTTCTGCCTGCCTCCCTTGACATGAGCAGCAGCCCCCTGGGGTGGAGGCATCCCTAGGCAGAGCTCTCTGCCTTCAGTCTCTGCCCTCTACCCCCACTTGAGTTTCTTTGTCAAATAAACAGCAGCCTTTTCTAACTGAGGTCTCAAGGGACAGGAGCAACCTGCGTTCTACAGGAAAGGGAGACCAGGTGTTAGGCTGGGCAGGAGAAAGAATGAGCCAGACAGACATGGGCCACGGCAGAGGAAGGACTGAACTCCAGAAGGGGCAGGAGGCACTGCTGGGCTGTATCCAGCCCAGGGCCTGGGCACAGGGCCTTGGAGGAGTGGCCCTACCCAGGCACCACTGCAGGCCACCCTGGTCAGGAGATCTCATTCCCAAACACCTCTAGCACAAGGGGTGTGAGCTTCATGCTATTCTCCGGCTGGAAGGAGAGGGATCGGTACTGTTTGGAGTGTTCCTCGTTGAGGCTCCGCAGGTCAGCCAGCTTCTGGATCATCTTGGCATAGAGTTGGTGGCTGCCTGGGGGTGGGTGGCGGCAGCGGATATAGGTCTGCAGCGTGTTGGATAGGCGGTCCTGGATGGCTTCAACCAGCTTGGCGTCCTGGACCCCAGGTCGGTCTGTGTCACAGGGGATGGAGGAAGACACAGGATGCTCACAGCTCAGTTTCACAGTATCCATCACACAGTTACCCTATGTCAGCATCGCCCCTGATGACGTCCCTACATTTGAGACCAAGTCCTTTTGTGGGCTCATCTGGTCCTGTACCCACCTCACCCCACTCCTTCTGTCTCTAGGTTCAGTCCTTGCTTTGGTAGTCAGGTACTTCCCACTCTGGCTAACAGATCTCCCCTTTGCCTGGAAACCAGCTCTTGTTGTTTCCCCCCCCCACCCCCCCGACTGACTGGTTATCACAGAACAGACTAAAAGCTCTTCTTGAAGAAGGCTGTTCCTGATAACACTACATCTCTGTGCCCCAGACCTATGCCAGGATCTCTCCGGTAGCCTCTTCATATTCAAAACTCTCATTATAGTGCAGATGGGTCCATACCAGCATTTGTTTTTCCCTAACTCTTGTGGGAGAAAAGTCTATCCTTTTTCCTGTGACCCCCTGTGCCTTGTCCAGTGTCTGGCCATGGCAGGTGCTCAGTAAATCATTGCTATGAATAGGTGAGCACATGCCAGGTGGACATCAGGAAGGAAGCCTCTGTCTACTCCTTGGGGCTTCACCCTTGGCATTCCTGGCCACAGGCCACTGTGCACATGGTCGAGACTGGGTCAGGACACTGTCCTTTGGGCTTTATCACCAATATAACATCTCCAAGACCCCAACAACTTCCTTCTCAGTCTTCTCCCCTTTGGGTCACATCCCACAGCCTCCAAAGTCAACCCAGGCAGAAGCATCTATTACTCCCCAAGGACTGGTGCCCTGCCTCTGAGGAACCTCAGGTGACTAAAAAGTTCATCTGAGGTCACACAAGAACAGAGCCTGAGTACTGGGGACACCCAAGTCCTATGAATGGCCTGTGGAAGCCTGCTCATCTGGTTCCTCAAAGTCCCATGAATCACCTTGGCCTCCACAAGACAAAGCCACATGTGTTGAGCGACCCCTCCACATGCCTTCTGGGCTATGTAAACCCAGCAAAGTGAGCATTTTCTTATTTCCTTATTGCTTCTCTTGTTCATCCCTCCCTCAGACTGCCCTGCTGGCTCTGAGCAGGTCTCTGTCACTCACAGTCCCCACCGTGTACCAAGTCTCTCAGGTCCTCCCTACCAGGCCCCATACCTGGGGAGACAATGCAGATGGCCATGAGCAGGACATGCTCTTCCTCATGTAAGTTCAGCTTCTTCAGCCCCACCTGGAACTTTATGAGGGGCTCGATCAGGTCCAGGGTGTGCCCAGCTGTCAGAGAGAACAGCCAGGATGAGGCAGAGATATCCACTCTACCCGAAACTACCCCTGGGCATTGCCCCTTCCCTCCTCTCTGCTGTCGCCATTCCCCTTTCATGTGTCTGGTCAAACTCCCAAGAGTTTAGAGCCAGGATAGAGGCAGAGTCTGGGAGCTGGAGGGAGTACAGGTGGAGTCCCCCCCATACCTTTGGAGACATCAGTGATGTCATACTTGTAGTCCAGGCTGCCACAGTCCCAGGACATGTCATCCATGGTGAAAGACTGGTTGGAACGCAACATAATCACCTCAATGGCACTTGACTTAAGCAGGACAATCTGGTCATCGGAGGTGAGATCCCTGTTGGGGAAGGCAGGTGGGGAGGAAGTCAGGTAACCAGTTCAAGTCACGGGCACCCGGTTAGTGTTTGGACAGGGCTATACCCGATGGCTGACCAGCGTGTGTCTGGCTCTTTCATCAAGGGGGTTCCAGCCTGGCTGGAATGGGAAAGAAGGTATCTGGAGGGAGAGAACCTAAGGCTGTCCCCGTCGCTCAGTGACTGACAGCTGAAGCTACCACGGACAGGGAGGGGCAGCCAAAGGAAGCTCCCTCTGTTGTGCCACACAACACAGGTTTGCAAAAAGTGTAGCCAGAACTGCTGTCAACACCTGTATTCCAGCTGTCTAGTCCTCCTCCATAGCAACTGTAGACGATTCTGTCTCCAGGACAGCTCCTGAGCCCCGACCTCTTAACTTCCTGCTCACACTACTTCCTGTTCACACTACTTCCTGCTCACACTACTTCCTGCTCACACTAGGACTGCTCTGTCTCAGGGCTTCATTGTTTGTTTGTTTGGTTGGTTTGGGTGTATGTGTATGTGTGGAGGCCAGAGGTTGATGTCCGATGTCTTCGATCAAACAATGTGTTTGGAGACAGGGTCTCTTGCTGAACCCAGAGCTGACTGTTTCAGATTGACTACCTGGCTAGTGAGCCATAGGAATCCATTTGCCTCCCTATGCTAGCACTGGGGTTATGGATGCCAACTGCCACATCTGGCTTTTAAGTGGGGTTTGGGGATCTGAACTCAGGACCTCACACTTGCACAGCAGGCACTTGATCTACTGAGCTGTCTCCATAGCTGTGGTGGTTTGAATGAGAATGGTCCCCACAGGGTCATAGATTTGAATGTTTAGTCATGAGGAGAGGAGTGGGGCTATTTGGGAAGGATGGGGGTGTGTAGCCTTGGTGGAGTGAGTGTGGTCTTGTTGGAAGGTGTGTATCTCTGGGGAGGTGGGCTTTGAGGTTTAAAGGGCCCAAACCAGGCTCAGTGGTTCTCTCTCTGCCTGCTGCCTGTGGATCAGGGTGTAAAGCTCTCAGCTACTTCTCTAGTGCCGCCCATGTCTGCTTCCGGCCCTGAGGATCATGGGCTAACCCTCTGAAACTGTAAGCAAGCCCCCCCCAGTTAAACACAAGAGTTGCCTTGGTCATGGAGTCTCTTCTCAGGAACAGAACAGTAAGACAATGGCCTTCCATAGTCTGGGCAACAGCCTCCTACTGGAATCCCAGAGTCTTAAGCCTTCCATTGGCTTTGCTACTGCTGCTACAGGGTAGTGTTATTCTTGTGCTCCAGATCCTCCGTAGGATCAAACGCCCCAAGATCAAGTCCAGACTCCACAACTTGGCAGTGGTGGGTCTTTCCAGGTCTCTTCCCATTCTAAACGCCACCCCTCCTCCACTCTTGCAACACGGGGCCACTCTGCATTCAATTGCTGTGCACGCCTACTCACCACGCCTTTGAAGATGCAAAGTTTCAGCTGGGAACAACGCTTTCCTTCCATTTTTTATTTGTCTTGTGTGTATGCGGAGGGGTGTGTGTGTGTGTGTGTGTGTGTGTGTGTGAGCCACAGCTCACTTGTAGATGTCAAAGGACAACTGGGAGAAGCTCTTCTTCTACCACGTGGGTTTCATGGGTTACTTAGGTTTCCAGCTTGACAGCAAGACCCTTTATCTTTTTAAATATCTCAGATGCTTCAGATGGGGTCAGAAACACCTTCTTTTAACGCTCCATCACATCTTGCTGGCCTGCAAACCAGTATGCTGTCCTTTGGCATCCCGACCTCCAACAATCTGGCTCTTTCCTTGTCACCAGTTCGTATTGATGGTGCTCACCTTTGACCTCTCCCTTCCCGTCCTTACCTCTGTCTCTGTTTTGCATTCTGGACATGGGGGTTCTTTGTAGTCCAGTGCGGTTGGAGTTTTCTCTGCCTCCTGAGAGCTGGGATGGCATCTCCCAGTTCTAACTTTTGTTTGTAAGCTACTGAGAGCCAATACCAAGTCCTAACTGCCTTATTGTTTTCCCCACGGTGATTACTGAACGCTGAATACAAGAAGATCAATAAACAGGTTGGTGTGACAAGATGCCAATCTTCTGAGTCAGGAGCTAGGCTTGTCTGAGCAATGGCTGGGGGGTGGGGAGAAGGTTGATAGGCCAACTTGCCTCTGGCTTTCCCTCCTTTCCTTGCCCGACTGTCTAGACTCCTCTGTAGGAGTCTCCTGTAGACAGGATAAGACACTTTCTGCAGCACTTTGGTATGCGAAGGCAGGAAACAGTTGACAGATGTGGGAAGTGAATGGCTTCCATGGCTAGAGGGCTAGTCAAGGGTCAGGACTGAGAAAACACACAGATATGACAGCGGGAAGGCTCTGATTGGAGACTGCATGGATAGTGCCACTTAAGCATGTTTGATGAACGGCTGGGGCTGACTTCTGCAGATTTCTCCAAGAGCCAAGCTCACAGCCTCTGGACCCAGCTGTGAGACTGTCACATCACACCTGGTCAATGGCCTGTCCTTCTGCCTGTCCCTATCCCTGAGAGTCGTACACTTGCACATGGTCTAGTGACACAGCAAAGCTCCAGACTTCTCCATAACCTGTGAGAGCCCCTGACCATGGCTAAGTGAGTTTTAAAAAAAAGATTCATTTATTTTATGCATGTGAGTACACTGTCGCTCTCTTCAGACACACCAAAAGAGGGCATCAGATCCCATTACAGATGGTTGTGAGCCACCATGTGGTTGCTGGGAATCGAACTCAGGACCTCTGGAAGAACAGTCAGTGCTCTTAACCACTGTGCCATCTCTCCAGCCCTAATTTAATTTTTTAAAAATCTATTTATCATTACTATTGCTATTGTGTGTGAAGGGGTATGTGCACATGTGCTCTGGAATACTTGGAGAGGCCAGAGGGACACTGCTGGAGAATCAGTTCTAATCAGTTCTCTCTTCTCTCCTTCCACCATGGATTCTGGGAAATTAACCTCAGCGCACCAGGCTTTGGCTGGGAAGCATTTTCACGGGCAGCGCTAGCTCACCAGTCCGGATTTTTTTTTTTTAAAGAGAACTACAGTGTCCTACTTTTATGGTTGACGAACAGATTAACGATATGGTATCTAAATACCTCTAAATACTCAACGCACATTAAAAAAGTAAAAACTAACTAGGTGTACTGATGGTATTCAGGAGACTGAAACAGGGGGAGTTTGAGTCCAGCCTGGGCTACATAGTAAGTTCTAGACCAGCCTGAGTGTCAAAGTGAGACACCACGCGAAAAGCAAGCAAGCAAGCAAGCAAGCAAAAACAATAAACCTAGCTAACAGTAAACAGAGCAAACACCACTTCCATTTGCGTTTTAGAAACGCAAATTAAGAAAAAGTATAAGAGCACATAGAAACCACCTCAGTTCTTAGTAGGTAGGCTGTATCATGTTGCAACACAAGAGGCATCGTGGCCCCTTCTCGTTCCTGCTCCTCCATGCCACTGTGACGAAGGGCTCCGCTCTACTCAGAACTGAGGAAGTCAGCCCTGCTGCTTGAAACGAGATTTCAACAGGATGAGTGTCTCTTGTGATCCAGACTACTGTTGCGAGGGAAACCTACCAGGACCCCACATTACGCCCACAGCTGGGAAATGCAGGGACTTTCTAACCCTGGTTTCAGGAAACTGGGAAGGGAGCTCACTCTACTATGGCAAGTACTAACCCAGGACCTGGCCAAGTGCTGTCTCTTCCCAGTAGTGATTCACAGCTGTGGCCCCTTCTGGGCACCTGAGATGCTCCCTGGAACTCTGTGGCTGTCTGGCCAGCTCCTCACCGCCTGTCTTCCCACAGTATTGTACCTCCGGCAAATTTCCAGCAGAGTTCTTATCTCCTGGAAGGTATTGTTTACATTGTCTATCTCTCCCATCAGACCCTGAATCCCTGGAGGCCAGAGATGATCTTCTAATCAATTTCAATCCCTCACGGTTTATACAAGAAAGCTGCTGAACCGAAGGATAAATGACTGAGCTGAGTGGGAAAGAGCCTACGGTGACGGAACATCACAACCTCCAGCCTGTGACTGGACAAGGAGTCCCCAGAAATGGAAGCGGGCTGCAAGCATTTAGCTCACGAAGCCGGGCTTGAGCAACTGTGGTCTTGTACCCTACATCACTGACAGTCTGCGCATGCTCGGCCTGCATTTACAGCGCACATCCCGGCCGACGCCACCTCATCCATGTACTTTTTTTGAAGCACGAAGAGAGAGGTTTGTGGGTGAACTGGAGCATTGTGAAGGGTGGGAGGTAGGATGGGGGAGCAGAGCCAAGGGTGCGCTACTATGCCGTGCAAGCCCAGAAGAGCCTATCGAGTCTTGCCCTGGCTTGGTCCTGTGCCCAAGCCGTTTCATCCCATCCCCACGCCCCTCACCCACACAGAAGTCTCGTCCTGCCTCTCCTCACCTGTCTCCCTCGCCTTCGGGCAACAAGATCAAAGTTGTCAGGGATGCAACTACTGTTCTCAGAAAAACACAACTCCTTGGTGTGGAAACCGCAGACCCGGAGCGCTGTCGGGCTGGCTGCTGTCCAGATACAGCATCCCTTCTGTCTAGTCTGGGTATCCACATTTCTGCACTACTAGAGCTCCCGGCAAAGCCTGGTCCATTTTTGTTATAAAGCAGCTTGTTCTAAAATTTCTCAAGCCGCGCTGAGGAAAGAGAAGCCAACCTGAGGGAGGATGTTTAGCATCTATTTAGCCCACGTTGCCGAAATAGCTGGGTGGCTCTCATGTCTGTTCATGTATAGCCATGACTATAGTGCTAGGGTAGTGAACCCTGTGGGGACATGGGCCCTGAAAGGAAAGGAAAGAGTAGATTGTCTCAGCCTTGGAGAGAGAGGGGAGCGAATGATAAGAGCTGACGATATGGGAGGTAGTTGGGAAGCATTCTATAATAGCCGCCTCTACTGCGTCCAAACTCCAAACTTTGGCATATAGAGGGGGTCTCAGGGGCCATCTGTCCGCCCTCTCCCACACTACAGTGAGGAAAGATGGTGCTCACAGGCAAGAGTGCTCCATAGAATCAGGTGGAAGCCAGCTGCTGCCAGAAGGACTTCAGTACCTTGGAGTGTTTTGATTCCAGTCAATTACACAAAACACGACTTTGGAAGACATGGAGTTTGCAGACAGCAGCACCAAGCACCATAGAAGGATCTGGAACTCGTGCTAAATAAAATGCGTTGCCTGCTCCACAACGAGGCTCTGAGGGTGAACCAGACCTCGTCCCACACAGGAGCCTCGGGTGTGCCCAGCCGGCTGACAGAGCAGCCCTTGCTCCTGTTGCCACAGCTGAATGTGCTGTGTGTGTGTGTGTGTGTGTGTGTGTGTGTGTGTGTGTG
>JANHMN010000012.1:5602814-5654374 GCA_030674055.1 Rhabdomys pumilio | reverse complement strand
TCTCTGTGTGGGTATATGTCTGTGTCACTGTGTCACTGTGTTTGTGTCTCTGTGTGTGTCTGTATGTGTATGTCTGTGTGACTGTGTGTCTGTGTGTGTGTGACTGTGTGACCGTGTGTCTCTCTGTGTGTCTGTGACTGTGTGGGTCTGTGTCTCTGTGTGTCTGTGTGTGTCTGTGTGACTATGTGACTATGTGACTCTGTGTGTCTGTGTGACTCTGTGTGTCTGTGTGACTCTGTGACTCTGTGTGTCTATATGACTGTGTGTGTCTGTGTGACTGTGTGTCTCAGCACTGTTTGCCATGTTTCTCTTCCACATGTCACTCACTGATCCAGTCTGAATTAGTGAGCAGTATAAAGCAACACTCAGGCAGTTGTCTCCTGTCAGAAACCTACTAGGAGATGCCATGTTAGCTCTGCAAACTGCCATTGCTGAGAGGATGGTATGGTACTTTAGACAAGAATTGACTGCTTTCCCTCACAATGGTGGGAAAAACCATGAAAGTCACCCTCTGTTAGCTTCTACCCAAAGGTGGCCAGTGTTAAACCACTTCCAGCTCCCAGGACCCAACACCAGGCCCTAATTTCAGTGTTTGGGAAGTAGTCTAGCCTCAGCTATTGCTACCATGGGAAGTGATGTCTGCATTGCTCTGTGTTGACTGACTTCTTCCTATTTCTTGACCACATTATGTACGGATTTTACAGGAATGTATCCAATGAACTTTTAGAAACAGTGAAGATATTAAATATACATAAATATAGATTTAACCATATTTCAATATATATATTAAAGGTGACAATACTGCATTGTTTTAAGAATATTTAACACTGAATGGATACTCAGATATCAGTAACATACATGCCATTATCTTATTTTTATATGATATGCATGTTTATTTTTATATTATATTTGTTATATTTTATAATTATATATTACATATAATATATATTATATAATTAACAATATATATGATATATTTATATTATATATATACATATATATAAACACATATATTTATATTTAATTATATTTATATAATATATAGTAATATAAATATAAGTATGTATGTGTGTGTGTATATGTGTGTGTGTGTATATATATATATACATATATATATATGTGAGGTGTCTGTGTGTGCAGGTCTGTGTGTGCATGTTCATATGTGTATAGACGTGTGTGGGCATGTGTATGGAGGCCAGAGGTCAACACTATGTACCCCCCCTTGATTTTTTATAGCTTTATATATTGGAGCAAGGTTTTCTGAGCCCCAGAGCTGGCTGATGTAGCTAGTCCAGGTAGCCAGCTTGCCCTGAGGATTCCCTCTGCCTCTGAATGCTGGGATTTGTACCAAACTAGCCTGGATTTTTTTTTTTTTTTTTTTAAATTTTTACGTCTGGGTGTTTTCGCCTGGGTGTACATTTGTATACTACATGCATGCAGTACCTATGGAGGCCAGAAGAGGACAGTGAATGTCCTAAAACTGGAATTACAGACAGTTGTACGCTATCATGTAGGTGCTGGGAATCAAACTTGGGTCCTTCGGAAGAACAGTCAGTGCTCTTAAGCCAGCTCTCCAGTCCTGATCTGGATCTCTTTATGTGGGTATTAAGGAACTGAACTCTGGTTTTTATGCTTACACAGTGAGCACTCTTAACCACCGAGCCATCTCCCCAGTTCCATATGCAATTATTATTGAAGCAAATTGACATAAATGGGAAAATTTTTTTGAACGAGTCTGTACAGCGCAATGCCTACTCTGGTAGATTCTTTGTATCTTACCTTTGGTAAGAAGGCTTAGTATGATTGGGAGATGGTGTTTTGATACAGGTTTGAGTAAAGAATGGCCAGGTCATGTATGCCAGTGAACCTGCCGTCATTTTTCTAGGATTCCTGAATTACCTCACAAGTCCACAAGTCCTGTATGTTGTCTTCACTGTTACTTCATCCTGGCCTCAGAAGCGCATGTGCAGGATGGAATCTAAAGGGATGATGAAGGACTAGTTGCAAGCCAGAGGAATCAAGTAGGAACTGGCTGCAGGAGCTAGGGGTCCTTGGGCTGGTTCTGACATCATAGAAGGATCTTAGGTGGCCATGAGATCCCAGTGGGAATTCATTTCATCCTCCGGAAAGTGTGCAGTGGAGCTGCTCTTGGGACTGGCTCTCAACACAATGCTGGGCAGCTACGTGTGGGAAAGTATATCCTGGCCTGGTCCAGGGGTGGTGTAGGCACTCTGGGGTGGGCCTGAGGCTGTGTTCGGGAGGAAGCAATGGAAAGCTGCCAATCATCTTAGTCTGTCTAGGATTCGGATAGTTCTTCACACATTGCAAGAGTTTCTTTTTGTTATTTTGTTTGTTTGTTTGTTTTGTTTTGTTTTTGAGACAGGTTTCTCTGTATAGCCCTGGCTGTCCTGGAACTCACTCTCTAGACCAGGCTGGCCTCGAACTCAGAAATCCACCTGCCTCCCAAGTGCTGGGATTAAAGGCGTGTGCCACTACTGCCCAGCTTGCAAGAGCTCCTTACCTGAATCCTGGAATCATCTTGGCAAAGCCGATGACCTTTTGGATGCTGTAACTGACAAGGTCAGCCAGGTGGGGCAACATGGAGAGCGGAGACAGGTCCAGAGTCACAGAGGGATCGTCAGAATCCTCTTCATTCAGATCCAGGTTGGAGAAACTGGATGGCTCCATCATATCTGGGGATGAGGAGGAATGAGGCAGAGCTACTTGAGGGTACCCAGGCCAGGGCCTCCTGTGAGAATCTTGTGTCTTAGGGGCGGTCAGCTGAGGATCCAATGGTGACTGCCTTTACCCAGGGTCTGTTCCTCCCCAGGCTCTCTCTGGGTCTCTCTCCATCTTATTTTAGCTGTTTGAAGCAGTAAATTCAAGGAGCCAGAGATACCCAGGGGGAAAAAAATATCCTTCTTAGCTATAGCTTTGCAAAGCATGCAGTGCCTACTAATCTCAATTTAAAAATGTGTTTGGGGCCCTTCAACCCAGGGGGCAATGAGCTCCCCTTTGTTATGATCAAGTAACTACAAGGCAGAGGATAGCACATTTCCCAGCTATACACAAGAAGCAAATATAAAACTCGATGCTTGTATCTGTAAAGACTGAAGCATCAGAAACTCTTTTGCAGTGACGGACGCTACTGAGGAAGTGTAGTTGTGTAGGTGATCTAAAGAGCGATGTGAAACTCGGAGTGAAAAGCCTCTAGTTGCTGGGTGTGGTCATGTGTGCTTGTAACATTAGTTCTCGAGAGGCGGAGACGAGGGGGAGGAAGGGATGGATGGACTGTTGAAACTTTTTCTTTAGCCCTGGCTGACCTGGAACTCACTTAGTAAGCTAGGTTGGCCTTGAACTCACAGGGATATGCCTCCTACTTCTAGCACCTGGGTGCAGTGATTATGTGCCCAAACACACACACACACACACACACACACACACACACACACAGAGAGAGAGAGAGAGAGAGAGAGAGAGAGAGAGAGAGAGAGAGAGAGAGAGATAGACAAACTGACTGACAGAGGAGGAAAGAGAGACAGCAATGGCACTGTTATGCATAGAGTAATCCCAGTTCTGTGCATTCATTATAAAAAAAAAAAAAAAAAAAAAGAAGAAGAACCAGAATAAATATTTACCCAAGAGGAAAACTAAAAGATTAGGAACCAATCTAGATATCCAACAGTGGGGGATTTTTGACTTGTTATTATATTTCATAACACTATTCAGTCTATCAAAACTTTAGTTTTAAATTAAAAAATTTTAGTGTGTGTGTGCACATACACACACACACACACACACACTCATGCACACAGTCACGCACATGTGTATATATCTAGAGGTTTAGTATCTGAAGGCTATAATCACCCAGAGTGGGGGTTTCATCCTCACCTTCTTTCAACGCCCAAGAGGAGGACACTAGGGCTGGTGGAGAGGTAGAAGGGGAGGGGCGGGGCAGAATGAGGAAGGATGGATGACAGAGATGAGTGTGTGAGCTGAAAGCACGGTGTGCTGTACTCTCAGGAGTAGTAGGTGACAGGTTGTTCAAAGCTGTGATACTCAGTTCCCCAGTGCCTAGGCCACCAGGTCCTTCCCACATCATAGGTCACCTCGCTACATCAATTTCACCTTCTAAAGACTCCAGGAGCAAAACAATGAATATTGACCTCCAGGTCCCTCCAGGGAGGAAGTCAAGAATAGAGCCTGGCTCAGAGGCTGAACTTGGACCAAGAAGGCCTGTCTATACCGCCAGAACCTCACACTGGTCTCTTCCCAGCATGCATATTGCACAGCCAGCCCCCATTCTGTGAAAGAAGGACTCTATGGAGGATCCTACGCCACACATAGGATACAAGTGGGAGATTTCTGTCTCTTCCCCACAGCCTCAGGGCAAGTGGGCCCGAACACCCCCAACCCCGTTTTCTTGGTAGAAGTGCTCCTTACCTAGTGAGGTGGTGTACAGATCGGAGCTGGAAGAGGAGGAGTCCCCGGAGAAGCTGAGTGTGGGCCTTGGAGAATAGCTCCCTGTACTTGTGTCCACACGAATTGGAGGCTGGAAGGCAAAGATGGGGAGTCTTTGGCAAAGAGGTCCCTATCTGAGGGCCCCTTTCCTGCCTCTGACAGCAATGGCTTTCGCTAAGGTCTGCAGGGAGAGGAGGGGCTCACAGTGGGCAGCTCAGCCTCCGAACCTTCCCTGGTTCCCAACCTTCTGTCCCTGCTCCCCTGTACCTAGGCTATACCTGATTCTCCGCTAGCCTGGTTCAAGCCAGAGGCTGACAGACGTACCCGGAAGTCCCTGAAGTCAGCATAGGTGGGGTCGTAGGTCTTGTGGTGGGCATCCAGCAGGATGGCTATGATGTGCTGCTGCTCCTCAGACAGCTTGGGCCTCAGGCTGTCCTTCAAGGCCTCTTCCTCCTTTCTCTTCATGATCATTTCCCTCTTACGCTGCACTTCCTCATCTGTTAGGATGACTGTGGAGGCAAGACAGTGTCCAGAGTCACAGCCAAAACTCCTGGAGCCTTTTCTCCACTACAGAAGGACCAGGACGGAAAGAGCTGGCCAGCTCCTTACACTGAAGCTCCTTGGGACCCAGCTGCCATGTTAGTTCCAATGCCTTAACATGGAGAAAACTGGGTTTTCTACAGCGAAAGGGCCGGTGTGTGCGGGAGAAAGGGGTTGAGAGGAATGAAGTCGGGTACTTGAAGTCTAGATTCCCAAGGAATTTAGTTGTGGACCTGTGGGGAAACAGTGGACTTTCTGGACAATTTTTTTTCTCTTGCTTGTAAAAAGGGAGCAGTTTGGAACATATGGTCCCTTCCAAGATCTCTTTATTGGAGAGGATGGGAGGGAGGAAGAGAAGGAAGAGATGGAGGAGAAAACCATCCCAGAAGGCTACCTGCCTTGAGAAGGGGATGTGTGCCTGGCACAGTGTTAAGTGCCAGTCCTTGCCCACGCCTCAGGCTCCATAACTAGGCTTTTCCTGTGTTGGAGGTGAGACGCTCAGCAGACCCCTGTGAAGCAGCTGTTTCCATGTGGAACTCAGCCACCTGCTCTATTCTAAACAACATGAAAAGACATTGCTTGGGCTGGAGAGATGGCTCAGCGGTTAAGACCACCGACTGCTCTTCCAGAGGTTCTCAGTTCAATTCCCAGCAACCACATGGTGGCTCCTAACCATCTATAATGAGGATCCGATGCCCACCCTCTTCTGGTGTGTCTGAAGAGAGCAACGATGTACTCACATACATGAAATAAATAAATAAATAAATCTTAAAACAAAACACTCTATACAAAGAAAAGAGGTTACTCCTTTGATTCTCTGTAAAATACCATCTCTATCCTCCAGAATTGGTATGCCAAATGTTCTGAGCCCTCTTGGGATCCCTGGAGTCTGGAGCCCCATAGCCCTAGTCTGGGGAGACCCTTTCCACTTGGCAGTAGGTAGCTAACTGTTCATGGAGGAGCTTCTGTCTCCTGCAGGCTGCTGCAGGCTGGTACGGGGGCTTCTGCAATGGCGCCCGACACCCTGTGTTGGGCAGCTGCTTGCAGGGGCAGGTGGGAGCAGGATGCCTGGCACAGCAGTTGGGCAAACAGGCCGCCTGGCCAGGGCTTGCAGAGCCTGGTGTTCGGAGTGGGCACTAGGGCCTCAGCCTGTACCTACTCGCTCTACACTCAAGCTGCCAGGGCATCTGCCTACAGAACTGAGGAGTTTCACAAGAGCAGGAGAAGGAACTGGAAACAGTAAACGGGTTCTGGGCTTCAAGAAAAGTCCACTGACCTCAGCCCCTTGTGGAGAGAGAGGATGAGAGCAGTCAGTGGGGGTGGGGCTGAAGAAGTACCTATGGTAGGCCGGAGGGGACAATCAAAGCTACAGGTATAGCAGGAAATGGAAGTATTTGGGGAAGATGGAGTCTTCTTTCCCAAGGTACACACACTGGGAACAGTATGGGGAGGAAGCCACGCCCAGGTGGCTGACTCATCTGCCCAAAGAGCTGCCAAGCCTCTTCCCACAGAAGGTGTTTGCTCAACCCCTAGGAGGTCAGGCAGGGTTGGGGGGATAAGGAGCCCAGGCGCATCCCAAGGAGAGAAAGGTCAGGGACTTTGGAACCACAGTCAGGTGTCCGGTCTCTCTCGCCCGTGTGAAGGGTGGGCAGAGGGAGAGACGGGTGCTCGGGAGGCAGGGCTCTTCCTGTCCCACTGTGGGCGTCCACAGGCATGTTGATGAGCCTGACAAATTCTGGTAACCCTTCCAGGATCCTGTGATGTTATTCTCCCCAGAACCTTCTGCATCTTCATTGTTTGCCAGGATCCAGTCGAAGTCAAGGCCTCTCATGATCCGGCTTCTTCGTAACTCATTCCAACTTCATCCTTGGACAAAGCTGCTGTTCCAGGAATGCTGGCATTCTGAGCCGTAAACACGACCTGCTTACACTTGTTCTGGATGCCTGTCCCCTGGGTCTTCTCCACCCAACAGCTTTGTATAATCTACTCTTTCCTCAGTGGCCAGCTTTTTACCTTTCTTGATTGCCCCGAGTGGCTCTGAGCTCTTCTTACTCCTGTGTAATTAGTGTTTTGCACACTCACAGGTACCTAAGTCTCCCACTCTTTAAGACTCACAGCTAGTAAAGGTTTTAATAAACACTGTCAGAAAAACAAGAAATCTGCGGCTTTCTTTTCTAGAGTCTAGGATGTTAAAGACAGGGGTTATGGCTTAAAATTCTTTTGTCCCATTACAGGTCTTCGTTGGGGACACCTGCCACAGAGCTTGCCAAGCAGCCCGGCACCAACTGTCAAGCACAGCAGCACAGAGTGTGCCTATGACTCAGAGTGAGACTCTGTCTCAAAAGAAGAAGACACACGGGGGCTGGAGGGATGGCTCAGTGGTTAGAGTCATTCCAGAAAATGACTATGGAAATGTGTCATTTCCATGGCACAGAGAAGACGGAAGAGGACTGTACCAGGCTGACTATGCTCCGTAGTGTCAGGAACGGCACCCATTGCACGCAGGTTCATGGAATAACCCATCAAAGCCGACCCTCTTTGATTTAAACAATTGTGACTGAAATGTTTCCAAGACAGGCTGATCTGTAAGGGTCCACCCGAACAACCATAAGCTTTTCTCAGATGGTGCCTTCAGACTCTGCAGGCGCAGGGATAGCCCCAGAGTTGTATGCTCTGTGGACTTTGCATGACTTGACATGGCTTCTGTTGACACCTCTACTAGGTTATGGATTGTCTCTGTTTACTGGTGCTTGCTTCTAGAAGCATGGCTTCTTTTCTTTGTAAAATTATTATTATTATTATTATTATTATTATTATTATTATTATTTAAATTTTAGGAGTGATTTTCCTGCATTGTGTATCACATACATGGCTGGTGCCTGCAGAGGCCGGAAGAGAGCATCAAATCCCCTGGAACTGTAGTTACAGGCAATCCTCCCATGGGGGCACTGAGAATCGAACCTGTCCTCAGAAGAGCCGCAGGTGCTCTAACCACTGGGCCATCCCCCCAGCCCCATGTCTTTTTCTTTTGAGACAGAGTCTCACTCTGTATCTCTAGCTGTCCTGGGACTTATTATGTAGATCAGGCTGGCCTCAAACTCACAAAGATCTGCCTGCCTCTGCCTCCTAAGTGCTGGGTGAGCATCACCACACCCGGCCTTGGAATTTGATCTTTTGGGACCTAGAAATTCTGGTGATCAAGCTTGGCATAATGAGAAGAGAAGAATAATGAGTGACTTATTTGTTGTTGTTGTTGTTGTTTTTATGCACTAAGGAATTACTATAAGTACTGGCTCACATATATCAATCCTTTAAGGTAAGCGTCATCCTTACCCCTGCTTTGCAGAAGAGGAAACGGAGGCCCAGAGAGCTGTGTGGCTTGCTCAGGACAGCACAGCTAACAACGGTAGAGCCAGCATTCAGACCTGGGCAGTCTGGTTCTGGGGTGAAGGGTGATACCCACAGTCTATCTGCCTCTGATTGAATCCAGCCGAACTGCTCAGGGGGATTCTGTCTCTCAGACTTGGGGCCCTGACACAAAGTGTCCCAGGCGAAATTGAAGAGTATGAACCATTAAAGGGACGAAGCTTGTCTGTGGCTTACTGGAAGAAGGCAAAGATTCAGAGTTAACCTTCAGAGGCAAGCAGCACGGCTCAGTGTGAAAGGTCGGGGCTGGCTTGCCAAGCCCAATAGCTTGGGCTCAGTTCTTGGGACCCACACTGTGGAAGGAGAGAACTGACCCCCCCAAGTTGTCCTCTGACCTCCACATATGCTACAACACATGGCCCAGCTTAAATACACACATACACACGCACATACATACATACGTACGTACATATGTACATACATAATTTAAAGCTCAGAGTTAATCTTTAAGACCTTAAATTGTCTTCCCAATTCCTTGCATTGACTGACAACCATGGCCCCTCTGCTCAGGGATGAGCACTGAAATCTGAGACTCTCTGGGGCTCCCATCCAGGGCCTCCACAAGGCAACACTGACTCAGGACAGCCACACACCATTCACATATTCACCTACACTGCTGTCCATTTTAATTGACTTGAAATAATTGACTTTGAGGGCTTATTAACCTCTTAGGCATTTTAGAAATAATTTTTTTGGTGAGCTGCGACTTAGATGTTACTACTGCTGGTTGGAGAATGTGCTTTTGAAGGGAAGCCTGAAACCTAGTAACCGGGTTCTGGTGAACTCCTCAATGAGGGAAATTGAATGGTCAGTATTGGTCACCGGCTCCACTTCCTTGCAGATCCCTTGGGGGTGGGGGAAACACAAAATAGCCTTGTATAGTTCCCTACCCAATAAAGCCTAGGCTCAAGTGGGGGAGTTAACATGAACAGTTTTAAAACACGCCATGATGTCATTGGTGACTTCAAAACACCAGGGGAGAGGACACGACATGTTTTTCCCAAATGAATGACACAGACAATAGCAGATCTAGGCTAAGCTTACTGGTCTATACAGACCAGTGAGGTTCTGGAGATAGACGCATATCGAGAGCTGGTATTCAATCACTTAACACATTTACTGAGCACCTCTTATGTCCCAGGTACTGTATCAACATTCAGGAAACTGGGGAGGCAAGATACACATCTGTGAAACATTAAAGTTGGCCAGATGTAGCAAGAAGCAAGAACCCTACTTCATAGTGAAGACCCAAAGCAGAGGGTTGAGGCTCCCCTGAGCTTGCATAGCAAGACCCCATCTCAAAAACAACAAGAATAAGAAACAGACTTCAAATAGGAAATGTCTTGGATTCTAAGGACATGAAACCATCTAGGACATGAAGGAATCTTTGGAGAGACAAAGCTCTCTTATGTATGTTCCTTAGGGGTCCATGGGGGAGAGATAAGCTCTGACTCACTGGGACTGTCTAAGGGGTTTCCCAAGGATGGAGCCTACAGCCAGACCTAGGGCAGAATAGATGCAGATATCATGTTAGTTCAGAGGCATAACAGGTAAATCTTTTTGTCTTTCCTTAGCTGCTTAAAAAAAAAGTAACATTCACATGCTTAGGGGCTGTGAGAATTTAAGAAGATTTGTATTCTCTTTGCAGTATTTGGCACATAGCAGGTTGTCAATATACACTGGTTCCTGCCATTGTCACCTGTCTCTGCTCCTCCACTTCCTGTGGTCCTCTATGAAGGGCTGGCTCCCTGCTCCGGCTAGAAAGGAGACTGGGTATCTAGTGCCCTTCCTAGTGTTTGAAAACAGTGATTGTTTCTGAGAGGAGAAGCAAAGCCTTGAGGGACAAAAGCCAGTGCAAGGGTCGGCTCTGGAGGGTTCTAAGCCCGGGACTCCAAGCCCAGACGAATGCAGCTGAGCTATCTAAGACAGGAATTGAATCTCTTGGGGACATGCTTCCCTCCAGAGTAGTGAGAAATGGTTCCGTTCTGGTTGCATCTCTGGCCTCTCTTCCTTTCCATCTACCTCTCCGCACAGCTCCCCTTCGGGAACACCAGACTGAGGGCAAGACAGGACATGTGAGACTTCATGGAATACCCAGATGACACCCAAAGCTGCTTTGGAGAAAGCCATCTACTTCTGTCTGTCTGGCACCATTGTGAGATATCATGTATTTTGGACAGGGGCTTTTGATTGAGCACTTGAGGGCCAGGGGTACTATTACTTGTGGAGTTCCTGGGAGTTTTAGAAAAGGCTCCTGAGTTGGACTGTAGTCTCAGGTAACCAGTAGCTTGCTATCTGACCTCAGTCCTGGTGTTTGTCCTTTCTGGGCCTCGGAGGATCTTCAAGAGTAAGCAACAGCATCCCACTGAGTCAGACCAGGCTCCACTAAGAATGTCTGAGAGCACCTAGCCAGCCTTGGGCCTCTGAGTCTCACTCTCCAGTATAAACACAGGGGGTGGGGTGGGGCAGTGACTAGGTTGCAGCAATGACATGTCCAGACCTGCATGCTCCTGTGGTATGAGCAGCAACCAAGGTCTGGAAACTCCAGGGCTGTCAGTGTTGGCTGGAAGCTGGGATCAGGATGAAGGAGCCTTCATGACAGAGGAGGGCCAAGGTGATTCCACCTCTGCTTCCCAGCGACAGTGTGTTTTACGGCTCTCATGAGAGGTCCACTCTACTCTATGATCTTGGTCTGCTCCTGGCATGTCTTCTTGGTCTTCAGCCTCTTCCTCCTTTCTTACATTCCCATAGCCCAGAGGGCTTCAGGGAGTGACTGCATGCCCACAGCTTGGCAGGACATGGGCTATGTCCTAGAGCCTGGGTGTGGGGTCTGAGTGCAGATGCTGACAGCATTGTGCACAGGAAGCAAAATGGAAATGCAAGGGCTTTCTGTGAGGACCCAGTCCCCATGCTCCAGTCCAGAGGGCCCAGATGAGCCCCTCTCAGCATCTGCTGGATTATATAGGTTCTCTCTGTACCCACAACTCCTTGATGGGTCCTTGGGGCTACATGGTAGGTACGGGCAGAGCTCTGTGGAGCAAACCTGAATGACGGTAACCACCACCATCTTGTGACTGAAGTTCGGCACCCCACTACCACCTGATCCCCCAAGACACTCACACTCCTTCATCATGCCGATGTCCACACAGCGTTTGAGCCGGCAGGCCTGGCAGTGTCGCCGGTTGTCCTTGGTGATGCGGCAATCTCCATTGAAGGGACAGGTGAACAGGGCTTTGCGCTTCATGCTCCGCCTGCCAAGACAGCACAATCTTGCACTGAGTTGCTGACCTTCTGGCTCCTTAGTCCCAAGAACAGTCTGCAAGGTTTGTAACTATGGAGATCTGACTACAAGGCCCTCAGATGTCCATTTGCCTGGTGCCTTGGGCCACCCTCAGTGACCCCGAGTCCCACCCTGTACTAGGTGTTCCAACTGAAATCTAGCACTTTACAGACATTGGAATATGGGGGTTAAGACAGCTACAGCCCTCAGACAATCAGACTCACGCCCATGGGTGGGGAAAAGACACCAGACTTAACTTGCTCAATGTCATCAAACCAAATGTTTAGGCATTGTCGGATTGTGCCTACCTGAATGGTATCATTAGTTCTTTCTCTTCTGAGTGGGAATCATTCTCTATAAGGGTGTCTCTTCATGAGGGGAGCTTGCATGAGAATACAGCACCAACATTCACAGACCCTTGGATCCACTCGAAAGACTACTGGTATGACCACCTCACTTAATAGATGGGCTCACTGAGGTTACAAAACTATTCAGTAAGACATTAAGGCTTCAGATCAGAGAGTCTTAAGGATCCGAGGCTCAGCTTCTATCTTCTTGGCTTGCTTTCAATGCTAGAAACTCTGAGTGCTCAATAAAGTTGAGCGTGCAATCAAACAGCCGCTGGCAGCTGCTCCTTGAGCATAGCTCAAGGCCAAGTGAGCCCAGGGTGAAGGAAGCACCTTTTATTGGCTTTGGACTTTGGCTCCAGTGTCCTCCACTGACAAGTCTTACCCAAGGAGACAACAACACAGCTAGGGTTGTGATGAGAGTGGATAGTGCCAGGCTATTAGGGGTGGTGAGGCTTTAAGTCTCCGCCCTCCCACACACATACACTATCCCTCTTTGTAAATGAGAGAGAGTGAGCTCCAGGAGACATTGAGTGGTGTGTCAAGGTCCACCTTTGTGGGGACAAGAAGCTTTCAACTTTTGCATATATACTGCTACCACAAGGACAGTCCTTTTCACCAGCATAATACAAAAGCAACTTGGGAACCATCTGGGTTACCCAGGAATGAGGTCAGAGCTGCCACATTGCTCTATTCCAGGACACGAGCCATGCACCCTCCCTCTCCCTCCTTCCCAACGTGGTTCTTGAGGTTTCACCTGTCACCACAAATGCCCACGAGTCTCTAAACCTCCTGGAAGACCAGATGTTTCTAATTCAGAGCAAATTTCTCATTTCCTTTTTGTTCCCAACTAGGTATTTTGTCTGAGGTCTTAGTGGGACCGCTCTCTTCTCCACCCACTGCCGTGTCTAGCTAACAGTCCTGGCTGTGAACCCACCCAGACCATGGGTGCCAAGACACACTGCTGCCTGTGTCTTTCAAGGTGGCATGGCAAAGCCTTTAGTCTCTGGTGGTGGAGAGGGTTTCTTGGACACAGGCCGAGTATCCAGAGCCCTTCACGGGTCTGTCTGTGCTTCCTCAGGCTTCAGGGGTCTTGCCTACAATCCTCAGTGAGGCACTGTCACTGTGATAGAGCACTGTGACAAGAGCGGCTTCAGAGAGAAAGGTTTGGGTTACAGTCCATCATAACAGGGAAGTCACGGAGGCAGGAATGTGATGGAGTTGCTCATATCACATCCGTCCCCGAGTGTTGTTGTAATTCTCAAAACACAAGAAGATGCCTGAACCTTTATGAAGCTTTTAAGTTATAATTATTATTTTAAGGTATGGTAGCTAGCTCTTCCTGGGTTCCTCTAAATATGAAGGTGGGGAAGGAACGGCGTCTGGCAAGACATTTTGACTTCATGCTCTGGGAGTCACAGAGAATCCACTGGCTGCCTCATCCTCTGAACCAGGACCAGGTCCAGAGCTGGCCTTTCAGGTGTGTCTTCTTTAATATGGACGTTTTCTGGGTCATATGCCCCGCTGGCTTGAAGACCAATTTATTCTCTGTCCTTCTACCTTCTAAAGGCACTTAGACATGTGGTTGTTGTCTAATCTAGGTCCACAGGAGTCAGGGCAGCCAGGCCACCGAGGCCTGGCTCTGTGCTTTGTCCTAAAGATCCACACCCTACCCTGCCTTCCTCCCAGAGCTAATTGCCTATGAGCTAGTTTGGTTTTGAGAAACAAGAGCCTTCTCATTCCACGGGAGCTCAGGGCCTCTGCTGCTTCTGCGTCTGAACCCTGTCATTCTCCGGTTGGCTGGCAATTATACCCTAGTTCAGGAAGGGGACCGGGGGTGGTGCAACCAAGCTAAATATAGAGGCAGTTTCTAGAAAGCCAGGGGTTAGAGAGGACATTGACCAGGTCTCATGCCAGAGACCAATTCATCAAAACATAAGAGAGACAAGAAGTTCACAAAAACATAAAGTGCCAGGGGCTAGGGCCTCAGGCTGAGAAGTGGGTGGCTTCTGCCAGCAACATGGTGTCTGGGTTCTGACAGTGGCAGTTTTAGAGATCCCAGGCCTGTGTAGGATACAGGAGCTGCGTGGAGTCCTACATAGGGGCGAGTATGTGAGATCAGGAACACATTATCTAAGTTGTTGTAATTACCTCACCTCACAGTACGGTGTGTGTGTGTGTGTGTGTCTGTGTGTGTGTGTGTGTGTGTGTGTGTGTGTGTGTGTGTATGTGTGTGTGTGTCTGTGTGTGTGTGTGTCTGTGTGTGTGTCTCTGTGTGTGTGTCTGTGTGTGTCTCTCTGTGTGTGTCTCTGTGTGAGAGAGAGAGAGAGAGAGAGAGAGAGAGAGAGAGAGAGAGAGAGAGAAACAGTGCATTGTGTACCTTAAATATAGACCAGCTCTCTTTGTCGGAGCTGGCAAAGCAAGTAAAGTCACCTGACAGGGCCATTTGCAGCAACACTGATGGACTCTCGGCAGATGCCTGTCAGAACTTTCAGGAAGGTCAACACTGGTCAAGACCATAGCACTACTTTCTGGAGGGCATGAACCCTTAAATACCCAGGCTAGAAATCTATCCTGTGGGTAGATCAGGAGTGTGAAGGAGATAGAAGACTGCCAATTTCACCTGTTCCCTTGAGACCCCGAGACCCTGGAAACTGATGTCATGCCTCTTTGGGTGTCCAACCTAGGACTCAACAGACAGCAGATGGCCAGAGCATTTTTGCATTGTGTGCTGTTTCTCCTGATGTCCAGAACCCCAGCCATGGCAGTGACCGCAGTCCAGTTCCAGAGTCTTTGACTGAAGGGAAGTCCCTTCAGAACCCATTGGCTCAGCCTTCAGTTTTTCATCTGAAATTTAATTATTTCTATTTTGAGCCTCTCCTGCCCTTCCACTCCTGCCAGAGATCTCTGCTAACCCATTTCACATGCACCTAAGTCAACACAGTGAAGACACAGAGAAAAGGGTCTCAGAAAATGAGATATTACAAGAAATCCATAGTAGCTATTATCCCAAGAGTCTTCCTCACTGACATTTGACCTTTCTCCTTATACCCTTAGCGCTTTGGCTGAATACGTATTATCTTTATTCTATTTTTTTTGTTTGTTTTTTGAGACAGGGTTTCTCTGTGTATCTCTGGCTGTCCTGGAACTCTCTTTGTAGACCAGACTGGCCTCAAACTCAGAAATCCGCCTGCCTCTGCCTCCCAAGTGCTGGGACTAAAGGCGTGCACCACCACTGCCCGGCTCTTTATTCTATTTTTTAAAAAGATGTATTTATTTTACTTATATGAGTACACTATAGCTGTCTTCAGACACACCAGAAGAAGGTATTGGATCTCATTATAGACAGTTGTGAGCCACCATGTGGTTGCTGGAAATTGAACTCAGGACCTCCGGAAGAGCAGAAGTAAGAAGTCAGTGCTCTTAACCACTCAGCCATCTCTCCAGCCCCCTATCTTTATTCTATAAGCAATGCCAGAAGGCATAATGAAGGCTTAATGCCCCATAGTTAATAAGGAAATTAACGTAATACAGTTAAGATTTGTGGGACTCCAAAGCTTCTGGTCTTGCACTCTAGGCTCTTCCGTCATGAATCTATCACCTCTTGGTCCAAAATAGAGCAACAATCAAATGCATGCCTTCCCAACCCAGGGACAGATGCAGAGGCCTCTGAAGGACTCCTCTGGGCTGAAGAAGATTGGGTGACTGGCAGTCCCTGGCTGGCTGGGTTGGAAGTGAAGGGGGTAGCATCCGGCCACGTGAGTCTCCTGCTCTGTTTTGCCTGTACACAGACTGGATCCTTGGGGTATGAGGGTGAATTCATGCAGCTAGCTCAGATTAGTACCCCAATTCCCACAGTCTCAATTCCTAAAGACACTGAATGGCCAAAGGGAAGTGGAAGCTTCTCGATATCTGTATGGCTGTCCCTCTTGACAGGCCTATTGACTTTCCTTTCCATGTTTTGCTCTCTTTCCTAAAAGCACATGACTCTTGCAGCTATCTGTCAATAGTCATCCATAGCCTGTGGCATAGGTAGAGGGAGAGCAGACTGGACAAAGTTCTCTTCAGCAGCAATGACTTCCAGTGAGTCACCGACTTGTGCCCACAGAAGGTCATCTTCTCTATCCTCTCGACTTCATTTCCGTACCTTGCATTCGAATCGACTGAACAGTTCCCCCTTTCTCTGCTTCCTTCCCAACGCATTCTTAGAAGAGTTAGAAAGAACAGGCACTGTTCCTGAAAGCAGAACCACTCCCCGTGTTCCTGGATCCTCACCCGCCTGCCTTTCACCCACTGTGCTCTGGAAAACCCATAATCAACAAGGCCACTGAGGACAATGGGGCCAGCAAATGAAAACACATTTTTTTCCCTCCTATTTTAGAGTTCACAGTTGTCAGCTTCACATCGCTTTTGTTTGTTTGCTTGTTTGATTGCAGGGTCAGGGGTCAATCTAGGGCCTTGTACCAGATATTCAAACACTCTACCATTGAGCTACACGGCCAGTCTACAAGGTTTTTGTCAACAGATATTAATAGGATGGGGGAAGGCAAAAAGGAGACAATGAACTGTCTCTCAATGTAGCTTTCAGGATCCATCCCTGAATTTCCTCATCAACCTTGATCTCTTTCTTCACCAGAGAGTCCCTGGGACAATCTTCTTTGTCTTTTATGCCTTTGTTCTTACAACAGACCTTAGACAGAGCCATTGATGACTAGAAATCTATAGCAACCTACAGATTATTCATTACTATTTTATGAGGTAGCTCTCTATATTGTCACCTTTTGGGACTTTGTTAGGCTCTGCTTGTTGACTGTACAGTCAAGACTCTTTGGGCATCTACAAGTTTACCTTGCAGGCTTTTTATTTACACCGGAAATAACATCTGTGGTGTTCATGTTCCAGAAGAACAGGAAGTGCATAGAACACGGAACAGTCGATAGGAAGAACTGACCAGCACTGGACTCTTAACTCCCGACCACAGAACAACAGACCCTCCACCCAGACTTCAAACCTCATAATCACCTTTGGACACGATTGAGCGACTTCCTGGACTCACCATAACTAGTGCCTCGGTAGTGAGAAGCCAAACCAAATACTCTTGGTTGGAGAAGACAGCTTGTCCCTGGGCTTGGGAGTAGCCCAGGGCAAAAAGACCTCCCCATAGCTGTGAGGATGGGGTAGAGGAAGCTCCTGAAGAACTGTGTCTTGGTCTCATGAATCTCTGTGGTCCCACGGAAGTCTGTGCCTAACACGGAGAAGGAACCAGCCACCTCTATAGGCAGACATGAGTCTATGGAGGACTCAGGCAACTATGTGAACTGGATGAGGGAAGAAAGGAGGTGATGTAGCCGATACTTGTTACCGCAGGAGCGGTGATCTGTCTCTGAAGCCACTGTAAGCCCAGGAGTCCTGAATGCTGCACTGTCGCCTGTGAGCCTTGAGTTACATTTTTCACCATCTTGATTTATGTATGCTTTTTATCTAGTCTGCTTGTTGAAATACATACAGGGCTGGTTCATTAGCAATGAGCTACCAACAAACTGCGTCGCTCACAGAGGGGATGAAATTACTTCACGCATGTGGCTTCTCCACAAGGCACACCATGGCTTCTCGAATTTTAACAGAGTACCCAACACTTTAGTACTAACTTAGGAACCATTTTAAGTAACAAAACCACCAATAACTATAAAAAAAATCCAAAAAGGACAACAGCAGTAAGTCAGGAGCCAGCCAAAAGGGTGCTGTGACAGGAGAGGTAGCTCGGGGGTAGAGCACTTGTCTAGCATGCTCTCCAGGTCTACGGGGGCGGGTGGGGATGACAAAAACACAAAGACATTTGTGTAGAATGAGGGCTAGAAGAGAAAGCAGCATGGTGTCCTTGCCCAGTCTTTCCCGAGAGGGTGTGTGCCAGGTGACTCAGCTCTGTACCGTCCATAAATGACAAGTCAGGTGTGGCGAGGAGGTTCTGGTAAATTCTGTCAGCTGGGAACATTTTCAAATACTGGTCTCACACACAATGAGTATCACCTGCGTCTATATGAATTCATTTACGTTTATTTATAGACCAGACATAATTCAAGGAAAGTCACCGCGATCTCTGGGGGCATCAATCAAACGCGTCAGAGTTAGGTCTCCTCTAGTGAGAAGCTGACCTTCACCATATCCTGATCAACCAAGTCGCCCCTTAGGGTTCCATTTTCCACAGCTGGGTCCCAGATAGAACAGTAAGGTGACTTGGGAGTAGGGGCTCCATGAATGAATGAGACAGCTCTGAGAGCGATTGAAATATCATCGTTAGAGACTGGTGACATGTGGTCTCTAGTGAGTCTCAAGTGTGGCAGCTCCTACATTTATATCCATTCAAAGTTGATGGGTGAGTGTTTGAAAGAAAACATTCCAGGACAGGTATTGGGAGATGGCTACAGAAACTTTTATTGGGCAGAATTCCAAGGGGGATTATAGCATTGGCCTGTGTGGCGGAGAAGTCACATGCCACCCTGTATTCTATACTTCCCATAGTTCTTTTCTGCATATCATCTCCTTAAATCTCAGATGTGGGCACATGTGTAGAGCTGATTAGCTGAAACACAGGGGTATTCAGAACGATTAAGGGAAGTGGGCATTAAAATGATGGCGTGGACAACACTCACTGTACTCCTGACCAGTTTTCTGATGGTGTTGGTCTCAGTGTGCACCCAGACTTTGTCTCTCCATAGGTGGCTGCCCCACCTGCCCTGGCAGCAAGGAGCCCAGATGGCACCCGGCACATAGGGTTTGAACTCTGGAAGACCTACCCTCCAGCAGTGTGGGCTTCATACTGCCGTGAGGCCTGACAGAAGTGACTACAAAACAATAGCCACTGACACTGTTGGTTTGGTTCCCTAACCAGGGAGCAGCTTTCTGGGAAGCCAAGAGGGCAGCCTGTGCCAGGCCAAATAGGTAATTAGCACCAACAGAAACCCTAGTGCCCAGAGATCAAAATTGCTCCAGGCCATGGAACACTGGCTCCTGAGTAAAGGGTTGGTGAGTCAGACCCCTGGGATGGAGGAGTGTCCCACACCAGAGACCTGCATGCAGATTCTCTCTCCCTAAGCCAGGTGAGCTTACCTACGACTTCCTATCACTGCGGACCACCAGGCTGAACTTGTCGTCCGACTCTAATTTGCTTGATTTGCTCTTGCCTTTCCTGACAATGCCCTGTTCTTCTGTCTACTCACCTGCAGTCACTAGTTATTTCCCAGGGAGTTACTTCTGGAACATTCTCTTTCCAATATAAGCTGGATGCTAGTTTTTCAAACTTTCTGCTTCCCGAATCCCCTCCTCTCATCCTTTCTAGTCCTCCATCTCTCTCTTTGTGCAAGGCCATCTTTGGACCTTCCCAGTACTGTCCATACACTGTCTGTGCCTGCAATCCTGGGCTCACATAAGAGAACTACTAGAACTTGGTATGCCATGTTTGGTTGATATCCCTAGGAAGTCTGCCATTTTCTGAAGAGAACCAGAGGAGGAATGGACCAAGAAAAAAGGGGGGAGGTGATGGGAGGAGCTGGGAGGAGACGGTGGAGGGGAAACTGTGGTCTGGATGTAATATATGAGAGAAGAATAAATAACAAATTAAAAAAGAAACAAAGAAAAGAAAGAAAAAAAGGAGTGCTGGAGGAGACACTGGCCCTGACTGACTTAACACAAATGATATACACCCCTGATATTGACTGGCAAACTGTCTCTGGTTCACCTGGGTAAAGCAAACTATAGGTGAAAAGCCCAGCACAGACTGAGTTTGGTAACCACTGAAGGCTATAGTCTCTCTCATTCCACGGATGAGTGTACAGGGGTGAAGAAGCAAGCAGAAAGGTCAGATTCTGGGGGTTCCCCAAAGACATGCCTGGCTTTTAAATGAGGAAGCTGTAGCCCTCAGCAAGGAGGAGGTTCATTCAGAAGGGCACAGACATGTGGCTCAGTGCAGTGGGTCAAGAGCTAGTGGAAAGAAATGACCCCCTCAGAAAGGCAATTTCTGACGGAGTCAGAGGACACGCTGGGACTGAGAAGATTCAAAGAGAAAAGGCCTCGCAGTAACTGGAAGAGCCATGTTCCACAGAAAGCATAGGGGCCCTCTTGAGTAAAAAGCTTGCCTCTCTCTTTTTTTCCCTCTGGAGAAGGGACTCACCTGAAGAAACCTTTGCAGCCTTCACAGGTCATAGCATTGAAGTGGAAGCCTGTGGCTCGGTCTCCACACACTCCACAGATTCGGGGCACATTCCGGTCAAAGTCACCAGGGTCAGGCAGGGAAGTGCTGGCTGCCATTGCCTCCATCCCTGTAAGAACAGCAGGCAGGTCAGAGCTGGTGAGAGTCAATGCCAGATGCAGCTGGCACCTTTAGCATAGCCACTGGCCACCCTTCCCTTCCTGGTGGAAAGTGGGTGGCAATTCTTTGGCGGAGAGCTTTCCTGGAGACAGAGTAAAGTGTGAGTTCCTTGGAACCCTTGCGGCATGGCTGTCCTTGCCAAGACAGCAAGAACAAGGCTCATGATCACACCGCATTCAAACCCTACACCTGCCAGCTCCTTTGGGAGAGGCAGTGGGCATCCTGTACTCCACTGTCCTCATCAGGAGAGATGGTCTGCTTTCAGGAGTGATCTAGAGAAATGTGTACACACGCCCTGGCACAGGCTCCTGCCTAGCTGACTTGAACAGGCAGATCAGAGTCAGTGTCTTACTTAGTGTGGCCTCCAAGAGGAACAGGGGAAGAACATGCGTGCGTCAACCCAAGCTCTTGTCCTAAGAGAGCTTGCTCCTTGCAGCCAGGCAGCCCAGGGCACCATGTCCTTAGTGACATATTTCTATTTTTGTTTCCGGTGCACTTTGTATGAGTTTGAATGTCCTTCCGAGCGACATGAGTCATGACCAATTAGCTAATTTTGTTTTCGGAGATGGATTCTATAAGTGGGCATTATCAGCTAGACACAGATTTCACACTTGAGAAAAAGGGAGAGACAGGGAACGCTGGTACGCCCTTCTTGAGAAATGGCTGACCTTTCTTTTCCATTAGTAAATTTGGCCCCTGGCTTTGCTTACTGCCTCGGACTGTTGTGAGGCTCAGAGCTGACTCTAGGACACCTCAGGTCTCCCTAAAATGCTCTGGGATTCAATCTCTCAGTTCTTGTGAACCCTCTCAGAGTCATCACATGTCTAAGTGGCCTCTCTGACCTGAGACAAGTGGGTCGGGAGGGAAATAGCAGAGAGATAGGGATGAGGGATAAGTGCCTGCTTCTCAGATAGGGATGAGGGATGAGCACTTGTTTCTCAGATAGGGATGAGGGATAAGAACATGCTTCTCAAGGATGAGGGACAAGATAAGCACCTGTTTCTGAGACAAGGATGAGGGATGAGCATCTGCTTCTTTAGACAGGGATGAGGGGTAAGCACATGCTCCTCAACAGGGATGAGGGATGAGCACATGCTTCTCAGACAGTGAAGAAGGGGATGCTTGTCTGCTTCTGCCCCAGGCTCAGGTACAGTAGGTGAGAAAGGGGTTTGGGGGCCTGTGGAATCTCAAATCTCATTAGTTTGATTTCACTGCACCCCAACACCACCTCTCCAACACTAGCTGTAAGGCAGTATGGATGTGACAGCTCCCCGTGGGAAGCCTAGAGAAGTCCCAACCTCGAGGCATGCTGACAGCTACTGCTACTGGCAAATGTGTGGCTCAGACACTTTACTTTTGTTTTTAATGTCACAAAGAGCTTCATGACAAAGGAAGAATGGGAGCAGGTAAGCAGGATATGACATTGCCATTCCCAGAAGAAAGCCACACAGATGGCGGCTCTGTGTCTCTATTCCTGGGAACTGTCACATAACAGGAGTGAGATTACTGATATTTCCTCTGCAGCTCGTTTCAGACTTATGAATTATAATACTTATGAATTATAATAATTATAATTATAATACACAGGCGCGCACACACACAAATATACCGTATATACATACTTTGATTAAAATGAAAACAAACAAACAAAACAAGAAAAAAGAAAAGCCCCGAGGAGATGAAACTGTTGGCGGACAGGAACACACAGCATCAAGTAGGAGCAATAGTCTCTCTCTGAGTGGCAGGTGTCGATCCCATTTCTATTAAAATATAATGCTCTATGTATACTTCCAAGAATATCTGAAAGCTCTCTTTGTAAGTTTTCAAAATTACATTTACTTATTTATTTTGTACGCCTCTTTGTACGCTGCACACAGGCCATGGTACACTTGTGGAAGTCAGAAGACAAGGTGAGAGGTAGGTTGATTCTCTCTCTCGACACCATATGGGTCCCAGAGAGTGAACTCATATCATCAGTCTTGGCAGCCAGTGTCTTTACCCGCTGAGCCATCCCAACAGCTCCTGAAATACTTACTAGTCTCGAAACGATTAAGAATAAAGGGGAAAGTGACTCATGTCTGGCAGCAAGGTCTCTACACAGATGTGTGCAACCTGTTGCCCATGCCTCATATGTGGCCAAAGATAGCCACGAACGTAGCTCCACACAAAAATGTGAACTTACTTAAAACCTAAGACGTGTGTGTACGTGTGTGTCTGTGTATATGTGTGCTTGTGTGTCTGATGGTTTTTGTTAACTTAATTGTGTCTCTCAAGCATGAACTTTGTGGCTGTTACCATTTTGCTGCAATGACAAAAGGCTGAACACGCCTATGGGATGAGTCCAAGTTCAGGGTGACTTCTACAAGATTCCAGTACATAGCAGGCATCTAAGATGTGGGCAAGCATCTCAGGGCCCAATGTTATTATGGGGTAACAGGAGAAGCTGTCTGGGATGCTTGTGGCTTCACCCCAGGTCACTGGAGATACTGCTGCACACTACAGTGTTGTTACAGAGCTGGGGTCAGCTGGGCTCCCAGGATATCGTAGGGTTGGTGGGAAAAGAGAATTTAATGGGATCTGGGGAAGAATACTAGTTAGTTCAATCCAACAAGACGAGTCCAACATCACATGACCTCATTGATGCAAGCCAGTTGGGTCAAAAAAGCCACAGCATGGCACAGTGCAGTTATATCACAAGAGAGGCATTGCCTTCACATCCAGGGGGCTCCTGGCATGGGGGAGGGGAGCCATTGCACTTGGCTGGACAGAAAGGCTACATCTGGCAGCAAGAGATGCAGAGCAAACAAGATCATTGCAGGAGAACAGAGGGAACAGCCAGCTCTGCTTGGAGTTACTGCTGCAACTAGGAAGCCAGCGCTTGACCAGAACCCAGATATAGAGAGAAGGCTCAGGGCTCAAGGGTTTCAGACGCTAGACATTCCAGGAGGCACAAGGAGAGAACAAGGCGTGTGTACAGAAGGGAGAAGATGGGACACACATCCAGGAAGATCAAACACACTGGAGGACCCCACTGACCGAGAGGTCTACCTCTCCCCCTCTCCCCCACACCAGAGTTCCCAGTCATAGATTTTGCTGCTATGGGTCCCACATGGGCAAAGACTGGCCAGCATTGCTGCCCTTTCTCTGCCTGCTACTCTGCAGTGACCTCTCCTTGCCACTCAAACACACAGAGATGGTTAGGGAGCTTGTAGTTGTTGAGGACAAACCTACCTGAAGGAGCAGGGGCGAGCAGAGCCCAAGGGTGCTCTCCTGGGAAGTCTCACTGATCTGTCCGACCAAAAGAACTCTGAAATGAGCAAGGGGAGATATTTTACCTAAGGTACTTTTGATTTCCCAGCCAGTCCTTTAAGGAGCCCAACATGGAGCACAAGACACACCGGGGGGATTAGGTCCTGAGATAAAACCAGGAAGGAAGAAAGTGACTTTGGGAACATTGGGGTTGTTGTTGCCAGGGATGAGGAGGAAGGAACTGGATAGCAATCAGAATGGCTGTCCCTCAAGGCAGAGGACAAGCAGCGCGAAACTGTTGCATGAAGTGAGGGAGGCAATTAGAACAGTAAGAAGCAGACCTCCCTCCTGGTCAGTGGGGTCCTCCAGTGTGTTTGGTCTTTCCTGGATGTGCCCCATCTTCTCTTTCTCCCTTCTGCTTCCTCCTGCAAGGCTCTCCTTCTGAGAAAGACCTGATCCCCTGCTGCCCCCTTGCAGATTTGGGGGATACTCTGGGAAGTAGAACATAGGGCAGCCTAGAATGTGCTTGGGTACTAGATAATGTGCCAGCCAGGATCGCAAAGACTTCCGGGGCCGGAACTGTGATGGTTGTGAGTGCAGCCCGGGTCCCTGGCTTCTGAGGAGGAATCTCTGATCTGTTTGTAGAGAGTAGAAGCGGATATGGAAGGTGCTGGGGGTGGTAGAGCACTGGGGGAGGGACCACACAGCCTTCAAATGGGATGTTTCCTGCCACTTTCAGCTCTCTTCCATACATGCAAAGCCTGAGGTAGGTAGGCCTGATTCGTGGGTCCAGACTCTGTCCTACAGGCATGTTTCTAAGATGGGTTGGAAAAATTTCCAGTCTTCCTCTGCATTCATACACATACGCTCACACCACACTTCCTCCCTGATAACACTCGGTGAGTGTAGAAATACATAGGCATGAGGGTCTTGGAACCTGAACCCTGAAAAGGTACTTTAAACCACACCCCAAGTGGAGATGATCCAGTCTGCCTGCTGTTGCTGCTCTCCAGAGACCTCCGTTTCACAGTGGCCTGATTAGTTAGAGGAAGGTACAGTCCAGGGGGCCTCTAAGACCTGGGCTCAACCTTCCCAGCCCCTAAGCCTTTCCCAGCAGCTCCTTAGGAACAACAGAGGTAAAGGCGGTGGATGTGGACCTTAGACAATATGCTCCGATCCAGGCTGGCCCACTGCAGACTGTGAGTGATGGGAGGCGTACCTGATGGGGAAAGACAAGACACGTGCCCAAAGACAGGTGTTCCCTCTGTTCCCACGGCTCATGGGCCTGCGACCACACTGCCCAACACTATGTGGATTTGCTAGGCTTCCTTCCTGCTTCTTAGAAGTCTGGGATGAGAACAATGGGTAAAAGGGGGCCATTTCTTTCCTGTCTTCAACCCCTAAGACTTTCAGAGGTCAGAGGTCATCCAGGTTGACCATCATCGTTGAACTTAAAAAACAAAAAAATGTTTGGAGTCTATCTCACAAGTTCTAGGGCTGCTAAGTGATACAAACTTTATTTTGTTTAATCCTCACAGTTGTCTTTGAGCTGGGGGACACGGGGAGAACCTTCATTTTATAGATAACCCAAACCAAAGTTCAGAGCATCTTCAGTGAGTTGCCTGGTGGTGGGTGGTACCAGCAAGGGCAAACAAGGGCAAGCTGAATCCAGTGCCAGAGTTGCTTTCTGCAAACTCCTCCCATTCCCGGTGACAGTCCTTGGAGCAGACACCTATGGCTCTGTACTGGGCAGTGCTCCAAGACCTTCATAGGCTTCACTATTTAAGCCTAACCACACCCTCATTAAGCAGCACTGTCATTATCCCTGACTTAGGGATGGGAAAACCAAGGGAAGCTGATTGTATTTGGAGCTTAGCTGAGTCTCTAACCACCCTGCCACACTCCCGGTGGGAAATCGCTCAGCTGCTTCCCCAGCCTTAAGGCCTGGACAGCCTTCTTGTCTACTAAGTCAGGAAACAATACAGACAACAACCCCCGGGTCCTGAGGGAAGAATTGATGCCAGCTCCCTCATCTGGGAAATTCTGTCTACCACAGTCGTCTGCCGTCCAATCAAACTCTAGATGGGCCTTTCAGGAGAAATTATGTTAGAGTCAGTTTCTGGGTCCAAGGTCAAGTTGCTATGAAAGTGTGTCAGAGACACAGGCTTAAAATGGGGACCAGTGGAAAAAACATTTCATGTCCCCGTCCCTTAAATGACACCAATGACATTGTGATCACAGAGAGCACCCTGCTGCTTTTGCTGGGGCTGTCCCCAGAGCAACCTGCTCCTGACCCCGACCTAGCCCTGACCTTGCCTTAGCAAGAAATGAGATCACACAGTTCCTGCCCAACGCGGATGTCTCAACCATTGCCTCCCTACGCCCCCACTTGTGAAGTTCAAACCACAGGTGCCAAATTCTGACAGCAAAGACCCTGAGCTCAGATTAAGTCCTGTACTCACTAGAACCTCTTCCAGGGGTCCTGAGAATAACTGAGCTGTGACCGTGAGGGTGACTGGAACTGGAAAGGGGCTGACCATGGAAGTCTTCTCCAGCCCCAAGTAAGTCCCATTGTAACAAGGCCATCACTGAGACTGATCCCTGTCCCCTGATAAGCCCCACCATACTTGGGTGGCACACTCATCTTCAGATGCTGATGAACAGAAAGAGCAATAAGGCCCTGTGAACAGTATGACCCCGATACGCCCCAAGTGGTCAATGAGTGTCTAGGAGAGGGGTCTTCAGTCAGCTTGGGACCACAGTGGTCAAAACTCGGCTTTATAATGGTTGTCAAAGCCCCCAGTCTTTCTAAAAGAAAATCAGAAACCAAGTCATTTCCCCACAGCCGAGAGAATCCCTCTTCCTGTCATTCACACTGACAGAGAGAACCGCACAGGGCTCCCCTGGGGAAGCAGGTCTGTGCCTGCTAAGAACTCTGCACGTGGACTTGTGTGTACATGCCCATCTCTTGCTTTTTTTAAAATTTAATTTAATTTTATTTTCTGTGTCCAAGATGAGCTCTGTACGGCCCTTCTCACTATGCCTTGTCACCTAGGCATAGCAGTATCCGAGCCAGCCACTGTGACGCACTTCCTTCTTTATGCCCCACCCTCTCTAGACCCCACAATTCAGCTCAGCAGTATCTCCCAGAAGAAGCAGGGATCGGGGTCAGGGTACAGAGTGAGATGGGGAAGGGAGAAGGTTCTGTCCAAGCAGACCGCATCTAAATGACCACTTGCTCACTGCCTCCTCCACTCCGTGCGCGGATTAACTACGAGTGTGAAAGGCTGGAAAATACCTTATGCAGGCTACAGTTCCCGATGTGAAACCCTGATGGTTACCAGTTGTGCCAGAATATCTCAGCATTGAAAGGTGACCTACTACCACCTAACCCAGCCACCTTAGTGCCTTTCTAGAACATTCCTGTCAGTTTTAATGAAAAAGAGGAGCCATCTCTCATGTTAACCCACTCTCTTTGGATAGATTTTAGAGAATTCATTAAGCTCAGAAGCCACGTAGCTTTCAATTGCTGTGCTGGGCCAGATTCTTTGGGAGGAGCATAGTAAGCCGTTCCCTTGAGGTCTTTCTGGGGAGGACTTAGAGGGGCCACCACATAGGATCATTGTGCAATTAGAAAAGGGGACTTTTCTGCCACCAGACAGCAAACTGTCATGAAATAAAAGACCTACAGTGTAATAGTGTGAGTGGGGTAGCCGCGGGGTGGAGAGGTAGGAAACTTCAGCCGCATTTCAATTTCATGCATCCTGGATAAGCTCACGATTTGTACAAGGCGAGGCTGTGTCTGCCTCCATGGGAGAGAAGGGGCCGGCAGAAGCCTGTGTGTGGCTGCCTGTGCTCCAGTCACGACAGTTGGCTGCCTCTGTCCTCAGCATGTCAGCGCCTCAGCGCATTTATTATGCTTACCAAACATATTTAACCTCTAACTGAAGAATAGTAAACCCAGTGGCTGACCGCCTCTGCAGTTGATGACCGCCCCTGCAGCTGACAGGAAGTCTACCCTTCGAGTTGGTTCTTACTCAGCCATTTTGAGAATACTTATCTCTGATATACATCTCTGAGAACCTTTCAAAGTCATGACCTGGTGCCCCACAGCATCAACGGTTAGAGAGTCATGCCATAGAAACCGGGCTACAAATTCCCATTTTCCAAGAATCTCTTGGCTGAGGGTCCTATCATGTCTGAGTGTCTTAGAGCTGGGCAAAATTCAGAGTTGGGAGCCCCTAGGCAATGAGACAGGAGACACAAGGCTTGCTAGGTGGATTTCCACTTCTTATCAGCAACAATTATTCCTGCCAGCTGCTCTTTTTTTCCAGTGGAAACTGTGCCCTCAGCTTTGTCAACAAGATTTCTGGGCTGATTATTGCTTTCCAGGTAACAGGCAGGAGGCCCCACCGTTGCTGTAAAGTGTGGGCAGCCCCCCAGGGTCAGAGGAGCACACAGGGAGTCAACCCTATCCTAAGACACAAAGCTAATCTCTCAGGTTTGACAGCTAAGGGAAACTGAGGCCCTCAAAAAGAAAGAGAGTTACCTAAGGCAACAGAACAACAGAGTGTTTCCTCTCCACCACCCCGAAAATCCTAAAACAAATGAACCGTAGGATGGGGGTTCATTCTTTAAGGCAGCTGTGGGAAGGCCCCTATAAAAGCCTTGATAACAATGTCATGGCCATTTAATAGCAATTCCGCTCACACAACAAATACTGAGAAATAGAAAAGTGGATGAAGTCTATGCACTCGCCACTGCCTCTGTGCGCACAACTGTTGGCTTCAGCCTTCATAGCTTCATAGGCAAGGAGTCCATATAGCAGAAGCCACTGATGTGCAAGGGAGTACACCTGGCCTGATCTCACTCCATGTGGGCGGGCCTCCCTAGGATATCAGGATGGTTGCTCAGGGATATGGGATATAGGTAAAAGTTGGTGGGACCCAGTGACTTGGAGACCAAGAAATAAAACTTGAGGCAACCCCCAAAATACAGGCAAACCCAGACTCCTGTGAGTATCCAACCCTGCAATTGTTGATATAGCTGAGAGCTAAATGGGCCTTTGTTTTTTGAAAACAAATACAGTAGATACAATGTTTCTTCTATTGAGACATCAACTGGTGGGGCGGTGGCCTCTGTGCACTCCCTTAATCCCAGCCTTGTGGAGGCTGAGGCAGGTGGCTGTCTATAAATTTGATGATAGCCTTGTCTACGGAGCTGGTTCCAGGACAGCCAGGGCTACACAGAGAAACCTTGTCTCAACAAAACAAAGCAAAGCAGAAACAACACTAAACAAGGCATCCCCAAGCCCAGCTTTGGGTGCCCTTTGCCTCTCTCTCCAGTCCGGATGCTGCAAAAGTTCCCTGGAGCTCAGGAAGACACTGAATGCTTGGACGCCCTTGGCTCCCTGCCTCAGTTGACCCTGGTCAGGCTTCTTTTAATCTCCCTGCTGAGACTGACGCCATTTCAGTCACTTGGATTCTCTTTGCATCAGTGACAGGTTAACACTCCAGGTCCTTGTGAGTTCTAAGACACTGGTGGTCTGGCCTCTAAAGCCATTCACTACCTAAGCCCTGTCCCTAAGTAGTGTCCTTCCCTGACTGCTCACCCACAGATAGGAGTGAATTGGGGCTGCTATGATGACCAGAGGAGATTCCCGAGGGGACATCATCACAGAGCTGCGTTTGCTAGATCAGATAGAAGAATGAGAGGTGCTGCAGGTTCTAGACTGGGGAGGACAGGAATCCTTCACTCCACCCTAAGATCTCAGATGTTGCTCAGGAATTTGTGCATTTGCTGGGCTGCATAAGTAACTAGCCCATCCATCCACTTGCCATGCCTTGCAAAACACTGGATCATTTCTCTCTCTCTAAATAAGCAGAGAAACTGGCCTGCATATCTAGGATCTCTTTATAAGGAAGATAATGCTTGTGGTTTCCTAGTTGCTACTCATTACTAACCCCTGGCCTATAATCTGCTATTTGTCCCCTTTCACACCTATGTCCTCACCACAGAGGGTCAGAATTCATGGCAGTGTCCCAGCTGTCCTCCTGTCTGTTATGAGGACACAGGTGACCTTTACCCTACTCCTGCTCCCCCCCCCCCCACTGTATATAGAAATACAGGGAAAGGCAGGTGCCAGGGGGCTATAGCTGGGAGGTGACAGTCAGAGATGTGGTACCCTGGCTGCTCCAGGTCCTGGAAGGTCCTAGAAGAGGACCTGATACCGGCTGTAATGAGACCTTCACTGGCTTTCCCATTCACTCTAGGTGGCAAAGGTTCTGCTCTGGAATCAGTGACAGACTCCAGGCTTGAGATAAGCAGGCTTGGCAAGTTTCAGTTCCCATGAAGGACCAACTTACCATAAGGTGTCCTCTCTATCTTCTGGGTCCTTAGTGAAGGAGAGATGTCCCCATGAGTCCATGCTGCTTCTCAAGGCCTAGGTTTAGTGGGAGAACCTCAGCCTTTGAGGACACAAGCTGTCACCCCAAGCAACACCAGCTGCTCCCCAGTTTTTGGTTAGAAACCTCCCCCATACCTTTCATTTGCTCAGGGTCTTGCCATCCTTGTGTGTAAATCCCTTTGGGGATCCACTTGAGGGCAAGGGGGCAATGGTGTTTCTTCTTGACCTCACAGTGGTGGACACTAACTTCCGTTACCTGATGTCCATACTGAGGACTGAACCTAGAGCCTTGAGCGAGCCACACAGAATTCCACCACTGAGCTATCTCGACAGCTGCTAGTTGGCCTTTGATAGTGATCTCTGCCTAGCTTTAGCGCCCACTACAAGGCAAAACTCTCCCTAGAAGCTGGAAATATATGATGAGCAAGATGTAGCTCTGGCCTTCTTGAAGCTTACGGTCCACAGGGGATGACAAACAGGACCCCTTGATGGAGGGTGACATGTTATAATGCACGTAAGCACAAGAAAGGACAAAACCACTTAGGGGAGCCCCTGGTCTTATCTCCACGGGATGTGGTATAGACCCAGAGCCCTAGGGGAATTCTCATAGAGCCATTAGTCACTGAGCTACAAGGGTGAGGCAAAGGAGAGAGAGTGCTAGAACACTGCAGCCCAGCTCCAGGCAAAAAAAATAAAAAATAAATAAATAAAAAGTGTCAGGAGAGAGTATTGAAAGGACGAATGGTTTAACAAGGGTAGACGGAAACTAGACAAAAGTCAGCTCCACGTCCCCAGTCAACCCTCCATTCACCAAGTGCTCCAGAGTGGCGAGATACGGTTGCCAGGCACAGGAAGAGCTGATACCTCCCAGTTTCTAGCTCTCCAAATCTGCCTTTGCCAGGCCTCTCAGTCTACCCTGCCCTCTTGGCCAACAAGTCACCTCCTTGTTGCCAGGGATCACATTAAGGAAGGGGTTGGGTGTGAAAATATACAGTGCTCACAAACAACTTACATCATGGGCAGGGTGGCCAGCTGTCTATCAACATATGCCAACCCCTATTGAGTCCAGATGTCCAAACTCACTGCTGGTCCATACTCAAGCCTCACCTTACCCTCAAAGCTCCAAGGGAAAGCAATTTTTGAATTTAATGTATCAGGCCAAATACTGTTGGGGGAGGGGTTCCCCCAGGGCCACAGGGTGGTAGGAGAGATCTTTGCCCAGCTCCTGCCCGTTGGGCATCCTCCTCTTCTTTGAGTTTCCCTGGAACCCTTGGCAGAGGGAGGTGGAGTAGATTTAATTCATAGGGCAGCTTTTAATAAATGCTGCCTTAGGAGGGAGGAGGAGTTAACCCCTGGGTCTTAAGAGGAATGGCTTTTCTCTCTTCTGGTAGTCAGCAGCCTGCTGCCCACAAGCAGAGACCTAAGTAGAAGGTGGCTCACTGAGCCGTACATAGGTCCCACGTATGAGGCAGAACGCCCCCTGGCTTCCAACTTGTCAGCAAAACAAACAACAGAGGGTGTGAAACAGCAGCTCGGAGCATGACTCCATAAAGGGATAGAGCAGAAAGCATGCTGTGCGCAGGACCCTCCCCACGCCTGCTGTCCCCTGGAGCTAGGCTTTGCAGAGAGAGGTGATGATGATCAACCGTGCTCTATCGCTACCGTCCTCCCTACCCAGGCCCGCTTCACCGTGTACCTGGAGCCGCTGCCAGCCAAGCATCCGGTATACAGCTTTCTAGGCTAGGCCAGTGGCCATGGCCCTTCCTGCCCCTGGGAGGAGAGGTGGGTGACCCCTCCATCCACTGCTTCCCCTTCTGTCCCAGCATGCCTCCTGACCTGCAAAACAGCTCTGTAGCCGGGTTCTGGATTGAAGTTTAACAGAGACAAAAATAATTCCCCCGAGTGAGCTATTTTCTGCCCGGCTTTTGGAATAATAGCTCAGGGTGACAGGCAATGGGGGTAGAAGCTGGCCCTGGGCCACCAACCTCTTAGGTGGCTTTCTTTGCCCACTGTCTACTTCCCCTGGAGCCAGGCTTTAAAGAGACATAGCAACTCAGTAATCAGCAGAACTCAGTCATGACTATCAGTGCCTGCTGTCACCTGCCACCACCTGTAGACTGGGTGGAAAGTGACGGTCCAGCCATGTGGGAGCCAGGGATGGTAGGTCTCCATAGTTCTTGCTCCTACACTGAGTCTCAAGTAAACTACACAAATCTCACATGACCATTGAATCAACTGAGATAAAACACTTCTAGATGTGTAATAAAAATCGTCACACTCCATCTGTAGAAACGTTAGCTGTTGCTTTACTATGACTCTCCCAGGTACTGAAGAGGAGGACTAGATTTCAGGAAGAAGGCAGAAGCTAAGAAAGACACATTTAAGGATCGGAGGAGCATCGTCAGCTCTCTGCTGGCTCCCAGGAGCACTAAGTCCAGCTGGGGAGAACCTAGTGCAGAACAGGGCTTGGGACTATAGTTCAGTGCTGGACCACAGAGTCCCTGGTTCAATTCCCAGCACCAGACACAGGCACAGAGGCCCTTTGTAGTGTGTGCTGAGCAGCGGGTTTGTAACAAAGCTCCATTGTTTGTGTGGTTTTGTTTCCTTTTGCCTAGCAGCCTTTTAACTGTTTAGCGCCTTGTGGTTTTATTTGCTTGCTTTGTTTGTTTGTTTGTTTGGGACAGTGTCGAATGTAGTCCAGCGTGGCTTCTAAGTCCCTACATAGTCAAAGATGACCTTGAACTTCTGACGCCCTGCTTTCCTTTTCCACATGTTGGGATTTCGGGTGTGTGCCACCAAACCCAGTTTATGCCATGCTAGGGAGTCAAACCCAAGGCTTTGGGCATGCTGGGTGAGCACCTTACCAACTGAGCCACGTCCCTAGCCTTGTTAGCTTTTAAAAAATCTTCTCTTAATGACTTTGTCTCCAATGCTCCTGGGGGATCACTGACTGGAGAGACAGGGAGGGGGAAGTGAAGGAACTCCAGGTGTCACCTGATCACTCACCACAGACAGGGCTTCTATCCTCTACTCCTCCAGTGAGAGGCTTCCCTGTCTGACTCTGGGCAGCGCTCACCTGCTAAAATAAAGTAGTAGAGCCTGCCAGAGGGGGAGCCTGCCAGAGGGGGAGCATGCCAGAGGGCCCAGAGGGCCTCAGGAGGCCCTGGGTTCTGTTGCTTACACCCCTCACTAACAGAGACTGCAAGTTTTAAAAATTCATTTTCAGCTGGATGGTGGCGGCACACTCTTTTAACCCCAGAAACAGGTGGATCTCTGTGAGCTCGAGGCCAGCCTGGTCTACAGACTGAGTTCTAGGACAGCCAGAGCTACACAGTGAAACCCTGTTTTGAAACCTGCCTCCGATGCCCCTTACCAAAAGAAAAAAACCCATTATTTTAAAAACAGAGAGATGTCAACTTATATAAAGTGCTTGCCATTTGTAAGGACCAACGTTTGGATCCTCAGCAACCATGTAAAAGCCAACATGGTGGGTATTGAGCCTGTAATACTGGAGAGGAGTCAGTCAGAGATAACGTCTCAACAAAACAGGTGTAGGAGGGACAGAGGAAAAAGGCTTGAGATTGACCTCTGACCCCCACACATGCACATGCACACATATACATAACCCCATCCCCTACGTGCACTGGAGAAAAAAAGAAAGAGGGATGAGGAGGGGTGGGTGGATTTCACTTAAAAACAGGACAAAACCAAACACTACCTGTCTATCGTGTCCAGCTTGCTATAAAAACCTAACTGGATCATGTGGCCACACTGGGCTGTAGCTCCAACAGAATCCTTGCAGGCCTACAATCGGCCCCATCTGAATACCAGCAGGAAGTCCTTCTGTCCAGCTCACCTCGACTCTCCAGCTTTACTCTCTGGCCTTGGCCCCTGCACCAGCCGGCAACACAGCTGGAAGGGTGGTGGCTCTGGGTGCAGCCTACATGACTGGGCGCAGTCCCTGGTCCCTCCCTTGTACTGGCTGCCCTCACAATTGCCTGCACTCTCTCGGCTTCTGTTTCCTTATCTGAGAGATGAGAAAAATCACAGTCCACACCTTCTAAGCCTGTGAGGAGTCCATGGGCTCATTTGTGCCAACTGCTTAGTCCCGTGTCTGGCACACGGCACTCCTGCTCAGTCAATTTTGGTGTCAGTAACTGTGCCCAGTGAGTATAATCACCGGAGAGGATTCACCTAAACTTCAGCCTGGTTTTTAAAGGTAACGATGCAAACAGCTGTCCCTCCTCACTGGGCCTTTGTGGCTCAGCAGACTCGGTCTGTCTGCACACAAAGGTATTTATGTCTGATAAGCTTTGTCTGGATGACTTTGGGATGTGCTAGGACCCTGTGTTGAGTTAGGACTTTTCTGGGACGGGATCTGTTATTGGGGCTTGTGGTAGAAAGGAGGACCAGGTAACTGAACACATCATCACAAAATTGTAAGGTCCAAGATCTCCTCAACCAGGCCCGCCCTCAACTACTCAGCCAGCCACTTGCCATTCAAAGGGGTTCTGCTATGGGTTCCATTCTTTGTCTTTTCCCAGAATCAGGACATCTAGGGACCTCATTAGGAGACACTTAATTTGAATTATTTCCCTTCACCTCCAGTTTCCCAGGCTGCACGTGGGGACTGTAACAAAGGCCTCAGAACTCAAATGGAGTTCATTAAGATGGAATTTCACCTGAGGCAGCCCCTCCTCCACTCCTTAACAACATGGCACCCAAGATGTGCATGTGCTTGCCAAATAGGCTGGGCAGAGGTAACTTCCCATCCCTGGCACAAGGCCGGAAATTCAGAGCCATTTGGAACAAAGAACTCTGCCCCGAAGGTGTTTTCCAGCACCTCCTGGCCAGTTGGATCTGCCCTGCTCACCCTGGCTAGACCCCACCGGTCATCTCATTTCCAACCTTCATGAACAAGAAGGGGAAAAGGGATCTGAGGTCTGAGCTGAATGACCACCTCTACAGGAGAGGGAGCTGTCGTGGGAAGAGGGCTCCGCTCAGGTTTAGAAAAGCCATAACGGAAGTACTGGTTCTTTTGTAGTAAGTTAACGACTTTGGGCAGGAATGCCAACCTCTTAATCTCTTTGAATCTCCATTTCCCCTTCATAAATCAGAGAGTCATAAGCAGGAAAAAAACAAGGTATAGAAAACATTCGCTATAGTCCCTGGAACATGTTAAGTTTTACTAGCCTTTGGTCACCATGACTTTCGGTTATTATATAATATGCTAACCTCATAAGGGTCAAAGGTTGCTGTAGCGAGAAACACTGGGTGGAGTCAGGGGTGGGGGAATCATGAGGGGAAGATAGTCAGGACCTGACTTTAGTTAAGCCTGGCTTGGGCCTGGCACCCAAGGTGAGCAAGGATTCCCTGGGAATCGACAGGCACAGACCGGCTGCAGTCATTACAGAGCTGACTGACAGCTAGGGTGGCCCTTGCAACTGCCCAGCCAGCCACATTCTTTAGTCGGGTGGGTGGGTGGCTAGGTGGGCAGCTGACTGTTTATGCATCTACTGGGATGCTGAGCACTTAATAACACCTTTCCCTAGTATCCCCAGGCAGGCTGTTCAATCCCCAGAGCACTTGGCTCGTTTCCCTATGGCAGCTTCTCAGTTACCCCCATCTCAGCCCTCCGGCTGCTTCTGAGACAAGTCAAGTCAGAAAGCTGGAGAAACAAGGTCAGACTCTGAACAATTGACCAATGAAGCATCTCTCTTTCCTGGCATCACGAGGAGCTTAGAAGCTCTCTAAGGAATCTCATCACAGTCCCAACCTCAGTGCTATGCACGAGCAGCTAACGCACACGGTTTACACATTCTGTGTCCTTCTCTAAAAATTTACATTCAAGGAAAATATGTACATTCCCCTAAAGCATTTGACAAAAGTGCAACTCAGTAGGGATTGCTTGAGCACCTAGTATAGGCTCGGGGCTAACTAACATTAGACTCTGGGATAAACGGAAGAGTCATGAAATTTTAGCAAGCATGCAGACTTGCAATTGCTCCCTTGTCTGTTGCTGGTGGAAGGCCAGAAAGATAAGACTTCAACCATACTTAGAGGTCAGGCACAGAGGTCTCAGAATGCCTGGCCCACCTGTCTACAGTGCCTCAAACAAATTCCTACCAGAAGCCAGGGCCATGATAATACCACAGTAGCTAAAAGTGGCTGCATAGATTTGTCTAGAACAATTCTGTCATTTTGGAGACAAAGTTGCTATTGATTTTGAAAATCAGGAGGAAGAAAGGGACCTTCCATGTACAACCAATTTTGAGTTCTGGTTTGTTTGTTTGTTTTTGTTTGTTTGCTTTAGATATTGACTCCAGACTCAGGATTCTGTGTGAACCAGTGATGCCATTAGATGAAGGAGACAACTATATTAACATGTCACAGTAGCCCTGAACTGGAACAACGCAGAGGACTGTCCACAAGAGGGAGGACATACGGCGTGTCAGTGTGGAAGAACACATAGGTCCTGGAAAAAGCATGTGACAGAGACTGGTGTGTAAAAACCTCCAGGCCATGTGACCCAGCACCGTACACTGTCTCAAAAACACACGTGAGACCTTAGAAAGGAAGCGAGGGATAATAAGCCCAAGCTGACCTTGCCCTGGGGAGTGACGAGAGGGCTCTGGTAACCATGGCAAGGCCAAGGGCTGTTTAAGAGACTGTATGGTCTGGAGTAAAGGTACAGTTGGTAAAATGCTTAACCCCTGAAGCTGGAAGACCTAGTTTGATTTCTGAGTGTCAGAGAGTTGTAATCCCAAAGTGGGAGATGTAGACAGACAGACCCCTGAGGTTCACTGCCGGTCTAGCCTAAGTGATAAGCTCCAGGAGCGGATGGTGTCCTAAGGTTAACACCTAAGGTTGTCTGCTGGCCTACATGCCTACACACAGTGACACACACACTCACACACACATAGACATACACACAGAGACACACACAGAGACACACTCACACAGACACACATACAGAGACACACACACAGACACACAGACAGACACACACAGAGACACACACACACAGACACATAGAGACACACACAAACACACACACAAACGGACACACACACAGACACACACATATAGAGACACACATAGAGACACACAGACACACAGTCACAGATACACACACACACACACACACACACACACACGCACATGTACACACAGCTCTCGGGAATCAATTTTCCCCTTCTGCAATATAGATTCTGGAGACTAAATTCAGCCTGTCAGTCCTAGCAGCAAGTGCCTTTACCCCGTGAGCCATCTTGTCAGCCCCCCCACACACACACACACTGTGAAGTTTAATCAATTGCTGTAAATGCTCCGCTCCTAACTTGGGTGGTTAGTGTCACAGAACATCTGTAACCATGTTATATGCTCTTGAATGATAGATTATTTCTCAATTTAAAAAAACGAAATGAAACAAAAGACAACTGAAAAGCTTGGCAATGCTTCCAGGTTCCTTGTGTCACCCATGACACGGAATGAGAAGCCAGAGTACCAAATCTGCATTCAGCCAGACGCTAGGACAGCCATTCCTGAGGTCCCGCTGGATCTCTCATAATGGGTTTCTGTGCTATCAATTTGGATTGTTGTTATTTCACATTTCCACCTCATTCTCCCCCCTCCTCTCCTCCCACGTGCTATCAACTTTTAAACATTCATGACAATTTTTCTTTTTGCCGTTAAATTCCCAGTGTCTTAGTCCATGTCCATGGAGCGACCGCAGGAACTGTTTAGAAGTCTACTGTGCCGGGCACTTGACTTTCCTCTGCTAACTCTCAGCAATTCTGCAGAGTGGCTACAGTCACCCCAGGTTTACTGATGAAGAAATGGGAATTTGGAGGAATGAAGAAATTTGCCCCAGGGGCCCAAACAACTGGAATGGGGGCGGTGGAGGGGGGCAAAAAGCTGTCACCTGTACTGTACAGGGGATATGTTTTTCTAGCCGAGCGGCCTCCAGTGGGAGAGGAAGTGCCAAGCCTTGCAGAGACTTGAAGTGCCAGGGTAGGGGGATACCCAGAGGACCCCCCCTGCTCAGAGAAGGGGAGGGGATGGGAGAAGGATTGTGGGAGGGGGTGACCGGGAGGAGGCAGTGAGCGAGATGTAAAGTGAATAAGTAAAAAAATAATTAAATTAAAAAATAAAAATAAAAAAAGAAAATTGCCACCAAGGTCATTAGCTAGACTGTGACCAATCCAGAATTCTGTCTCTATTTCTCCTGCTCTTCCCAGGAGCTAGCCCAGCCTCAAAGCCTCTACTGCGTGCTAGAGGACACTGTCAAGGGGAAGCATGAATGAGCTCAGGAGCTCTGCACGGGGCCTGACTGGAGACCTCAGAGCAGACTAGAGTCCATTTCTCAGGTATGAAAGCTAGCTGGGGTCAGGAGCCTAAAAGAGATAGACGGAGCAGGGTGGGGCCAGATAAGGGAGAGGAGCTCAGAGGAGCTGGTGGGGTAGTGGCCTCTTTAACCCGTTTGCCTAGCACACCACAGCCGTTTGAAACGGGAAGAGGATTTTGTTTGCCTTCCAGGCCATCTAAGTATGGCTGGATTCTGTGCGATTTCTGCATAACACTGAGTTTCTTTGATGCTTTGGAAATGGAATTTGTATCTAAGATCACAGAGGCACAGAAGCCGAAAGGAAGCTTCTGAGACACTACCATCCCCAGAGCAACCTTTGGCCCAAGGGAACTTACACTCAGGCTAGCTTGTTCAAACTAGTGAGTAAATCTGACCCCACAACTCACAAACACTGATTACGAGCCTATAACACGGGAGCCATGGCACTAAGTGTCTGCAACTGCCCTGCCTGGGAACACAGAGGTGTAGAGTTCCTGGGGGTTACTACTGAGGTTTCAGCAGTCCTGACTCTTCGTCTTCATGTTGCAACCCCACTAAGCCTCAGTTTTTCCATTTATACAATGGGCACAGGGGTCCTTCCTTCTTAACACGGAAAGGAAATAGGACCAGGAGGCTGTACCTATTAAGTACACAGCATCGGGTATCTAGTGCCCAGTGAACCACCGTTCTTAGAATTATGGTTCCAGCGCCAGCAGGTGGCACACACTAGTCTTGTCACATGTCACACCATACAGAATACCTTAAAGGTTCGGCTTGGCATCAGAAGACCAGTGAGAGGCAGTAACTTCCCAGGAACTGGAGCTTGGTGCTGTTCTAACCTCACTTTCTTGCTGGCACAGCTGCCTACACCCTGCTAATGATGGACTCTCCCCTGTGCAGAATGAAGACTTTGTGTGGCATCTGGTTCTGGGAACACTGCTTACTTTATTCTTTGGCACGAGACCTGCAGGGCAGGTTCACAGAAGCGGGGCACACAGACTCTCACAGCGCCCTCTAGCTTCTGCTGTTCGCCCACTAGCTACCCTGCCCTCCCTTAGTCAGCTCAGTGCTGACTAAGTTGGGGGGAAGGGGTTCTCACCACCTCCCCGCTCTGAACAGGCAGGCGGGATTTCCCAAGAGGTCCCATTGGCTCTTTTCATTTGTAGTGATGAGAAATAATGACTTCCGGCTTGCCAGAGTAAACAGTCATGGAGGCTCCACTCCCCTGTGTCCTACGCACTTATCACTCACACCCTCAGCCTCTGGGGACTCTCCAGAGAGGCTTCCCTGAGTATCTGAACCATGAGGACTCAGAGGGGAGGGCAGTTTCTCTTCCACATGTCACTATCATAGGATGCTGTTGCTGCCACCAACGCCTATAACTTTGGTTGAGCAAGTTATCTGTCCCCACCCTGGACCATTTCTCCAACAGTCAGAGACAGGAAACTCAAATGCTAGCATCCATGGGTGGCAGTTCTATGTCCTACTCAGTAGCCTCTCCCCAGCTTTGCTTCCTATCTTGGTTGTCATTTTCCAGGATTTTGATTCTAATTGACCTGTGCCCTTTAATCTACGAGGACAAGATCTGAATACGCTTCCCTTCCTGGTTGTTTACTCACATTAGAGTGGGACTTCTTTTGGACATGGGAGAGTCCCCAGAGGTCTGGGAAGCTGGAGGGACGGAGAAAGGCGCTGTAGGAAACAGGGAAGAGGAAGCATGCAGCTGAGTCTTAGCTTAACTCTATCCCAGTTCCCTTGGGGAAGCTAAAGAAGAGCTGGCAGGTCTTCTTGTCCCTTTCTGACCTGTGGTGGCACAGGAAAAACCAAAGGCAAGAGCAGTCACAAGTGAAGGACAAAAGAAAGTCACTTCAGCAGTGGGCTGAGTCTGGGGACAAGGTGGCAGGATCAATTCTATTCTTAAAGAAGAACTGGAATTGGCTGACTGGGCCAGAGAGCAGGCTGGGGTGCTGGGGCTGCCCTTGGGATCATGCTGCCCCACCTTCACCTCAGCATTCAGTCTCTCCTGACACCCTAGTTCCTTTGTTACTTCCTGTGACCTCTCCTGGTTTGGATGATTAGGTATCCAGCTTACTCTGGTTTGGGTTTATGTCTTGGCATAGGCACATAGAAAACCCCCTTCACTCATGAGAATCCCATTTTGGATAATTAATCATACAGCTGCCCTTTTGTGTGTGTGTGTGTGTGTGTGTGTGTGTGTGTGTGTGTGTCCATCGGGCACTGACATGAAGCAAGGTTAAGGACAAACCAGAGAGAAGTATAATTAAAAGTGAGATCCTGGTACTCTTGAGCAGCTGCTGGCTTCAGCCCAGTCAGAGCCACCCGAACTGAACAGCAATGGAAGACAGTGCCAGGGCTGCTGTCCCTCCTGGAGCTTAATTTGGAGGCTGAGACCTAGTCTGCTGGGATCTGCTTTGCTGGCATCCCTTAGGGGAGGAGGATGCCACCATGCTGGGACACCCAGAAGACTCTTAATCGAATATGGCCTTGTCCTTATTCCCTCTACCTGCATCCCAAATGAACTCACAGCAGTGGCAAGCGGAAGCTTGACCCCCTAACCCATTATCCAACTACAAATTAAAATGGGATCTCAGCATCCTGACCTTGCCTCTCTACTGCGTAGACAATAGCAGCCCAGAGGCTGATCTCAGCCAATGCCTAAGACATAGAAGGAAAAGCTAAGCAACAGCATTCTCCTGTCTTGGGTGACTTCTTGGTGTAGCCATTTAGACCCTAGACCTTTCTCTACTGAAATCCTAGGCTTTGCACATCTACAATCTATGCTGAAGGCAGAGGTCTAGGAGGCTTTGGGAGCTTCCCAAGGGACTGAATCCCACCAAGAGATCAGTTCAGAGGTGGATGGGGGGCAAACTAGTAGGTCACGTTATAAGTAAAAGCAGAGCCCAACGCACCAGGGCCACGTGAGTATGTGCAGACCTGTGGTTGTATCTACAGAAGAGGGGGACTCTCTTTCTTTCCTTTTCCAGGCCCTCCACCATCTTGGTCAGGAACCAAGCCACAGCTGACCAGGAACACTGACTGGGGATTCTTACTCTTTGCAGTTTGAGGCAATGTCACTGTGACTTCACTGTGGCCTCAGACAAGCTAGAAAAGGCTACGGGGTGAGGCCCCCAGACCACCTATTTCTGTTCAAGGGGTCTCTGGTATCCAAAACAAAAGCAGGGACTTCACTCTTACTGCCTCCTGTTCTGGCTGTATGCCCGAACACGCAACTCTCTCCAGTCTTCAGCTAGGGAAGAAATAGAGATGGTCCCCCAAATATAAAATACCCTTAGTTTACAGAGTTGAGGGTCCTGGATCCAGACAGCCCCTTTCTGCCCCTCAGACATTCACTCTTACTCCCTAGCCTGGGGAAAGCCTTTCTTCCATTTTCTGCTCCCTGAACCTTCTGATTTCTCCTGCACGCCTGGGTAATGGACAAGGTAGAAATGGAACCAGTTGCTGGTAAGTCTACAGTACTGGGATGTACCTTTGGTTCTTAAGAATAGGAAGAGGTACTGATTTACCACAAAACCACTGTCTCTTAGTGGCCATCTCCTGGAATCACCCCTTGCCCATCAAAAGGCCATTGCTGACAACCCTCACCCTACTGTCATGAAGAAGATGGCCTTCCCAGAGCATTGGGGCAGACCTGAACTCTGTCCAAGGGAACTTTTGCAATGCCCAGAAAATGCCTGTCCAACTGCTTGCCTGGGCTCTGGCCCCTCTCACTGCTGTTGAGCCCAGACAGGAGGCTGACTCACTCACCACAAAGAGGAGGAGGAGAAGGAGGAGCACGAGGAGGAGGAGCACAAGGAGGTGGAGGGTGGCTTAGGCTCAGAGAGCCAAGGCTCCCAGAGGCCAGGCAGATTCAGCCTCGGGTGGGGGAATAGTCACAGTGGAGACAGTGGTCCTGGAGTTCACATGAAGATCCTACTTAGATTCTTCTCCTGGATCCAAGTCCCCTCACTCTCCAAACAGAAACTATCCCTTAAAACCCCTTTCTCAATTCCATGCTCGCTCTTGAGTCCCTCTGGACATCTGTGGACAGGCTCTCCTGAAAGAGAAACCCAGTACACTAGTCTTGAAGCACTGGTGACTTTAGAAAGTCAAGCAAAGAAAACTCCATTTAAAAGATTCCACTCCACTATCACAGGTGACCACACATGGGCTCCGCGGGGGTAATAAACAGGCTCCACACACTCCACCTCCAGAGACCTTAGCACCATCGACAGCCAATCCCTCTCTTCTTACTCCTCCACTCCAAGCCAAAGCGCCGGTCCAAAGAAAGAAACAAACGCTTCTTGTTGTCCAGTCCGGAGCACCCTCCTAGCAAAAAACTCCTACGCTGAGCCGCCTGAGCATCGCGGAGGTGGCTGCCCCCCTCGTCAGTCTCGCACGAACTTCAGCTTTCTCAGACTCGGGTGCCTCTCAGAGTCCCAACCTCATGGCCGGGATCTCAGTCGCCAACTTTGCTTTCCGAGTCTCTGACTCTACTGCTCGCACCCAGACGCTCAGACCTCTAGACCCCAGACGCCCGCCCCGGGTCTAACCACTCACCCAGAACCCCCTTCCCCCTGCTCCCCGATCCGCACCTGGTCTGGCGGTGGACCCACTGCTTGGCGCTCCCGGCGCTTGAGGCTCGGCAGCAGCCTTTTGACAAGCAGAGACTGCTCAGCACCTGGCCCCGCCCCCTCGAGGCCCCACCCTCGGACCGCCCTGCCCCTCAACCACGCCCACTAGGTCCAGCCCTCTGAAGCCCTGAAACTTTCTTGACTTGGAATCAACCACTGCACTATCGCCTTGAACTCCCTGCCTTGTGAGAGGCTCCAGGACCCCCGGCCACAGCGCAGCACAGGCGTCTGCTTTCCGTGGGGCAGCCTTTGATGATGTCTTGTGTGCAAATCCACGTTTCTGCCTGTGGTGATCCGTGATGTATGCACCACCCACCCCCGCTGCCGTGGTTCTACCCAGTCTGTTGTAGACGCCTCCACCAGGTGTGTCACCGTACCTGAGTTGACCCGGGACCCCGACGCCCGCGGCGCGCTGCGGGGAGCTGTTCTCTGCGCGCCGGTGGGGAATCTCCGGCGAGTTCCTCCTGCAGGGAGCTCAGCCGGACTCTACTGGTTAGGATTAGCACACGGGGACCAGAAGGGAGTTGCGTCCTCTCTTCTACCTGACGCTCCTCTGTTAACTACAGCTTCAGAGCATGTTTCTGACTAATTGCATCTCATTCCAGCGGGCTTTTCCTTAGCTTCTGAGGTCTCTGCCTCCCAGATCCTCCTTCCTTGCCACCGAGACCCTGGTGTGAAGGAATGAAACAGGCACAAAGTTCACCTAAAGATCAGGAACTGTGGATGGCTCCTGAGAACTTGTTGTAGAAAAAAAGTTGGATAAAGATTACTTTCTACTCACCAGATGCTGAAAGAAATGGGTCGATAGGGCTTCGTCGTTTGAGTAGATGTATGTATAAACATGAGTGTTCTCTTAGAATACAAATACCCACAATGTCATTGGACAGTTGGTGATGAAAGGGTTTAAAATTTTCAAAATCTCCTAGCAGGCTGGGCAGAACCAAGAGTGCAGGTTAGCTTGGTCGTGAGCTCTGTTTCAGGAACTTGGCTGACCATAAGATAGATGGTTTATTACGAATAGGCTCTTAGAGAATAGCCTATACAAAATGTTCCCCATGACTGTTCCTTGGACCCTGTCACAAACTGAATAATGGGCTGGAACTTTCCACAGGTACTCTCCAACAACCCTCCTTCACTCCCCCTGGGTTGTGGTTTCCCTACTGAGTTATGGTTTTTGGCTTAAATTCCCTCTGTCTTCAAAGCCCAGGGGTCAGACCCCACTGCCCCTGTGTGGGTCATGGGTCTTGACCTCATCATGTTGAATGAAATATACCTCTTGCTGATTGCATCAAGTCCGGTGTCTTGTGAGTTAATGGGTGATCTCGAATTCCTGAGGCTTGGGTGAGGTCCTCCCTTCGTGGGGGCCTTACAGTGACCTCCTTTAGTCAGGAAGATAATACTGAGAAGGCTCAGTGGGGACAGGGAGGTGGAGAACCGAGTGATTTGCTCAGACTGACCAGTGGGCCAGTGAAGGACGAGAGCCCAGTCTGGCGGCTAGGTGCACTTACCATTCCTCAGACGGGGTGTTAAAGTGGAAGAAATACTGCCCCTTCCAGCTCTTGATGGCTGTCCTCAAGAAGCCGACAGGGGCTAAAGAGAAGGAAGAGCTTCCAGACATCGGGGTCTGAGGGGAAGATGTGAGGCAGCTCTTTAAGGGGCTGTCACGGAAACAAGCGTTCTGGAAAGGCTTTAGCAATTTCAGAAACCATGCAGCACACGGTGTTAAACTCGGGGATGGAGAATCTGTATCAAAGGAATGAATGAAAAAGGCCAGTCTGGTATTTATTCTAAACGAAAAAAATTACTAATTCTAAATGAAAGAATCGCTTTCCAGAGCATCATGGGAAAGCTGACTCTCAAAGCACAGGAGGAAATCTCAACAGCCAACACCTTAAGGCATTCTGAAGTCCTGTGAGACTGCAGGAGGTGATGGACGATGAGGACTGACATACTCCATATGATCGACTGTGGATCTCCTCACAGCCGTGAACTGGAAGTTCACATAGGTAGCACAGCGTGTTCTACAGCATGAAGAGAATTCTCTGAGTGTTTAATTCAACCTTCAGGTCAATCTTTCAAAACAGCAGCAAAAACTGCCCCCATCTTAAAATTGGGCATTTTTACAGCTGGGCAATGACAGAGTCACTTGAACCCTGTCTTCTTTCTGACTAACCGACATCGTTTCACACTGGCTCTCAAAAAAAAAAAAAAAATCCATGTACTTTTCACCTATTGGATCACAGTCTAGAAAAAAACTAACCATGTGTGGGGATGAGTGTAGAGATGGCTCGGCCATTAAGAACACTGTCTACTCTTCCAGAGAACTGGGGCTCAATTCCCAGCATCCACATGGCAGCTCACAACTGTCTGTAACTGTCGTTCCAGGGGATCTGACACCTTCACACAGACATCCATTCAGTCAAGTCACTAATGTACATAAAATAAAAATAAATAAATAACAGCCAGGAAGAACTCAGAGGTTCTAGGTTTGGCAAATTTACAAGATTATTGATGTCATCGCTGTGTTTAACACACTCCATGATTGGTCTAATAACCATACCCCCAGTGATGTCATCCCCGTCCTCCCTTCCTGGACCACCACCTCTCACCTGGCTCTCCAGACTCCGCTCTCCTTCATATCTCTGTTCACCATCTCCAGGCAACAATGATCCGCTGTAGTATTTTGTTACTCTATCATACAGTTTATCACCTTATAACAAGACACTTTGTATTTGTATTGAATAAGAATTTATTCTACCCCAGCTTTGTTCTCAGAAAGGTAATTTTGTAACAGTGGAAAAAGCAAGATTTCTTTCCCCCTTTCTTCTTCTAGCACCTCCCACTGTCCCCTGACCTCACACATCCCTAGGCAGGTCCTGGAAGGGAGGTTACATGCTCAGACGTCCTTTCCTGGAACCTTGAGAGTGGACAGCATTCTCTGCTAACTTGACTTCAGAGCTAGTAGCTTTAAATTCCTTTAAAGGCAGGTGGATCTGTGAGTTTCAGGCTAGTCTCACTACAGAGTGAGTTCCAAGACAGGCAGCCCTACCTGAGAAGTCTTGTTTCAAAACACAAAACAAAATTCTGCTAGATTGTCATAGGAGCCATGTGCCAGATCCTTTATGCAAAGTATAAATTTTCTTTTTCTTTTTACCTCTGAAGATAGCATTCTTTGTTGTCCTTAGAAGGGTGGTGTTGGTTACTTAGTCAGATTGCCTCTGTTCAGTATTTGTCTCTGATCAGTTTTACCAGGAACTACATAGGAAATCTGTAACTCAGCCATTTGTTTTTTTTTTAAATATTTATTTTATGTATATGAGTACTCTGTAGCTGTCTTCAGACACACCAGAAGGGGGCATCTGACATCATTACAGATGGTTGTGAGTCACCATGTGGTTGCTGGGAATTGAACTCAGGACTTCTGGAAGAACAGTCGGTGCTCTTAACCACTGAGCCATCTCTCCAGCCTGTAACTCAGCCATTTGTATATTAGCAAACCACCCCTGCCAGGGGCTTGCTCTTTGCAGGAGGGACTTTAGGGCTTGAGACTACCTTGTGTATCCCGTAAGGCAAAACCTGGTCTCTGATCATCTTTACTAGGCCCTGGGTGCCTATGGGTGGTGTGGGCAGATGTGGCCTGTCGTCAGCCTATGAGCCCCCCTTTTCTGTGGCCTGGGCAATGTCTCAGAGATTGGCTGGTCCTCTCTGAGTTCCTGGCCATGATGTAAGAGTCCAAGAAGATCCTTTTGTCTCTGACATTCCCACAGACCCTGGTAAAAGAGTGGTTGGTGCCCTTTGTGTTCTCAATGGACTGTTTCCCTCTGACCGTTTGCTTTCTCCCGTCTTAGGTCTCTTTCCTCTTCCTTAATATTTTATTGTTATGCCGGGCGGTGGTGGCGCACGCCTTTAATCCCAGCACTTGGGAGGCAAAGGCAGGCGGATTTCTGAGTTCGAGGCCAGCCTGGTCTACAGAGTGAGTTCCAGGACAGCCAGGGCTACACAGAGAAACCCTGTCTCGAAAAACCAATATATATATTATCGTTATGGGCATGTGGGAAGACAGACAGCAAACCTCTCAGTCAACGGATACCGGAAGAAAGATGCCCCGAGAGCCACAGAGCCACAGGGTCATGGTGACAGAAGGAACCAAACCTTCTTTTCACTTATCCCCTCCTTTAGACGCTTTTATGAAATTAAACGTTTGAAAAGGTTAACTCATCCGCCTTTTAGGACAAAGAGGATCTGGGACTGTTCGTGTTTGTGTTCTGATGATGCAAACGAATGAATAAATGAAGGAGCTGCAGGCAGAGGAGGCAAATCCCTCAAAAGGGGCTTTCCAGGGCAATGGCTCTCAAATTGCCAACTGCTATCCAGTGAAGACACACATTCATCATGACCCAGAATACCTATAGAAAAGTTTTCCTGAAACAAGAGCTTCCCTGGAATGGGTTCTCTCTGGATGAAAAAGAAAAGAAAAGAAAAAGAAAGAAAGAAAGAAATTAAAAAAAAAAGGAAACACAAGATGGCCCCTAGGTGATGTGAAAGAGAAGGTTTATTGTAGATAAAAGGAAGAGCATAGCCAGAGGCAGGGACATCTGGGAGAGTCCGGAGTGAACAGGACCCTGAGCTACGGGAGGGGTGAGGGGAGAGAGGTGTGGAGAAAAGAGAGAGGAGAGAGGGGAGGAGAGACACCAACCAAGAGGTGCAGCCTGGGCCGAGAGGATGATCAAGAGGCTAGGAAGATCAAAATGAATGGATTATATAGGGAAGCATAGCCCAGCCCCCAGACTGAAGACGTTTAAAGTAAGGAGGAAGGGCATGCCTCTTATACCATGGCAGGTGGGGACTGAGGAATGCTGGGAGAACCTGGTGGCCAGGTCTGTTTGATGTGTTAATGGGTTAATTAGGTTTGAGACCCTTTCTTTCTCCTTCTCTCTCTTTCTCTCTCTCTCTCTCTCTCTCTCTCTCTCTCTCTCTCTCTCTCTCTCAATCACACACACACACACATACACACACACACACACACACACACACACACACACAGACTGTAGACTCCAATCAGGAGTTGAGTTTTGCCTTTCTGAGCTCAACACACCATGGGATCTGAGAACCCGGAACCCGAGAGGACCAGCATAGAATATAGGGAGCACCATCAAGTATCCCACAGGGGCTTTATGGCTGGATCAGGGCTTTGGGAATTTCTTCTCCTACAGTGAGCATGAGGTCCCTGAGGTAACTTGCATCTATGAAGGTTTGCTTTCGTGGCCTTAAGTGTTACCTTGTCACTGTCCTGAGTTTTCTAGCTTTCTGGCCTGCTCTAGAAACAGCCAGGTGCTGCCAGGTATCCTTCTGGCTCTAAATTCTTCTGGCTCCACTGCTCCATTCCCTGCAGCCCAGCTCACGTCTCTATCCTTGAGGGTTTTGGGCATCTGTTTCTCATCTCCTCCCACATCCTGAAGCCCAGGTTGCCAATCCATTGGCCCACACACAGTGTCAGTTAGCATGTCCTGGGGAGTGGAAGGGGGTCAGATTGGGAGGTGCAGACTTCTACCTGTACCTCCAAACAGAGGCAACATGGGGCTCTCCCAACTCCCAGGTATTTGCTAGGCTCCTGTCCAAATCTGCAACAGACAACGATAACACTTTCCTAGCCCCCGAAGTCAACCGTTACTACCGTTGGAGCGACTCAGAGCGGACTCCTTTCCCATCCAGTTACTGTCTGAGTGTTTTGCAAGGATCGTGAATAGTCTTGCAGAAAGTGAAGAGAATTGCACTTACAACCCATCTGGGGAATTTGTAGTTTGTTCTTCTAAGAAAGAAGGTCTTGTGGAAGAGCCAAGTGATGGAGGTAAGTGGAGAGACTGTGGTTTAGAAATGACACAGATGACAACGGAGTTACGGTATTGTCATGCTGCTGCAGAAGAAGTTAGCAGGGGAAAGCTGGCTGCCTTCTAAAATCCTCACTTCTGTAAAACAGTGTCTCCAGGGAGGGTGGTTGGGCAACTATCTCCCTTCCTTCATACCAGTGAGCAGAAGCCCCGTAGCCCAGGTCCTGGACACGCCTACGTGTTTCTTCAGAACAGGGAGGACATTCCGTCAGCAGCCCAGGAATGCGTTAAACATCTCTCCCCTGGGGCCCTGACTCCAGAAAGATGTGCCCGTTGACAGCTCCTCTTTTTTTCTGACTTTGGCCTTTAGCCTGGGAGAAGCACACCACAAATCCTGGCGGCCCCACTCAGAAGTACTCACTTCATTGTTCTTAGCTGTCAAAGACGTCAGCATGGTTAAGGTTTGTGTGTCTGCTGTCCCCCCCTCCCTTTCCAGCTGGCGTTACTGTGGACAGGGTGGCAGAGGCGTCTTTCGCTGTGCACTGTCAGAAAGTCCTGCAACCCAGAAGTGACCTCAAGGTGGTTTTATTGTGAAAACCTACTGGCAAATGAGAAACTGTCACGTCTGAGTGAAAAAAAAAAGAAGAAATTAAGGAAAAGACATGATTGCTCCTATGTATGCATGGCGGAGGAGAACATTCAGTGTAAACAAAGAGGAGAGCAAAGCCAGAGGCAGAGGCATCTGGGAGAGTCCAGAGTGCACAGGTCCCTGAGCCATGTGAGGAGATGAGGGAGGGGGGCTGAGAGGGGAAGAGGGAGGGCAAGGGAGAGAGGAGAGCAGGGGAACCAGGTGCATCTGCCTGGAAACCCAAAAGAGAGTAAATGAAAAAGACCAGGTACCCAAATGGTTAGATTCTAGTCTATGGGGAAGGACAGCCGGACAAGGGCAGCCCAACCCCTGAGTCAGACAAGTTTAGGGCAGAGGGTGAGGTGTGACAGCCAGGAGGGGGCCCTGTAAACAGGCAGGGACCGAGAGAACCTGGTAGCCAGATCTGCTTTGATATGTTAAATAGGCACCTCTGGCCATTTGTCCTGGCTTTGAGACCTAACAGTGCCCATGCATAGAAATCATTTTAAAACTATTACCAGTATACTGCTAATATCTCCAGTTCCTGCTGTAACTCTGGGTGGGACTCAACAACAGTAGCGAATATCAGGTCTAACCTCAAATGATATTCTTGATACTTTTTGACCTTTGTCCCGACTGACGTCTACTCTCTGCACTGAGATATTTCACTGAACAGATTTGATACTTGGCTCCTGGATAAGAGGGCCAGAAGGTGGTACTGATGGCTCCCTAACACAACCAACATGTTAAAACTTGATTTTTTTCAGCAATTTATCTTCCAGGAGCTCAGAACATGGAAGATGGACGAAGCAGCAGAAGTTTGAGGGCATACTCAGAGAGTTGAAGATGGCTTGGGCCACATGTATCCTGTCTTAAACAAACCAGCAAGCAAAACTTAAAAACAATTTAAAAAATAAGTCAGAATATTGCCTCTCTCTGTGCATAGGGGACCACACAGAGCACCTTCTTTTAGAGGCCATTGCTTTAGAAAGGAGAGAGGTAACAGATGGATCCAGAAGTCCACACCGACAAAGCTGTATGCTTAGAGAGCCATCGAGCAGTGGGTCCACTGTTTGGTTTTTACCCCACTCTGCTCCTTTTCCTCCTGCTGCTTTTTGGATCGATGGAGACACTGGTTTTGAGAAAGGGAGCTGGACATACTGGTTTTGATCCCCTTCGTGAACGTTCTCTCTCTGAAAGTTAAAGCTTCTATACATAGGGTGACTTAACTGAAGTCTTCTGGTTTGGGCCATTTTCAGTTGGGTTTGAAAGAGTTTTAACTTTGGAAAATACTGAATTTTATATCTGTGATCTCTGTATGCCTAGAGAGCTCCCTGACACACTTCTCTAAGGTCCCAAGACAGAGAGTGTAGGGAGAGGCATGTTTGGGTTGTGTCTCTCTTATTGGCTGAGTAACTTAGGGCAATCGCTGGATCTCTCTGAGCATGCGATTTACCATCAATAGAACAAGAATAAATCTCAGTCAGAGGGCTGCTGACTCCAGGGGGCTGCTGATGGATAGGTGGAATATTAACTTAGTAGCTAATTGTAGTCATTAGCAGAGCCCCTTAAAACTGTGCTGGTCTCTGAAGTTTCAACTGCATATTTCCTTGATCTTTATAGGTTGTTTTTAGAATCTAGGCTGGTCTGAAACTTACTAGGTAGCCCAGTCTGGACTCAGATGCAAGATCTTTTACCTTAAAGTCCCAAGTGCTAAGATTAGATGCTTTTTAAAATAATGATGATAATAATATAATATACAAATTATATAAATATATAAGGTATATAATATAATAATAGAAATATTATTGCTGACAATAAATATTTTTATTTTGATACACAGTCTCTCTATATAGTCCTGGCTGTCCTGGAACTCATTATTGTAGATGAGGCTAGCCTCAAACGCACAGAGATCTGCCTGGCTCTGCCTCCAGAGTGTTTGAATTACTTTTTTATTTTATTTTATTTGCAATGATTGTCTGTGGTGTGTGTGTGTGTGTGTGTGTGTGTGTGTGTGTGTGTGTGTGTGTG
>JANHMN010000012.1:5500494-5602804 GCA_030674055.1 Rhabdomys pumilio | reverse complement strand
TGTGTGTGTGTGTGTGTGTGTGTGTGTGTGTGTGTGTGTGTGTGTGTAAATGGAGGTAGGTGCATACCACGGCTCATATGCAGAGGTCATGGGATGATTTTCGGAATGAGCTCTCGCCTTCAACCATAAACTCTGGGGATCAAACTCGGGACATCAGGCTTGTGGGGCAAGACTATTAATTCCTGAGCCATCTCACCAGCCCCTGTGACCTTTTTTATCTCATAGGTTATACATGAGTTGTGGGGGAGAGCACGAGATAGAGAAGGAATTGGAATACTTGGCTTTACACAATGAAAAAGGAAATCAATAGCTATGCCATCAACGGTGGTACCTAATCTTAAGACTAAGCATATACTAAGTGACGCTTGACAGTGTATCCCATCCCTCAGCACAGACTTCTAGGTTACTTTCACCTTCTACCTACTATGGTTTTTTGTTTGCTTGCTTTAAAATTTATTTATTTTTATTTTATGTGCATTGGTGTTTTTGCCTGTATCCATGTCTGTGTGGGGTGTCAGATCTTGGAGTTACCGACAGTTATGAGCCCCCCATGTGGATGCTGGGAATTGAACCTGGGTCCTCTAGGAAGCACAGTCCTATGCTCAACCCCCAAGCCATCTATCTCTCCAGCCCACCTAGTATGTTTTAAAGTTAAGGTAGCTTGGAGATGTTTGGCTTGAGATAGTCAACTCTGATCATTCCAAGAACCAGAGGACCCCAGATGGTGGGGTTACGGGCCGGGGCGTTGACCTGACGCCTTTACTGTTCACTTCCAACAGGTTGCTTCTGCTTTGTGAGACATGGGGACCAGCCACAGAGCCAGCTGGTGAGAACTGCCGAGAGTGCTTGCCACATGTCTTAGGAGTGCAGTCTGACTGTGTGAGACTTGGGCTGCCTAGCATTGTTGCAAGAGTAAAAAATAAACTCAGAAATGGAGGCCGCTGGCACCAGCACCAGAGTAAGACCATTTAGGATCTTTAGAGTATACCATGTCAGCCGTAATCCCTTTGACTTTATGCCAACTGTACTCTTTGTCTAGAAAGACCTAGACCGTTGGGGGAATTTGTCTCTTGCTTTCGAGAACAAAGTGGCATTTGTAGCCTGCTATTTGCAGGTGACGATGAAGTTAATGAGGTAGGTGAAGGTTGAATTGAAGAAAGATTTCTGACCCATGGAAGACTGCTCTGGTTGCTTTGTGAGCTTACTGATACCCACCGAGACTTCATACGGCCAGTTCTGAGGCTGCCAAGCTCCAGCAGTTAGCACTGAGGCTTAGGTTGCTTTTCTTCCCCAAAATGGCTTCACCCTGAGGGAAATCTACTGTTTGATACCAGGGCTAGCTCATCAAAGCCTGGACCTATCAGAGTGCAGACTGTTAAGCTTCTATTGCCCAGTCCCACCCAAAGATATATTGAATCTTTAAGCAGCTGTAGGCAGCAAGCTAGTGGACATGCCAGTCTTAAAAAAAAGAACCCCTACATGGGCCCAGGCAGCATCTATGAGTCCTAATGGAAGTAGGATGCTGACATCCATGGTGCTATATAGAATCACATGGCCTCTTCATTCTATAGTACAATCCATGGGGTCATAGGATAAATGCTCAAAATATTTGGAAGGATGCCTAGCAAGTTCCCAGAGAGCTCCAGAAATATCTGTTTGTACCTTTTTACCCAGAAAAGGGATCTCACCAGGTTAGAACTGTTATATCCTTCGACTCTGTGCCTGGAGTGGCATTGTGCCAACTCAAACTGCTACATAGGTTCAGCTGGAAGCATGGGATGTCTTACTGGGTTAGAAGTTAGACTGGAAGATACCTTGGCAAGGAGGTTGGAGGTCATGACATCGGATGAGACAGTCGGGGGCTTCTCTGCTATGGGACCTGGATATTTATTGACCTGGGTAGCAATTAATTGTGAGCATTTTCTTTATGAGAACTCACGACATTCTTCACCTGAGATTGGTGGTCTTGCCTCTATGCATGTTATAACTCAATAAAAAGTCCATTTAAAACCTAGTTCCGATAGCATTGTCGAGAAAGCAGCTTCGCGGTGTTCTTTATCGTGTTCCCTTTGCAGATGGGAAACTGATGCTCAGAGTGACTCCATATGAAGGGCTGAGATCCCTCCCATAAACGTAACCAGCAGGTAACAAACTGGGCAGCTACATTGGGACCAGGAGTTCGTTTGGGGACAAAGAACCATGGTTTTGTGTGCTCGAGAAGCTGGCACAGTGCTGTGTGTACAGAGAGGGCTCCATGCACGACTAGCAATCAACATTTCTAGATAGGAAAACGTGGCTTACGGTTTCTTAAAGAGCTGGGATGGATGTTCTGAACAGGATGCCCAAACCATGAGAACCATGAGCTGAATGAATCCTTGATGCTATTTTTGCCCCAGAAATTTAATGCTTCGTCATGGTGGGAATGAGAAGGGGATCTCAAAGGCAAAAGTAAAAAAAGAAAGAAAGAAAGGAAGGAAGGAAGAAAGAAAGAAAGGAAGGAAGAAAGAAAGAGAAAGAAAGAACAAAACTAGACTCTTTGTCATTGAATTGAGTTAATGCTGTCCTCTGTGTTGGGCACTGACACGAGACAGGACCCAGTGCGTCTCTGTCACCCTACCCACTACCTTTCCCCTGATTCCTTGGCTCTTAGACTTTGAACTGACACTGCATCTCCTGCAGGCTGGGCCAGCGCACTGAGGCTCAACAGTAGGAAGGCTCCTTTCGTGTTTGCTACTCACTTACTTCCTTTTCAAAACTCTTCATGTGAAGACACAATCCCTGCTTTGTGGTTAGTCACAGTACCCCTGGGGTCACTTGTTATCTGACTTCATTAGATGATTGATCGACATTTGAGCCCTGGCAATTAAAAATTTATTGCTGTGTTGTTTTCTTTCAAACATCACGCACCCTTTAAGGACAGAGTCTTTGGGAGGGACTGTGCCAAGGTTGAAAAGATAGTTCATTTCTCATCGTTGGAAGAGTTAGACACCTCCCAGTTGAAACAACAATCTTCTAAAATCCTAAGTTAATCACCAAACTGGAGCTAAAGGAAGACATCCACGGAGCTCAAAATAAAGGGAGCCTGTGGTCCCAGGTATTTAGGAGGCAGAGGCAGGCAGGTCCTACGTCGAGACCAATCAGACAACTTAGCAAGAACCTGTGTCAAAACAGGAAAATAAGTCAATTAAAAGGGTTAGTGGTGTTACTCAGTGGTAAGAAGCTGGCCTGGGTGCAGGTCTTTAGTTTTGTGAAATAAATAGATTAAAAAATAATAAATAATAAATAAATATCTTTGAGCTGCTATTTTAATAGTGTCACAGGACATGGTGATGGGAAACAAAACTCAAGAATTGTCTTGGGTACAGGGGGAATCCTCAAAGTGCACCTGCCAGTTGTCAAGAAGGAGAGTGGGCAATGAGCCTCTCCAGTCATGGGGAAGCTGGCTTTGGCTATTCTAAATAGTAGGAAATAGCACTCTAAATGCATCACCAAAACCCAGTGCTTCTTTGGGTTTACAGTTCAAAAATCACCGGCTTCCTGACCCTACTTTCATACATCATATATTTAAAGTGATTCTAGAAGCCAGTCCTAGTGACACAGGTAGGTAACCCAGCTTTGGAGGCTGAGGTGGGAGGGTCAAATTTCAGAGCTAGCATGGGCTACAGAATGAGTTTAAGGCCAGTATGACAATGGAGTGAGACTCTACCTCAAAATTTAAAAAAAAAAATAAAGAGAAGATGGGGATTAGTTCAGTAGTGGAATGCTTGTCTAGTGTACATGAAATGCTGAATTAAATCTTTAATAGTGTCTCTCAAAAGGATAAATGAAAGGGTTGGACAGCAGTGGCGCACGCCTTTCATCCCAGCACTTGGGAGGCAGAGGCAAACAGATCTCTGAGTTCAAGGCCAGCCTGGTCTACAGAATGAGTTCCAAGATAGCCAGGGCTACACAAAGGAAACCTGTCTCAAACAAACAAAAACAAACAAACAAAATAGGAATAAATATATACACAGTGATTCCATGTTGATACTGATGTAACCCAACAGAGCTCGTCTCTGCAGTGGACAAAACACACATGGACACAAACCACGGCAGAAATAGCTCCAAGAACTTCAGATATTAAAACTCGCAGTCATCATATAATGTAAGTTTAATTAGTTTAAATAAATACGAGAGAAACTTAAAAAAAAAAGAGTCAGGTAAAAAGAAACTATAAATATGAAGATATAAAAAAAAAAACCCAAATGAATTTCTAGAAAGAATAGAAAATACTGTGTTGAATCTTAAAAGTCTTTGGGTAGATTAAGCAGCAGTTTGGCAATAACTGAGGGGAAAATGAGTGAACTGGAAAGTATAGCCATGCGACCTGTGACCTAGAATGTAAGCAGGAAGACGAAGACATGGAAACGTGAGACATTAAAGGATGTGGCAGAGAGAGTGAGTCATGCTCAGTCAGGACAACTGAGGTTCTAGTAAGGCCGGGTCATACGCAAAGAGACAATGGCTACGGTAGTTCCAACTCTGGAGAGCCACGAAGCCCAGTGGATGTCAGGAGAACTATGTGTTCACATCCAGGAAAGTCATTGAAAGCCGTGAGAGAAAAGACACCTACCATACGATCTGACCAGGCTTGAGGCTGACTTTTCTTTTCTCTTTTTTCTTCCTTCCCTTCTCCCCTGCTTGCTCTGGCCCTGCTCACTCCAGCCCTGCTCGCTCAGGCCCGGCTCGCTCCGGCTCAAAGGTTTTTATTTATTTCTTTTATGTAAGTACACTCTAGCTGTCTTCAGACAACCCCATAAGAGGGCATCAGATCCCATTACAGATGGTTGTGAGCCACCATGTGGTTGCTGGGATTTGAACTCATGACCTCTGGAAGAGCAGTCAGTGCTCTTAACTGCCGAGCCATCTCACCAGCCCCTTAGGCTGACTTTTCAGCCATAGTCAGATGTAGGGACAAAAGCAAGATAAAGCACTTAATAAGGCAAGACAACATGCACCAATAACCATGGTGGTTCGTCACTCAATAAACATCCTACAGAAAGAAGAATAGTGACTTAAAATTTCAGATGCCTATGAGGAGTCTGCCAGGACTCTCAAATGGTTCTAAGCTTTTGTGCGCTCAATGACAGAGCCACAGACACGGACAGCCAAAGGACAGGTTAAAAAGATGAAAGATTCACAGTCACACTGAGACACGTCTCAATGCCAGAGAGACTGAGTGGGCAGAAGAACAAGAGAGGGTGACACAGAGGTGGCTCAATGGTTAAGGACATTGGCTGCTCAACCCTGAGGACTATAGTTCAGAGCCCAGTACTGGAGTCACACAGCTCACACCCACCCATGACTCCAGATCCACGGGGCTCCCCACCCTCTTCTGGTCTCTGTGTATACATTCACCCAGACATATAAATAAGACAAAATAAAAAATTGAAATAAGCGATAGGGAAGATAGAGAAGACAATGAACAAACGTGAATTAAATTCCAAGTACAGAACATTCCACCCAGTAATTAAGGGAATAAGTATTGTTTTTGAACACTGGTAGGATGTTTATGAAAACTGGCCATGTTAGGGCATAAACCTAGTCTCAATATTCAAAGAATCACTTTTATACTAATTGCATTCTCTGACCACAATCCAGCTAGGAAGAAGCAAGATCGAGCAGGAGAGAGTAGGTTGCTCCGGCAACACTAAATGAGCAATTTAGACTGGGCATAGTGGGACATGTTTGTAATCCAGCACTCAGGAGAGAGACAGGAGGCTCAGGGTCAAGTCTGGGAAGACGGCTCAGTGACTAAGAGTGCTTGATGTGCAAGTTTAAGGATCTGGTTTGAAATCTCAGCGCCTGGAAGCACCCATAACCCCTAGCACTGTGCACTGAGGAGGTTGGAGACAGGAGGATAACCGGAGTTTACTGGCTGCTAGCCTAGAGGGAGATGGGAATAAGATGGAACACTGTGTTCTCTGGCTTTGACTTGCGTGTGCACACACACACACACACACACACACACACACACACCCTCCACCCCACCACACACAAAGTTCAAGGTTACCCACAGCTACATAAGGAGTTGGAGGCCGGCCTAAGGTACAAGATACAGTTTCATAACAGCAAACAGGCAGGAGGGACGGCTCAGCCTGTAACAGTATGGACTGTTCTTGCAGAAGGCTTGAGGTTGGTTCCAGCACACACAGTGGTAGCCCGCAATCACTTGTAACTCTGGCTCAGGGGAACCCGACACCTCTGGCCCTCGTGGCCCCTGCACACAAGTGCACGCACCCAGCCCCTTCACTTCACATATACATTATTAAAAATAAGTCAAAATGAAACAAACAAACAAAAAAAAAAAAAACCCCAAGAATAACATCAAAACTACCTTGGAACTTTTGACCTAACGGAAGTTTCTTCTTTTATTTTATGTTTGTCAACAGACACCCTGGCAGGCCATCACTAGCTGTATGGGCTAAGGTTGTAAGTTGCTCTGAACTGTATTTTGTCTGGTTTGGCATCACTTATTTATTTTTATTTTATATAAGTGCTTTGTCCAAATGTATGCATATGCACCTCATGTGTGCCTGGTGTCCAGGGAGGTCAGAAGAAGTCATCAGATCCCCTGGGACTGGAATTACAGAACTGTCATGTGAGTGCTGGGAACTGAACTTGGGTCTCCTGCAAGAGCAGCCAGTGCTCTTAACTGCTGTGGTATCTTTTCAGTCCCCATCCCTGTGCTTTAAAAGTCCATTATACTTAATGGTCAAAACAAGTCACATGATCTTGACTAACTTCTGGTCTCTTTGCAAAACAATCCTCTGACTGGTTCAGGAAAGGAGGTGGGTGGGAAATAGCCACGAACTCCTCAGTAGGCAATTATCAAAGTGTGCAAGAAAGCGCTCTACAAAGTAAAGTTGGAAAACATGCCTTTGAAAAATGCATGTGTAAAAAAGAAAACATGTAGAATTAGTAAGTACATATGAACCATTGAAACTTGTCAATGCAACTAACATAGTACTTACATGATAATTTATAACGCTGACAGTTGCTTGGCATGCAGTCCATGATAGGAGTTATTTCATGGGCTTTGCAGCTCACCACACTCTTGGGACAAGCCATGAAGCAGGCACAAACAACAGTGTGCTAACTACTTTTATATCAACTAGGCACAAGCTAGAATTGATTTAAAGCGGGAACCCCAACTGAAGAGATACACCACCAGACTGCCCTGTGGGTAAGCCTGTGGTGTATATTCCTGATTGATGATGAATGTGGGAGGGACCAGCTCATTGTGGGTGGTGCCTCTCCTGGGCTGGTGGTCCTGGGTTCTATAAGAAATCAGGCTGAGCAAGCCAGTAAGCTGCACCCCTCCATGGTCTCTGCAGCTCCTGTCTCCAGGTTCCTGCTCCAATTTCCTTTCATGGAGACTGTATTTTGGGATACGGAGGCTGAAACAAATCCTTTCCTCTCACAATATTTAATCACAGCCATGGGAATCCCGACCAAGACAAACAGGCAAGCAGAACTGTAAAGCTGTAGGCTGCGGTCCTGCAGATGGTGATGGCAGACTTACAGTCCACGAGCTACAGTTGAAAAAACGTTGCTTTAAAATATTTCTAAATTTCAAAATTAGTATGATGAGTGTCCTGTGTAATAGGGGGGGAGGAAGTAATGAGTTATTTTTAAATTGCACAAAATTAAGTTAACGGACCATAAATTTTAAAAATTTAAACTGTGTAATGTAGAAATGTAAAAGCTGAATCTTTAATAATATAGCTGATCCCACGTCAAGACGAATCAACACAAGAAGAAAGAAGAAACAAGGAATTGTTTAGGAGCGTGAAGGGGTCCAGCTAAGGATGCCATAGACATTAAATGATCGAAAAACTAGAATAAACAGCTGATGTCGAGATATTTTAGAAGTGGCTAAGTTCCTGGAAATGGAATTTTTTAAAAGCTGACTAAAAAACAGAAGTCTGAAGGGTCTTATGTCTGCTGGAGAGGAAAATTGAGTTAGCTTTTCAAATGTTCTCAAAAAGAGACCACCAGATCAAATAGCTGAATAAAAGGTAAGGATGATAACTGGTACTCCAGAAAGCAGAAACTGGAGTCAAAGGTTTGGGTGTAGGCAATTCATTTGGGAAAGTAAAGTGTTTTATAGGGGACAGGAGGAACCAGGAAGAAAAAGAAACGGAATAAAAACAGACAACACAATGAAGGTTGAGCCATCTGGGTAGAGCGTTCCTCTGGATCTTGTGTGCCAGGGGATGAGAGAGGCGAGCAGGAACCACGTCTCAGTCCCTCCTTGCCCAAGAGTTGCCCTGCAGGCTATAAATTGTCTTGAACTTCTAGACTTCCAAACCCTTGAGCACCAGGCCTTGAAGTTGGAGCCTGGGAGTGAGCAGCGGATGTGGGAGCTGAGGAACATGCCTTCAAGTTACACCTGTGCACAGCAGTAAACGGAAGGACAGGGGGACAGGGGCTCACCTCACAGGCAAGCACAGAAAGTGAGGTATACAGTAAGTTACAGCAAATACACAAGACTGCCTTTATTGTACTTTTAATTAAGGAAAATCTTAAGCAAAAATATTAGCCAACTAAATCCACCAGCAAAAAAAAATTATTAGTAGATTCAAAAGGGGAGATGGCCACATAATTATCTAAACAGGTGCATTCTTTTTTTTTTTTTAAGGGTGTCTCACAAAGCTGACCTGGAACTTATTATGTAGACCAGGCTGGCCTTGAACTCAGAGAGTTCAGGTTGCATCTGCCTCCTGAGTGCTGAGGTGGCAGCCACAGCTGCTTGGTATTTACAGGGGTTCTGGGGATCCAAACTCACATCTTCAAGCTTGGGTGGCAAGTGCTGAATCCAATGGAGCATCTGCCTAGCCCAGGTACCATGAACAGTAAAACTGCATTGGGGAGGTTGAGGCAGAAGGATTGTGAGTTTGAGATCAGCCTTAAATACATACAACGAGAGCCCATCTCGATACATAAATAAATAGTAATCAGCACATAGCACACAGAAAGTGCTAGAAGGTTGTGGAAATGTAGGGCCCTCTCGTGAACTTCTTTTTCCATACTGACTTTGCTTGCCACAATAGTGAAACCATTTCTTAACGTTCCTAAACTCTGGAATGAGCCTTGCCCCAAACCTCTTACTATTTTACTTTCACTTCCACTACTTGAATGAAAATGAGATTTCAGGAAATAAACCGAAGATCTCCCCAGACAGAAGAAGATGTGCCCGTGTCCTGACTGGCTCCGGAGAGGCCAGAACACTCGATACCATTCCCCACAGTGGCTCACAGGACCACCTTCCTCTGCTTGTCCTCCGGCTCTTCCTGATTTAGGATTTCAAGTCCTTTTACCAGGGCCCTGCCCATTCCCTCTCGTAAATAAACACTAATCTTTAGTTGTAAAACAGTTACTAAAAAGTTACCTTGTATATAAACTGACTATGTGACCACTCCAAGGTGAAGTGAAACAGAAAGGTTTTTATTGTCGTTATGAGGGGGATTACAGCCAGGGGCAACTGGAGGAGTCCAGAGCAGAGGGAGAAAGTAGAAGACTGAACATGGCCAGCAGACTGGACCTGGCCATGAGAGGAGAGGAGCCAGAGATGGCATAGTTGAAATTATAACAGGGTTGTAAGAAGAATAAGAAGCTGGGGATCATCGGGAAGGGCAGGGTACCAGCGTGGTTTCTGAAATGTGTAACAGGTACTCATGACACTGAAGGAGCCTGGAGGCCAGCATGGGCTTTGGCATGCAAGTAGCTGCCACCTATAGTCATTTGTCCTTTCCGCCAGTGATAAGTAGGAAATGGCTCCTTTGGAGCAAACACAGCTTTAAGCCATATAAAAGGATCTTCATTTTATTGACTGTCACTCAGTCCCATGTTTTTCAAACTTTCTAGGAAGTAATAATAAAAAAAAATCCAAAGTCAAAATCCAGGTGGGCAGTAACATACCGAAAACTTATAAAAATAATCTACACAAATAACCTTTACAAATGGGAGAAAACCGTTGACTGTGAGGCATGTTTCATAATTCAAAATAAAAATCTGAGGCAGAAAAGAAGCACTCTCCCACCTGCTAGTTGAAGTCTGTGGTTCTCTGTTAGGGTTCCAAACTATTGGGATGCAAAATCCCCCCCAAAGGAAGCCAATAACCCGAGAAGGGAAACGGTTAGGGCCCATTTATTATTTATATAATTTTGCTCTTTTATTTTATGCATATGAGCATTTTGCCTGCTTGTATAAGCACCATGTGCTTACTTGGCATCCATGAAGGCCAGAATAAGTTGTTTGATTCACTTGAACTGGAGTTACAGAGAGTTGTAAACTGCCACACAAGTACTGGGAACCTAACGCAGGTCCTTTGGAAGAGTAGTCAGCGCTCTTAACCTCTGAGCCACCTCTCCAGACCCCGTAGTCAGTGCCCTTCAGCCCTGAGCTCTCTCTCCAGTTCCACCATATCACTCTTTCTGTCAATCATTTTACTTGTGGACTCTCTTCTAACTACAAGTAAACACCAGATATCTATCCTGTTTGTTGACATTGCTCTGGTACTTAGAATAACGCAGGTCGTGTGGCAGGACCTCAGTAAACATGGCAGTGAGCTACGTTGCGTTAAATGAAGGACATCCTAAGACCTTTAATATGTGCATCGACTAAATCTCTCCAACTGGAGGAAATAGTAGAAGAGCGTTTTCCAAACTGATTGCAGTATTTCCTGAAGCATCAGTGAGAAATCTGACAATTCCTATACTTCCAGAGACATTAATTTCAGCTGTTCAGTTAAGTGAATCTAGATGCTGTCCAGAAGCCAGGGTAGTGAGAGGAGAGAGTCTGGAGCATAGGACAAGGATGTGTGACGAGGAAACAATCTCAGGAGTACACAGGAACAAGGAGACGGAGACCTCTCCCAAGGTTCTCCTGAATTCAGAAGAGGATTGCTCATAGGATGTCTCTGAATTAAAGTCTTTCTTAGACCACCTGTTCTATTGAATTTAGTCCTGTCTGTTGAGGCTTTCTTGTAAACAGAAAAGTTATTGCCATCAATACACACACACACACACACACACACACACACACACACACACACACTGTATACAACTTCAATAAACGCTCCAAAGTTCATCCGAACAGGTAAATTACAATGTAACTACCCAGAATGTTATTTTGTAACTAGCAAGGGCTCCTGGGCCTGGACATTGTGGCAGTCCCCTATCTGAATGACTCAGTAATTGTCATCTTACCATATCCATTAAGGGCCAAAGCTGGGGCAGGTTGGGAGAATGCCAAGGAGGTTGTTTTGTCCACTGGCTAGCTAGGGGGGGGGGGGGGAGGGGAGGGGCAGGGGAGGAGCCTGCACTGAACGTGACAAAGGTCTTCTGGAACTGTAGGCCTGCTTTCCTCTAGGCAGGAGAAAGATGAACTGGGAAAGCACACTCACACATGGAGAGAGGAAGAGGGGAAGACTGTCTGGGGGAGTTAAAGTAACTAAAGCCTCATCTCCTTCTAGGATGAACTGCAAACAAGTTCAATAATTTACTTAAAAATGGTTACAAAATCGTTTTTGCTAAACGCTCCTAAACTGACTTGATAGTTTGTAGGAAAGAGAAATGCTCTTTACAGCAATAAGGCCCCAATTAAACTGTGTACTAGCTGCAGAGGCATTGTGATTGCACTTAAAATGCAGGCACCATAAAAATTGTCTTCTGTGAGGATGTGTAGGAAATGTCAACAGTGAGAAAAATTGGGGGAACTTGTCGGGAGACAAATGTGTGGACGAGGACTTTCAAGCAGGGCTAGGGACTGGGGTGCTGCATGCGCCGTTGGGCTTGGGGCCACTTGATTTCTCAGAGGTGCACAGGTAAGCATGTCTTCCCGAGAAAGAAAGAGAACAAGCTACACCCACTCCTCAGACAGTGGAATAAAAGCCAAAGACAGGGAACCTTAAGAGCAGTCTGATTTCCGGCTGAGGAAGAGACTGGACTTCCCGCAGCCCTCTCAAAGCCTGATGCTGCCCAGAGCTGCCACTTGCTGCTTCCTGTCTAAAATGGGAAACGCTCTCACACTTTCCAGGATCAGTCCTTTCTGGTCTTTCTTTCTGGAGCCTGCTTCGTGAGTGAGGGAATGACTGCCTATCTTGACGATTAAGGATGGATGCTCTGAGTGGTTCTTCCTGTGACTAGATCACACGCTTGGCTAGGAACTCAAGGTGTGGAACATGAGCTCTTGCTGAGTCTGAAAATGTTCCAAATAAACCTTGAAGAAGGGAAGAGTAAGAAGACTGGGAAATTGAAGCAGGAGGAGGAAGAGAGTGGTGGTGGTGATGATGGTGATGATGGTGATGACAATGGTGATGATGATGATGATGATGATGATGATGATGATGATGATGATGATGATGATCAAGCTGTATGGCAGCCATGAGCAAGACTCTTCAGTAGCTTTATAGAAGTGTGATCCTTTGAGCCAGGTTAAGGGTTAATAGTCAGGTCTGGGAAGATACGTCAATCAGTGAAATGCCTGCTGGGCAAGCATGAGGAGCTGAGGTTGGATCCCTAGAACATCTGGGGGCATCTGCATCCCCAGCCCTGGAGGGAGGAGATGGCGGATCCTCATGACTTATACAATAAGCTCCAACTTGGGTTCAAGGAGAGAGCCTGTCTCAGAAATCATGGTGGAAAATGATACTGGAAGACACTGGATGTTGACCTCTGGCCACACAGGCAAGCATACCCACACATACATGTGAGAACACACACACACACACACAGAGGCAAGCATACCACACATACATGTGAGAACACACACACATACACAGAAGCAAGCATACCCACACATACATGTGAGAACACACACACACACACATACAGAGGCTAGCACGCCCACATATACATGTAAGAACAGACACACACATACACAGAGGCAAGCATATTCATACATACATGTGAGAACACATACATATACACAGACAAACACACACATGTTTGCACACACAAAGGGAAGCATACCCACACATACATGTGAGGACACATACATATGGGCAAGCATACCCACACGTACATATGAGGATACACACACACACACATCATACCACACCACACACAGGCTCACACAAACACACACATATAGACTTTGAGTTCTTCTTCCTCCCTCCATCCCCTCTACTGTCCCTTCCTCTGACCCCCCTCTCTTTCTTCCTTCTTTTTTTGTTTATTGAGCACATACAACTGTAGACCCAGGGGTAAGACACAGCTTATCCCCTCAAGAGCTCATTAATACAATAAAACAAACTCCCAATAAACCATTGGTGAAGTGTTAAGAACACAGTCACACCCGCGTGAACTCTCAGGAAGGTTTCACAGAGATGGTAACATCTGACCAAAGGTCAGTGGGTACGCTAAGCAAGAGTTCAGGGTGGTTCTCTTGACTCTCACCCTCTGAGGCTACCCTCATGGTCAGACACTAGAAGGGACATACCATTTCATCTAATCACATGAGCTTTCCAAAGCAGAATTTTTACCAAGCTCATGACAGAGGAGTAAGCCAGAGAGACTGGGAACATGTGGAGAGCCCAGTGTGCCATTTCTTGAAAGGGACACATGGGAAAGAAGCTGGCTTATCTTAAGACCTGGGGAGAAAGAGCTGGGAGCCAGCCAGCAAGGAAGCAGGGACTTCACCTGAATCCTGCCATCAACCCAAGTAAGCAGGAAGGCAGATTTTGTCCCTGAGCCTTCAGATAAGAGCCCACCTGCCTAACACATTGATTTTTGTATTTTTTATTTATTTATTTTTTGGCCGGGTGAAACCTACACAAAGAAGCCCAGGCAACTGCTGAGGCTTCTGAAGTCTAGGACAGTAAGATAACTCTGAATGCTGTTCTGTGAACACAGAGCAGAGACCAAGGCAGGAGGGTTCTCTGCTCAACAGCTGAGCGTGAACCTGGTGATATGAAGAACTCAGGGACCTTGGGAGCGGCAAGATGTTCTGTAACTTGGGGTAGCATGAGTGTGAAGCTGTTGGTATAGAAACCCTAGAAATCTGAGGTTGGGAAAGTCATTGATTCTCATACATGCCGAGGAACTCAGCCTCGACTCTTTTGTTTGGTTCTGAGATAGGATCTTCTTCTATAGTTCAGGTTGGCCTTCAATGATGATGACGACGACGATGATGACGACGGTTTTGTTGAGACACGGTCTCACTATGTAGCCTTGGGCTGGCTGTATCTCTCTATGTAAACCAGGCTGGCCTTGAACTAATAGAGATCCATCAGTCTCTGCCTCTCTACTGCTGGGATTAAAAGCATACACCAGTGACTTTGAACTTTTGATTGTTTCGTCTTAACCTCCTGAATCCTGGGATCACAGACATATAACACCATGCCAGATTTTTTTTTTTTTTTTTGAGACAGGGTCTCATGTAACTCAGATGGGCCTTGAACTCACTTGTAGCCAAGGAGAAACTAGAACTCCTCATCCTCCTGCCTCCACCTCTCATCCACTGATAAAAAGCATTCGGGGAGGTTACAGGGATGAAAATGGATGGTGGGAGCCACATGAAGTGCCTGCCATTTTGACCAGCGTGGCCAGTGAGGTGAGGGAGGATAGGTAGCCAGAGCCCAGCAGGCACTAGGAGCATGGAGAACGTCAGGGGCAGCATATGAGGAATGGCTATGAAGCAGGGGGAGCAAGATGGATGGATGTTTGCTCGTTCTCCACTTCTGTTCTCAGACCCCATTCTGGTGCCTTTTTTCCTAGGTCCACTCAAGCTGCCCACCCAGCTTAAAAAGATCCAGTCCAGCTCGGGGCATCTGCTTCAGCTCAAATTGCAGAAAAAGGTGGAGCATGGCTTTCAGGGAGGCACAAAGGAGGCTCAGAATAGCCAGTGTTCAGGAGGCACATTCACGTTGCTGTGAAGTCTCCAGACACTGCCGAGTGTGGACTCAGAGAGGACCGCGTTTAAGTCTGGAGCTTTCACCACGGCTGTCCCCATGCTGGTGAGCACCGAAGAGGGGCCAAAATGCTCAGTAAAAGGATTCCTGGACAACAAGGCTCACACATTGACCCCTCAGCTCAAGGACCCTCCTGAGACAGGAGAATGACTGGGGAAATTAATTTGGAGCTATCATATGTCATCGTGGAAGCATCTAGCCCGGGAACAATAGGGGCTTCCCAGAGATGGGAGCATGGGTCTACATACTCAGCATAATGGAAAGCATGTCTTGAATTTCAGGCTGCCCAGTCACTCTGCCAGGGATGCAAGGCTGGGTTCAGAGAGGGACAGGAAAGAGACTTCGTAGGGGAAGGATGTGGTTGGATCTTTCTTTAAGAGCACAGCGTGTTATCTTTTGGGTCAAGAAAATTATAGGGAATTGATAAATTTACTAGAACAGCAAGAATCATGCTGAATTTTTTTTTCAGCCTTAAATAAGGACATTCTTCTCCCAGAATATCCTCCTTAGCCTCAAAGGATCTCAGGGAGGCTTGGGGGTAATCAGATACTAAGACGTGAATCCTGGTGAGAGCTAATCATTATTAGGACAGGTGCGGTCCTTGAGTGACTCTGGTGTCAGCACAGGAGAACATCTGCCTCCTCTCGGGCTCTAAGAGGTAAAGATTTACTGCTCACCTGTAGCCGAAGCCCACACCCGTCCCAACCCCGAGAATACTGGGATGAGGAGTCCACAGCTTGTGAGACTTTAAGGACGACATCAGCAATCAGGAGCAAGAAGGCCGACTAAATCCCGGACAGAAGCTGGAGAACACATCTTTTGGCTGAAGACGATTCTATGTGGCCTGGCCCAGGACACTGGGCCCTCGCCTTCAACCTCACACCACTAGTAAGGAGAGTTCTTCCCAGAGACTCAACTTGTTTACTTTACTCTGTGGCCTACACCCTCTCTTGACCTAAAGGAACATCCCCACCCCCCAGAAAAAAAGATTTGTCCCCCAAATTGCACAGTAAGTCTCCCTGGTCTCCACAGGAAAACCAGGCTAAGATAGGGTGAGAGACACAGGTCAATGTGGCCAGTGTGTGTGGTGTGTGGTGGTGGGGAAGTGGGGGGAGTTGAACTCAAGCCCCTGCAGACTCTGCTGTCCTCCCAAGCCCACAGGCTACATTGACATCAGTCCAAGCTGTCTGGTCTCTTCATGAATTCCCATGAGCTTGCGAGCATGGCATGAAGCCTTTAGTGAGACCTTTGTACCAGTCATGTAGGCAAGCAAGGGCAGTGAGGGATTGGAGCCTAAGTGTAGATAGGCAGCCACCATCAGATCCTCTCTGGTTTGATGTCTGGAGACACTACAGGCTTGTCCTAGAGTTTGCTAGCATCACGGTTAGCTTAGAAACCCACTGTAAGCAAGTGACCCAAAGTTAGAGCTTCCTACTGCATGCCAGCACCTCCACCCTTGTCCTAACCCCAGCTCCAGGTGCTCCTGGTACAGACGCCACCACCCTGAGGCACCAGGTGCAGGAGGACCACGGTTTTCAGTTTCCTAAACTCGCTTGGGTAGGTTCAGGTCTGCCTCCCACCCCACCCGGGGCGCAATTACACAGCTCACCTGCCATGGCGGTAATCAGTAATCAGCCCAATTACTCTAACTGCTGGTGCTGGCAGGAAGGAACCCACCCACACAGCCCTGCTGAGAGACTTTCTTCCATAGCTGTTTACTTATACATATCGAGCGAGCAGCAGGCATTGCTGCTGCCTGGTGCGCACTGGGAGAACTCTATGCACCCTCGCTCCTGCTCCCGATGACTCTGCTCCCCACTCTCACCGGAGGAAACAGAAATGTAACAAGTAAATCAGGGCAGAGAGAGCGCTTGTGGTCTCCACGATGTTCTCAGTTAAGCAATGAGTGGCATGGTAGTGAAAGGTCTAGATTGTATTCTGCAGCACGCAGAGGCTATCTGACACCCAGTTGCATAAAGGGTCTTGAAATTCAGCCCTATGTCACCCTCCACTAAGGACAGGGTGGGTTGAGCTAAAATAAAGGATGAAGGGACCTGAAGAGAAGACGGTGCCTTGTTGCTGTTTCAGATGAGTGGTCTACAGAGCCCCAGCTCTGCGTCATCACCCGTGGATCTGTGATTAGGAAGAGAGAAGGTTGCTTTGCTATGCTCACACACACAGTACCTGCTGTTCACTGTGGCTTGAAGAACTAAAAACTGGGGTGATTGGCACAGGCAGTAGTCTAGAAATTGCTTCAAGGTAGCAGCTTGGGTTATTGATATCTGTGGGCATATTATTTTTCAGATGGGGCTGTTTGGTTTCTGATCATAGGTTCTGATCAAACAAGCAAATCTGGTCTCTTCTGCCATGTCTCACAATCAGGAAAGGTTTCAAGCAACAGGAGACATCTGTACAACTCAGGGTCTCCGATGAGCCAGTCTTCAGCGGCTGCCAGCTCAGAAAGGACTGGAAAGGTAGTAATGATCCCAGAAACATCACAAACCCCTTGTAGCGACAATTCAAGAATTCTGGTTTCTTTAAAAAAAAATACAGAACTATTGTAAGAATGTGCTTTTGTTTTAATCCCAGGTGTGGGATATGGGGCTGCTTTGGACTGTCTGCAGCTGCTATGATTTGCCTTGTGCTCTAGCGGAGGTGTGGTTTTGCCAGACGGTTTCTGCAATTGTGTGACATTTAGAATTCTGGGGGACTTTTCAGAGGGTATATAAATGCTAGAACCCTGAGTGTCTGGGGTTGGTGATTGTTGGTTGTTTGGGGGTTTGGCTGTGGTTTGTTAGTAGTCATGCTTAAGGAAGAAACAAAAAGGAAAGGAATTGGATTCATGGGTCTCTATCTCCCTCATTCTAGCCTTCTTTCTCTCCTGCTTATTGATGGGGGAAAACTGGAGGTGGGGGTGAAGGGTGGGAAAAAGAAGGACCCAGGAAGTAGCAAAGGCTACTACCCCTGTCGGTCACTGCCACCTCCAGGTCCCGTTTGATGCTCATGTTTCTTTGGGTCCCTGAAATGCACCTGGTACCTGGTTATGCTCAAAGAAGGCTCCCAGTAACAGAGCCCAAGACAGAGTAGCTGTCAGGACAGATGGTATAGTCCTTTGTTTAGGAAGCCCAGTGTGCCCTCTGTAGACATACCTACATTGCATTTCTTGCAGAAGTCTGGGGCACAGTCTAGCCTCGACCTTTCAAGGGCTTTGGCTTCTGCGTCTTCCAGATCATAGCCACAAACATGATTTCCAATCCCCAGCTACTGGGCTAGCGGGCTAGGAATTTCAGCAGTGCTTTCTCCTCTCCGGGACTGCATGGTGAGGTCCAACCTCAGGCTGGATTAGGAGAAAGTATGAGACTCCAAGACCTACCACATACCATGAGTGCTTCTTTTCAGGTTTTGCTTTTCTGTTTAGGTGGGGTTTCCCTATGGAACTCAGGCTGGCCTGGAACTTACAATCCTTCAGTCTCGGCCTCCCCAGTTCTAGGAATCAAAATGTATACCACTACCTCTGGCATATGGATTCTTTTAAAATATCCCTTAGTGATAGAATTTGATGGGCAGCATAGGAGCTAAGGAGGGCTAGCACTGGAGGGAGATACCCAGCCAAGGAGGGCTAGCATTGGAGAGAGACACTCACCCAAGGAGGGCTAGCATTAGAGAGAGACACTCAGCCAAGGAGGGCTAGCATTGGAGGGAGACACTCACTCAGCCAGGGAGAGCTACCCTTGGAGGAAGACACTCACTCAGCCAAGGAGGGCTACCATAGGACACCAGCCGCCTCTCCCTAGCATGTGCTGCACCAGGAATCTATCTCGCTTACCCTTGGAGCTTCCAAGGCCACCCCTTGGCACACAGCAGCCATTCAGCAGGTTTGTCTCAGAAAGGCAGCTCCCCTTCTCGAGTGGGTAGTCCACAGCCCGAGACTGGAGCACATGAACTGTGTTGTTACTCAGGTTTGTAAAGGACTGAAACGTAAGAACAGTTAAAAATGATAATCAGAGCAAATCGGGATCTTCCTTATTTTTCTCTTTTACCTGGGCAAGATTTGCTTGAATAAGAGAGAAGGAGGGTGGGGGGGGGGGACTATAGCTGTTAAGAAGAGAATGGTCATTGCCCAGTATATACATACTGTAGTATGTATAATATTTAATGTGTATAGTAAATCCATTTCCCCTAGGTGTGTGTAGGAATCTGATGGGACTGGAGCTTTATCTCTCGCAGTCACAGCAGGGTGCTCTGTCCCACACGTGACATCACCGTCCACTACAGTCGTCGCACAGGAAGCAGATTGCAGATGATGGTGATTGTGTTCAAACTTCTAGGTGGCCGATAAACACCGACTTGCCTGGTTTTCACCTCAGCCCATGAAAATCAAAAGAGTTGGTCCAAGTTTTTACCAACACGCCCAAGCAGGTCAAGATGAGCTAGGGAGTCAACCAAGCTTGGAAAGGCCAATGGAGAACACAAATGATCAGGGCTTCATTAGGGTCTTGGACTCTCCAAAAATGCTGCCCTTTAGAGACACGCAGACCTCTGTAGTTGGGCTCTCATCTTGGCTTGGCTCACTAAACTGAGATTACTCCCAGCATGTTTCACAAACACGGGTTGTATTCCTAAAATAAGGATTTGATGAGGGGGGTTGGCCAGGCTGAGGGCACTGGAGCATGAGGGTAAGAGGGCACTGGATGTCCTAGGACAAAAAGCAGAGGGGGAAAAACTGCTCACTGCAGGGTTCCAGCTCTGGGCCTGTGGTGAGCAAAAGGGAGAGCCCACAGTTGGGAGAGGAAGGAATGTGTCTTGCTGTCCCAGCACAGCTGGGAGCCATGTGGCATCTCTGGGCCAGGGCCAGGAGCATGGGCAGACTAGCAATCAGAGGGTGGAGGGAGTGACATGGAGCATTTGGCTCTGCAAATAATAGTTTCCCGGAAACGGCTTCCCACGAGCATCCTTAGAACAAATGCAAGGATGCAAGCTGCTATCATGCCATCGGCCCCAACCTCCTGCCACAGGGTAGTCGCACCTGCTGCGTGCGAGCCTTTGAGGGTGAAACCCAGCACCCCGAAAATTAGGGACACATATAAGCTGCTCCAGAGTGCCAAGGTTTTCAGATATATTATTTCCCAAGAGCCTTGTGATAGCCACTGGCAACTATGTATTTAAAACTGTTTCTATTTTGCTAAAGAATGGAGTGCGTCCCAGAAAAGATAAACAATGGCCAGGCTGAGGACTTTTAACTCCTGGTTCACCATGCTTCTAGCCTTTGCTTCTTAAGATATGGTCCATGGATCAGCAACGCTGGCCAGTCCTGGGGGATTATGAGAAACAGCTACTCTTATACCATGTGAACCAGAGTCTGCAATTTAACAAGAGCCCTGCAAAACTGTGGCTTCTATGTAAATTGAAATTTGAGAAGCAGTATCTACTCCACTCAGGCCTCTGCTCAGTAGCACCCATTGATCTACATGAGTGTAGATCCAGGGATCCGAGTGCTAGAGCTGGACAGAGCCTCCCAAGCGAGCCTAGCCTACTTCACTATGGCATAAGTGAAGCCAGACAGATGCTCAAAGCAAACCCCCAAGTCTTCTTCTTACAGGGTTTGTACCTAGATTCTTGTTTCTTATGTTTCTGCTTTCTGTGTGGGACTCAGCTTACAAGCAGACTTTCCTTGATATTGCAGTTCAGTCTGAGAGCAAACACGGTCACCCTTTCAGAGCACACAGGAACAGAAATGCCTTTTCCAGCAGACCCGCCTTTCTGTCCTCTGTCTCTGTGGGGAGGTCACATGGTATTCAGCCTGGTATGAGAGATGTGAGCCGGATAATCTGAGGACAATCACTGAGTTGGTTACAAATATATATTAGCTGTAATAATACGTGGGGAGATAGACTTAATAGTAAGGTCTGGAGTGATACCTGTGTGTAAGGAGGCAAACATCACAAAGTGTGCTTATCCAGCACAAGTCCAGGGCTTCGGCCATTTCCAGGTTGGTTTTCTAAGTCTAGATGGCCAAGCCAAGTAGTTCAAGCCAGCGGTAGGTTTCTCTTCCTACATATTCATTGGGTTGTAGTGGGTTAGCCTAATGTTGTTTGTATTCTAATGCTAGTTTGGAACTCCCAAAACTGTTTGCCTCAAAAGTGAAAGGATCTGCACCCTGGCCCCAAGTTAATTCTGATTGGTGAGTAAAGATGCCGGTAGTCAATAGCTGGGTAGACGAGAGAGAGGTGGGGTTGCGGTGTCACGGACTTGAGACCATGAGGAAGAGAAAGGGTAGGAGAGGAAAAGAAGCCACCATGGGATAGAAGAAGAATGTGCAGAAGAAAGAGACCCGCCATGGCCTAGGGACCAAAAGAAGGTGGCCCAGAGGGCTGCCTGGTTGGAGCTGAGAGCAGCCCAGATAAAACATAGTAAGTAATGACTTGAGTTATGGATAGGAAGGTAGATTATAACAGCGTGGTGGGTAGGTAGCTGCCCAGCTATTGTGCTGCTTAAGGAATATTCAAAAATAGAAAAGCTGTGTGTGTCTTTCATCTGGGAACATAAAGGGTCTAAGGAGGGAAAGAAACCCCATGCCCGGGTTCTTAAAATATTTATTTACTACATTGTGTGTCTTCATTGGCAGAGTTAAGCAGACACCTGTTAAACCTCTGTTTTGTCCGTGTTTTATATAGGAGAAATAAATGCTTGTGTGTGAACACATACTTTAGTATATACAATATTTAACATGTATAGTAAGTCCATTTCCTTCACAGTGTCCCTAGGAATGTCTGTGGGACCGGAGCTGAGCTGTGTAGCTAGTTCTTATTTCTGGCTGTAGCTTTCTGCTTTCATGAAAACTTCTCTTCCACATGTCTTGCCTCTTGTGGCTGTCTCCGCTCTGCACTTGCTTTGTTTCAAACGTATGATTCATCAATACTCCTTTCTAATATCTTGGAAGCATCATCAACTGGAGTGAATGTCCATTGACCATGGATGGCTGTAGATCTGGAAGCAACTGAGGGTAACTCCTGACTGCACAGAACACCTCAAACTGCCCAGTATTAGAATCTTTATCCCTGAAAGTATGAAACCTCTTATCTCTTTGTATGTTCCCACCTCACTCCTCTACCTGAGCCTAAGCCTTCTTCCATAAATGGCTTCTTCCACTGATTCCTATCCTGGTCATCTTTTCATTTCAATCAAAGCCCATCCAGCTTATGGATTTGGATTGTCTCATAGTATCCATTCAACAGAGTGTTCAAGGCTGGTACCATAATAGCACCCTTAACAATAAAAGGACCCACCAGAAGGTATTGGGTCTTTTCTTGACTGTACTAGGGTTTTTGAAGGAACAGAAGTCCCAGAATGAATGAATGAATGAATGAATGAATGAATGAGAGTGAGTGTATATGAAGTATGTGTGTGGTGCTTTGAATAAGAATGACTCCCATAGGCTCAAAGATTTTATTGATTGGCCACTGTTTAAAAGGAGGTGTGGTCTTATTGGAGTAGGTGTGGTCTTTTCAGAGGAAGTAGGTCATGAGGGAGAGGACAATTTTTAGATTTTAGAAGACTAAGCCAGACCCCGTCTCCATCTCTCTCTCTCTCTCTCTCTCTCTCTCTCTCTCTCTCTCTCTCTCCCTGCTGCTTGTGGATCCAGATATAAAGCTCTCAGCTCCTTCTCCAGCACCATGTCTGCCTGTGTGCTGCCATGCTTCTTGCCATGAGGATAATAGATTAAACTTCTGAAACAGTAAACAAATGCTTTCTTCTTTAAGAATTGCTATGGTCGCTGGGCAGTGGTGGCGCACGCCTTTAATCCCAGCACTTGGGAGGCAGAAACAGGCGGATTTCTGAGTTCAAGGCCTGCCTGGTCTACCGAGTGAGTTCCAGGACAGCCAGGGCTACACAGAGAAACCCTGTCTCGAAAAAACCAAAAAAAAAAAAAAAAAAAAAAGAATTGCTATGGTCATAGAACACTAAGACTCTCTGTGTGTGTGCTTTAAAAGGAGACTTATTAGATTGGCTTACACAATCCAACAATGGTTGCCTACACTGGAAAGACTGAGAATCCAGTAGTTGTTCGGTTCATGAGGCTGGATATCTCAGCAGTACTACTCTGGTCCTGGACACATGAAGAGCTGCTGGCCTTCAATCTCTGTCAGAAGGCTGAGGAAGCTGGTTCTAACATCAATGAAAGATGCTGCACCAGTAGAATAGATGAACTTGCCAGCAAGAGTGAGGGCAAGCAGGCAAAACTCAAAGTTTTCTTCTAAATCCGCCACAGCTGCATTTAGGTAAGTGAAGTGGAAGCTTCTGGTTTCTTTGGAAAGTCATTTATGTCAGATGGGTGTTTTGCTGGGCAAACAAATGAAAGAGTGTTTTCCAGAAGTAGACACAGGTGAAAGGATCTTTTGCTAAAATAGACATACGAAGGAACATTTCACTGAAGCAGACACAGGTGAAAGGATGTTTTGCTAAAGCAAGCACATGAAAGGACACGTGATGAAGGATTCTTCACTAACTACACGCATGTATTGGTTTGCCTTACATTGTGATTGAGCTCCATTTTTCTGGACCCCATAGAAAGAAACACACCAAAAAACTTCTGGTGATGTGCTGGTGACTTCTTACTGCTTCCGCATACTTGGTCTGATTGACAGAGTGATGTCAGCTGATACAGACTCATGTGGAGTTTTGCTAAGACAGACTCACATGCTGAAGAAAGACACATGGTGAGGCAAGATCCATGGAGGGCACGTGATGTTTGCAGGGAGTTTAAATAGGACTCAACGGACTGTGAGAGGGGCTTGCTTGTACAGCTAGTTGTGCAAATGCTTCTTTGTCTCTCATCTTCGCTGATCTTTGCTTCATTGAGGGAGGCACCGCTGAGGATTTCTCCTGGTGTTCCTGGTCCCTCCTGTTGACTCCTGCCAATTTGGCTGAGGCTTGACTATCTCTGCTAGGTTGAGCCACCTTTGTACTATTCCGACACTACTGAACTAGACTGACGGTGTATCCTTGAAGTGTTTGTGAGTGGATCGAGCTGCCGCTGCTGACCTGTGAACTGAACTGCTGATTTCCTGACAATGCAGACAGGATTTGCTCCAAAGAACCTTTCTAAACACTTCCTTGTATCCTAATAACCTTTCTTTTCCACTACCTCTGGTGGGTGGTGGGCTAGAAAGGAGGTTAAAACATTTAGGAACCATCATTAAAAACAGGTTTTTGAAAAATTTAAGCAACAAGCAAGTCTTCCTGCTTCAAGTAATGGGATCAAGAAGGAACCTCACAGGAGAACCCAGCAGCTTCTGTTTCAGTTGACTCCAGATCCAGTGAGTCTGAATCATCATGCCAATTGGTATCTCAATGTCTTCAGTTACAGGATGGATGGACAGTATATCCTTTTAATATATGTGCAAACATGAATGAAAGTGTGTGCATGGAAGCCAGATGTGGTGGTGCATGCCTTTAATCCCAGCACTTGGAGACAGAGACAGGTGGATTTCTGTGAGTCTGAGGGCAGCCTGGTCTACAGAAATAAGTTGCAGGACAGCCAGGACTTGGTAGAGAGACCAGGTCTCAAACAAATGTGTGTGTGTGTGTGTGTGTGTGTGTGTGTGTGTGTGTGTGTGTGTATGGGTGTGTTTGACACTGTCTGTTCGTGGGTAGGTAGGGAGAAGTGCCAACAATCCAAAATATGATTAGGAAAGTATGCATCCGTTTAAGATTCTTACACCTCTTCATTAGCTGTTACACCCCAAGCTAGTAAACCCCATGGACCAGGTAAGTGAGGGGCCCAAGAAGGAGATTTTCCACCTAACCTGCATCTTTGTAAATATTAGTTACTTTGGAGACAACATAAGGAAAATAAAGATACTGCTTGAGGAGTTGGAAAGACAAAGATCGAAGAGCAGACTGAAAACTTATCTTGAGCCAGGTGGTGATGGTGCATGCCCTTAAGCCCAGTACTTGGGAGGCAGAGGCAGGCAGATCTCTGTGAGTTCAAGACCAGCCTGATCTACAGAGTGGGTTGCAGGACAGCCAGGGCTACACAGAGAAACACTGCCTCAAAAAAACAACAACAAAAAACAAAACAAAACAAAAAAACCCACAGATAGATAGTGTCTTAGTTTGGGTTTTACTGCTGTGAATGGACACCATGACCAAGGCAACTCTTATAAAAACAACGTTTAATTGGAGGCTAACAACATTTAACCTGGCTTACAGGTTCAGAGGTTCAGTCCATTATCATCAAGGCAGGAGAATGGCAGCATCCAGGCAGGTATGGTGCAGGAGAAGCTGAGAGTTCTACATCTTCATCTGAAGGCTGCTAGCAAATACTGGCTTCCAGGCAGCTAGGATGAGTGTCTTAAAACTCACACCCACAATGATTCATTTACTCCAAGAAGGCCACACCTCCAAATAGTGCCATTCCCTGGGCCAAGTATATTCAAACCATGACAGATAGGTAGGTGCATAGGTAGGTAGATAGATAGATAGATAGATAGATAGATAGATAGATGTCATCTTGTTCTCCAGGGCTGAGGCTGTAGCCACTTGCCACAGTGTCACTAGGAGGGACAAAACCTGACTGAGCATGGGAGATCCTAGGAATGTGAAAACCGAGTCACACAGCTCTCCTGACCTTCCTAGAGTTGGCACGAGGATGAGCTCTGCGGATCCAGTCTAATTCTGAAGAGTTACAAGCAAAAGAGTACAAGGCCCGCTGCAGCTTGGGAGGCTAAAGTGGAAACTTGAGAGTTCTTTGGGAAGTCAGTTATGTTGAATGGTGTTTTGCTGGGGCTCATGAAGGAGCTAAAACAGACCCAAAGAAAAGATGAAAGGAAAAAAAAAGATGTTCTGCTAAAACAAACATGTGAAAGGACACATGATAACTGATTCTTTGCTAATGACACACGTGTATTGGTCTGCCTTACTTGAGTTCCATTTGTCTAGACACTATAGACAGAAACATGCCAAAAAACTGCTGGTGGCGTGCTGCAATTTTTTGTCACCTCCATGGACTTGGGCTGATTGGCAGAGTGATATCAGCTGAGACAGACCATAGAAGACACTAGATATTTAAAGAGAGTATTAAAAAAAAAAAAGGCTTAAGAGACAGTGATGATGGCTGAACTTGGCTTGCTTATAGAACTAAGCTTGTTGGCCCTGTGTCTTCACTTATCTTCACTTTGCTAAAAGAGACATAGCCAAAAACTTTTCCTGGCATTCCTGTTGTCCCTGGTCCCTCCTGCTGACTCGTGTCAAGGCTGAGGCCTGGCTTTCTCTATTAGGTCGTGCCACTGCTTCTGATTCGTGTTTGCTATCCTGGCTCTACCAAACTAGACTACTGATATATCCATAAAATGTTTACAAATAGATCGAGCTGTCACTACCTATAACCTATAACCTAAACTGCTGATTTCAAGTCAACACAGACGCGAGTTGCTCCAAAGAACCTTTCTACACAGGTCCACTTCCCCCGTATCCTTTCCTTTCCACTACCTCTGGTGGGTGGTGGGCTACAAGGGAGATTAAACCATTTAAGAACTGTCATTAAAAATAGGTTTTAAAAAATTTTAAATCATAGGAGGCAGAAGGACAGAGCCCCGGCTCTAAGGGCTGCTAAGAAGCCTCCGGGGAACCAAAGACATTACAGAGTATTTCTAATGTCTGACACATGCTGATGTGATTGGCTCCTCTGTGCCCACCAGACTCTGACAGTTGTGATCCTAGGAGAGGGAAGAGCTCTCCAGGGTACCCAAAAACTGGCTACACCCCAGCTCCTCTACTGACCGCCTAGGTAACTGTTGCTATGTTACAGCTCACCTGTGCATTCATTTCTGTATTTAGGGAACGTTGGTTGCAATTTCTACCTTAAGGTTGTTCTGAGGCTAACAGAGATTAAATCATAGAAGGCACCCGACTTTGTGTGTGGGTGTCATAGGGTCAGTGATGGTTTCTCTCCAAGGTGGGATCATGTCCAGAGCTCCAACACTAACATTAGAAAACAGAGACAAGTGTCACTCATCTTTCTACTGTGGGACATCGCCTTGTTGTGGGGCATCCCATAAACCGGCACTGAAATGAACAACATTCATTGAAAGGCCACAGAGAGGAAAACATTTGGCTGGCTTCCTCTGTGACCTTAGAAGGATAGGGACCCTGGTGCCACACCGGCCCCAGAATCAAGCTCCCTACTTCATAGCCAGGTCTGTGACTCTCAGACCTTTCTTGTATCAGTCCTTTTGCTATGACCAGGTATCTGTAAGGAGCAGTTTAACCAGTGGTTCTCAACCTCTGGGTCGCGACCCCCGTTGGGTTCACGAGGGTTGCATAACAGATATCATGCATATCAAATATTTACGTTGCAATTCGTAACAGTAGCAAAGATACAGTTATGAAGTAGCAACGAAAATAATTTTATGGCTGGGGGTCACCAAGAGGAACTGTATTAAAGGGTCGCAGCATTAGGAAGGCTGAGAACCACTGAGCGTACGGAAGGCAGCATTTCTCTCGGCCCACAGTTGGAGGAGCCGGACTCCAGCATGGAGGGAAGGTGAGGAGTAGGAAGCCGCTTTTTCCTCCTTCCAGGCCTTTCCTCAGCCTATGGGATGGTACCACTTCCCCCTACAGTTAAACCTCTGGGAGAGCATCTTCGCAGACTCACCCAGAGGTCCAATCAAATTGTCAAAGATTTTGAACCATCACTTTTCCCTCACATCTCACAGGCCGTGCATACCCAGAGAGTGCCACATTTAAGCTGCAGTGGTGAGTCAGGGGAGGAGAGGCCTCAGGAAGGAGGACGGTTTGGAGCTTCTAAGAAGGCTCGGGTGAGGTAGAGAAGTATTCTTGGGGTGGATGAACTTAATTCAAACAGTGCAGCAGAGCTTTGGTGTGGTTCCTGAGAACAGAATCCAACACGGGGATCAGGAAAGATGGCGGCAAACGAGCAGAATAGCGAAGGTCCTCTCCATTGGGAGAAGCCTTCGAGGGAGATGGTTTTGAAGATGAAAGGTAGAGCTTGTTGCATGTTGCTGGAGACGCTTGGGAGATAGCAGAGATTGATGACATAAAAGAGAACAGAGCTAACCCTCTCCTTTGCGTGCCCTATTCCCTTTGGACTTGGGCTAGGACTCCGCCTTTAGCCCCGCCCCTCCCCAGGCTGGAGGGAGGGGCAGCACCGGGAGCTGGAACCTGCCTTTGCTCTGGAAATAGAAAATTGAAACTGTAACTGAGTAACTTCTGCAGAGGAGCGCAAGGCACCGGCAGGATTTGCAGCAATGAAAATAATCTGTCCCGCTTGGGTAGAGAGGTAGATCGGATGTGGGAGGGTAGAGGCCTAATCTGCTGGGCCAAGCAGGGCGATTCACAGCTTGGCCTTCCATTAGCTGTAGTTCCCTGAAGGTGCATCTTGTTGTCTGGGAAAAGCCAGCACTCAGAACCACAGACCTGGGTATGAAGCAGGAAGCTTGATCCTGGGGCTTTTGTGGCACCAGAGTCCCTGTCCTTCTAAGGTCACTGAGGAAGCCAGCCAGATGCCTTCCTCTCTATGGTCTTTTACTGATTGTAGTTCATTTCAGTACAGGCTTATGGGATGCCCCACAACAGGGTTATGTGCTAAGGTACGAAGATGAGTGACACTTGTCTGTCCTCAGGTAGTCAGTGTTGGAGCTCTGGACATGTTTCCACCTTGGATGGAAAACATCACTGCCCACAGACCAGCAAGATTGCTCTCTTCTGCCTTATAGCTGGCTACAGCTTGCTCTAACTGTAGCCAAGCCCACAACACACAGTCAGGTGGATGGCAGAACAGGACCTCACCTAGCCCCAGAGAGATGAACCAGGCCTATGCACAGGGATTTAAAGGGAACATCCCAACTCCTAGACTTCCTTCCCGACTGTGACCATACCTGAGGGACCGTATCTCCCACTTCCAGCCCTGGACAGCAGGCCCTGACTGCCTCACTTCTCCACATTCCCTCTCCTGAGGTTTGCTGGCTTGAAGCACACCTGCCCCCACACAAGCACACACACACAGACACGCACACACACACACACACACACACACACGCACGCACGCACGCACACACACACACGCACACAGAGACACACACACGCACACGCATGCACACACACACACACACACACACACCCGCGCACTGAGCTCTAGATCTCTAGATTACAGGTCCCTCCTCCCAGAAATGTCAGTTTTCTTTTAGAACGTTTAAAATATATTTTATTCTGTGTATTATTGTTGCGTGTAGACATGACACAGCCTACATGGGAAGGCCAGAGGACCAGTTGCAGGAAGTGATTCTCGGCCTTCACCCCGAAGGTTTCGGGAATCAAACTCGAGTTGTCAACCTTGGCTACAAGCACCTTTAACCAGAGAGCTATCTCAGTGACCAGAGATATTGGTTTTCTCACAAAACTTAGAATTTGACTCATTGAATGACTTCTTAATTGTGTGTGTGGTGACAGGAATTGAACCTAAGGTCTATCTGTGGCAGGCGCGCTCTGCCACTTAGCCATATTCCTTTTAACTTTACATTTCAAGCCATTGCCCAGGAGAGCCCTGAACTCGCTTTATGGCTCCTGCCGACCTTGAAGCCTGTGGCACTCTTGCTTCAGCCTCCAAAGCAGCCGTACGGATGGCAGAGAATAGAGGTGCTCTTCTCTTCAGCAAGTCCTTCCAGGTCATGTCAGGAGGGACAGCAGGCCCTGCTCTGGGTTCAATGTGAGCTGCCCTCCTCCTCCCTAGCAGGACGGTGAGGTAAAGAAGGTACCAGCCCAGGGGATGGGCACTAGCCTTCCCTTCCTGGGCAGAAAAGGAAGGTGAGGGCCACTGACCCAAGAAGTTTCCATGGAAGCTGACATGAAGGAGAGAACAGGAGAGAGGCAGAGGGAGCCAGTACCCTCACAAAGTGGCGTCCTAGCCATAAACTCCTAACTGAATCCTGTGGTAAACAGAAGCCAGAACTGCCCAGAGGGAGGAGAAGGGCTGGGCACCCATTGTCACCAGGTGTTAGAGGGATAGGCTGAAGCCCTGGTAACTGGGGGTCAATCCAGGGCAAGAGGAACCAGCTTGCTGAAATAAGAACAGCCAGGGCTGAGCCATCCCCATCTCTGCTCCTGGGGGGCCCTGACATAGAAGTGTAGGCTGTTGGTGGGTGCACTGAGTGTCGATGTTTGAGAGAGAAGGGGTCATGTTGGTCCAAGGAAGTACCAAGTTCCCTCTCCAGCTGCTGACTCAGCCTCCTCCCTCCCTCCCTCCCTCTTCCCTCCTCCCTCCTGAGCTGATGGGAACAAAGATGCCGAGAAAGTTTCCAGTTGTAAAAATCGGAGAGGAACAATCAAGAACAAAGATCAAGGCTTCAGATTTTCCATGACATTGGCACAGGGGCAGGGGCACCATACCTACCTGGCACCATCCCCATTCCCATGGTGCTTCTGGGAAGCAGGAAATTGTCATCGATGCATGGCAATGCCTGCCTTCCCTGGATCAGCCTGGGAGGAGGTGCCCTCTGAGAGTAGCTTTTCCAATTTGGGGTCAATCAGCCCCAATTCCTACTGTCTCTTTGAAGTCGGGATCCATGGGACAGGGAAGCCACCCAGAAGACCCCAGACAGGCAGCAGAGTTCGGAGGTCAAAGTTCAAGAGGAGAGAGGGTAGGGAACAGAGGACCCAGGACAGGGGGAGGTGTGGACCTTGGGCAGGTGGAGTGGTGAGGATGTTAGGCAAGGCAGAGCAGGAATCTCTGTAAGAGGTCAAAGGGCAGCTAGAACATGGCTGTTTCTAGGGTGGAGTTGACACTCTGAAGACAGTTTTCCTCTTCAGGTCCCTTGCCCGCCACACTCACCTACTGGGAAGCTAGGGCAGCTCCAACACAGGGAGGAGGCATAGCCTCTCCACAAAACACACACTCCGTTAAACACTCTCCTCCACTATTCAGCGGGAGACAAACCCTTTCTTCCTTAGGACACAAACTCTCTGCCTTGGGAGAGTTAACAAGGTCTAACCAGTAGGACAAACTGAAAACAGATGCATAAACTATTGTATCTTTTGGTTTAAAAAAACAAAAAACTCAGCTGAGTGTGGCAGTGCGTGCATGCCTTTGAATCCACCTCTCAGGAAGCAGAGGCAGGGGGATCTGTGAGTATGAGGCCAGCCTTGTCTACAGACCAAGTTTTGGGATGGCCAGGGCTACACAGAGAATCTTTGTCTCCAAAAAACAGTACATACATACATACATGCATACATACATGCATACATGCATACATACATACATACATACATGCATACATGCATACATACATACATACATACATACCCCTGATAGTACTACAGTTGGATTTGTGCCCAAGCGACATAAATTGTTGTAATATAGACACCCACCACCCTGGATTCTCAGTGCACACCCACCACCCTGGGTGCTCAGTGCACACCCACAGTCCTGGGTGCTCAGTGCACACCCACAGTCCTGGGTGCTCAGTGCATACCCATAGTCCTGGGTGCTCAGTGCACACCCACAGTCCTGGGTGCTCAGTGCACACCCACAGTCCTGGGTGCTCAGTGCATACCCATAGTCCTGGGTGCTCAGTACATACCCACAGTCCTGGGTGCTCAGTTCATGCCCACAGTCTGAGACATTCGCAGATGTGTCTGCCCAGACCGAAAGCATTCTCAGGTAGCAGTCCCATTCCTGACCAGCCCCAATTTCTCCTTCTTCCTAACCTCACCTTATCTTCCCTATTCTTCCATCTTCGGTGCTCACAAAGCAGGAGAGTTGAAAGTTCTAGGTGGGCTAAGTATGCCTGTATCCAAGTTTCCTGTAGACTCTTGTCTGACCAAGGACACGCTCCGACACCGGGCAATGCTAACTATGACCTGCTCCTGACACTTGTTAGCCAGCCTAGGGCTAGTTATTTTAATCTAAGCCTCAGTGTCCTCATCTATAAGATGGGAATAATAAGGCCATTGTGAAACCCTACGATGATACTATCTAAGAAGCTCTAAATGTTTTGGAAGATAAACAAGGAAATGATGATCTCAAGCCAGAGTACCAGGGGATGGGATAAGATCAAGGGACACATAAGGATCGCTGGTGTGAGGCAATGGCCGATCTTGGCCTGGATAGAGAACATAGGATTTCGTTTGTGATGCTTCGTTAAACTGTACATAGAGGATTAATACACAAGCGCGCTTGTTTCACAGTGAGAGAAGAAAGTGCAAAGTAGAGATGCAGTTTGCTGCTGTCAGGAAGCACACAGCCCCAAGTCTGTTCCCTGCAGGGAGCCTCTAGGAGGCTTGATTTTTGCCCAGCTTCCTAGGGCAGAGGATTGTAGCCTGAACCCACTGGGTAGCAGGGTGATGAGTACAGAGATGTTTCAGACTCAGAGGCAGTGTTTCCTTCCCTGGGGCTTACCTAGCAATGCAGCAGGGCCTGAGGCTGTAATCACTTAGGAGAAGGGCCAAAGGATGGCTGCCAATCCCCTCAAATTACCGTCACTTTCCCCACAGCGTGTCCCCGGGGCAGACTGCTGGCAGAGCAAGCCCTCTCACTATGCAAGCCTGACCTGCTAAGCTCAGGTTGTCCCACGCCCTGCTGCCTGACCTGGGCACCCTCTTTGTCACACACACACCTGCCACCACCTCAGACTCTCTACTGCCATCCCCCCACCTCAGCATCAGCACCTCTGACTGCACAGGCCTCCCTCTTGCTTTCCAGGGGTCTCCAGACAGATTTCCAGCTTTTTCCTAGAGCCAGCCTTCTCCTACTAGGCTCCCCTAACCTGTGAGAAGTTCCTCATTCACAGTTTCCCAAGGCTTCTAAAGCTAGACCTGTATAAAGGTTACACCCTGGCCAACAGGCTTTCCCCAGCCAAGTGGAGGCAGCTCCTAGAAGAACCAAACTGAGGAGGGCAGGCTCTCCTGCTACCCTGGCCCCAGACCCCATGCTGGGGCCCCCACACTGGCACCAGGGAGCCCTCAGGGCTGAGCCCACCCTGCCATCAGAGGCCACAGGAATGTTCATGTGGGCCAGCCAGGGCCTGCTTGGTGACTGTCCACTCCTTCCTCCACAGATGACTTTCCCTCTGTTTCTTTCTGACTCGGCTTCTGTTTAATTCTGTGATTTAATTTCTCTCCAGTCCTGGTTTTTCTGTGGGGCTCTGTCTGCAGTCTATCCTAGCCATCAAAGGGCAGCGGGCCTACCCTCTTCCTGTAGGGTGGCCAGGGCTTCTGATCCAGGCCCTTGGCCCGTGTCATTGCCTGCTCAGGAAGTCTGCCTCTGAGAAGTGACTGAGGAGGTTTCCTCAGACAACCCCAAAGTCCAGGGCTGCAGTGGAGAGCAGGGTAAAGAGGACAGAAGAAGCAGATAAACCCGAGGGTGGAAGATGGGGAGGAAGGGGAAGTTTTACGTTATTAGATGCATCAAGAGCCACTGGGCTGGGATGGAGTTGTCTGGAGCTTTGCAGAATGTGGGAGGAGAAGGAAATTGAGTTCTGAAGAAAGACAGTGTCTTGGGTAAAATGCCCATGGTTGAGGACTACATTCTGACAATCAGAAGTTTCCCCTGGTGTCTAACCTCAGTCTTGTCCACCTTTCTCCTGTGTGTTAATTTCTCACATACTCAAGATTCAAGCCCTTGTTGAAAGCATCCCCACAAAGTGCTTGTCTGGGTTACAGAGTCTTTCTCCTGGCCATTGAAGCCACCAGTGTCCCTTCCCTTAGCCACTAGAGGCCAAACTGTGGGCAGGGGCAGCTCAAGCCATGCAGACAGTCTTCCTTTCACACGCTCACTTATTATTCCCTCCCCACCTCTCCATCCCTTCCCTACCAGCTGCTTAAAATATTTCTCAAACAGAAAAACCTAACCACAGCTGGAAACAAACCCTAAAGTTAGTCTGGAACGTGGGAGCTGCCAAAGAAAGTTGCATATGGGCTTTGGCTGCCTGTGGGAGGACAGGCTTCTGCCTTGGAGACAGGCCTCCTGCAGGGCTGTGCAGAAAGTACCCAGGCCAGGGGAGAGGACAAGAGATCCATCCCCAATTCTACAATTATCCAGTAAAGATGCTATGTACCAGGCTCCGTACCAGACCACAGAGGGCAAGCTAGCTGAATAAAAGAGTAATGGACTTAACAAGAAAGTTAGACTGGTTTGCAACCTCTTTAACAACAGCATGCATTAAGGAGTGTCCCCAGCCCAGGAGACCTTGGCCTAGGCATTTCTAAATAAAATGGTTCATTTTAACCCCTAGTGTGGCAGAGACAAGCAAACTCTTGGAGCTCATTGGCCAGCCAGGCCAGCCAATCTGTGAGCTCCAAGTTCAATGGCGATCTGTAAAAATGACATGGAGAATTGTAGAGAAAGACACCAATATCACCCTCTGTCATTCACAAACATACCCATCTGTGTGTGAACACCAACACACAAGGTAGGAGCAATGTTTGTCTCTGGCTGGGTCTGTAGACCCTACTGAAATTGAGGGCCAACCACATTTGAAACAAAATTCTTGTTATTCCCCAAACAATACAGTGTAACAATTGTTCATATTGCATTATATATTGTATACAATGCAGAGACAGTTACAAGCGTACAGGATATGTGTGGGCTATTTGCAATGACCACACCATTTCACATAAAGGACAGGAACACCCTTAGGTTTTGCTATCTGCAACCCTGACCCTAATTCCTGTACATACTGAGGGATCTCCTGGATAAGCAGCCTGAGATTTCAGAGTAAGATGGTCCCTGGGTGAGGGTCAGCATCTTTCCCTAGGACTTCATGGAGCAAACAACAGCCACATCTGGAAGCACAGTGAGCCGACTGACCCTCTACTCACAAGCAGATTTAGAGAGATGAAGCAGAGACGGGACCCATGGGGCTATCGTCTGATGTATGGCACCCAGCACTAGAAATCCTCCCAGCAGTGTGGAGCCCATGGGTGATACTCATCCGAGGAAGATGCTTAGGTAGGTAGTACCCAGCCATGGGAGTACCACCCTGGGATTTAACCCCTTCCCCTCTGGTATCCTGGGCTCTTTCCATCTCCTAAAGCCTCAGCTTGTCTTGTTTAAGATGGGTTAGGCCAGCAGGATGGCCACACAGCGCTAAGCCTCAGGACTTGGGAGAGTGTCCTGGGCTAGGAGGCTAAAGGCTTTCCCTCTGTGCCTTCCTCTTCTGTCTCTGTGGCCTTTCTGGGGTCCCTAGCACCTCTGGACACCCTTTCAGATCTGAACACTCCAGGAGCTTGGGATGAACAGTACCCTTTTGCACACCCTGTTAAACGAATGCCCAAGACTAACACCAAAATGATGGCAGAAACGTCAAGACACTAACCTGTCAGCTCCGTGGGTACCTTTAAACAAAAGCTTCTAAGGGTCTGTTGATGGAGACTTGGCAGAGAGAAAATAATTGACCTTTATTTAATGTCTGCAGAATGACAGGCACTGCCCTGAAAGGTTTCTGTAGATTAACTTATTTTGTCATTTCCACAATGCTCTCCGAGAGCACATTGTGGCCTAGAAAGGGTTAAGGACAGTGATGGCCTCGAAGCTGCTGAGGTCTTGTGGGCCAGCACTTGAATCTTGGCCTCCAAGATCTTAAGCCTGCATGTCTAACACTGGCAAAGTTTTGTCTGTTGCCTTTTCAGTGAAGTGCCTAGAGGAAAGGATGCTAGGCCTCACTGTGTCCCAGGGCTAACACAAGGCTGGGGATGAGGTCCTCAGAATGAGAGCCAGGGCTCCCGGGCCTCTGGCAGGCAGGGCTAACCTTGACTAGCTCAAGGTAGAATCTGTGTGTATGGTAGGGGTGGATTTAAAGAGTCCAAGTTTTTGTGCAAATAACCTCTCCATGGCTCATGACCTCATGGGTAAAGGAATTCAAGCCCTTTCCCAGCCCTGCACTGAGTAGACCCCAGCGGTATCCTCTGGCTGCAAGAATCTACCTGTTTCAGTGTGGCTTTGCCAGCGGCACCAAAATCCCTTCCTGCCCCACTGTGCCAGAACAGATCAAGCCAGCCCCTGACCTGTCGCTGCAGGACAGTCTGTGTTGTGTGGGCTTCCTCTCCCTCGCTGTGCTGCTTCCCCAGACCCTTCTGACTGATTGAGGGGTACTCAATCCTCTTGAGGGTTTTAAGAGTCTGTGTCTCCGGGCTCTGTCTACTAGCCTCCTGCGCCCTCTGGTGGACAGAACAAGGAACAGCGTGTGTTCCTCTGTGCGGCAGTCTTCAGTCCAATCTTCCAGGACTCCCCTCTGCCCTCAGTTCTATCTTGTCTCAATTTGGCTAACCTTCATTTAATTCCTGTTCAGTGGCTCCCAGGAACATGACATGTGACGGGGACACTGTAAGTGTGACACTGTCCATGTTCCCAGGTTCTGTCTTTCTCTCTGAGCGCTGACTTATTCATTCCTACCCTCTGGCAGGCTCTTCTGGAGGGTCTAAGGAAATCATCCCTGGCCTCAAAGAGTTTCCAGTCCAACAGGACACACAGCTAGGCTGGCTAACCAAGTGACACGAGAGCTAGAGGGCCAGAGCCCGACACAGACTGACCAGATGTCACAATAGCCACACTTAACTGAGCGGTGCCTGGTGTGAGCACAGTAGGAGTGTGTGTTTCTATGTTCTCTCTGTGTGCCTGTGTGCAGATGTATGCACATGTGTGTGTGTGGAAGAGGGCAAGAGATACATTTGGACACCACAGGGGGCTGTGCTTTGACAGCTGTGACAGAATGTTGGGATGTGGGGTCTATAGGGAAACTAGGTAGTTGGGTGAGGTAGGGAGGGTATCCTGGAGGAGAGAGTATTCAGCCCCAGGCATGTTCAGGAAGCTACGTGGTTGGAGTGTGGGCTGAGTGGGAAGAAGGCAGAGGGGGAGAGGAAACTGCCTCGGGCTCTGTAGGGTTTGGATTCATGCTGGGGCTGGGAGGAGCCATCAAAGGCTTTAATATGGAGGAGGTGGAGATGACTTTCTGTTACAAAAGGACTCTAGACTAGACTGCCAGACCCACTAGATGAGGGGGAGGGACTAAAAACGTGCTGAGGATGCTGTGGTCCTTACATGAGAGTTGTGGGTGCTGGAGTGGCCCCACCACCCTGGGAGCCATGTGCACATGTCTGTCAGGTGGGGAGAGGCCACCCAGCCTATAAAGCTGGGCAGACAGAACAAGATGACATGTCAGAGCACCTGTGTCAGCACCTGATCCATAAATTAGCATAGCTAGTTAAATCAGAGATTATTGAGCCAAGAAGGCTCTGACGCTTGCCCAGGTCCTAGGCAAAGGATGCAAAGGACCTAAGAGCCACCACACACTGTGGAACAGAGGGGTGGGGACACCCGAGGATGAGACAGGGACTCTCCTTTACAAAATCCTCCCACAATTCATCTCTCATCCCCTCCATCCCTGGTCCAGCTCCTGCACTCCTTGTCACCCTCCTAGGTTTGCCACTGCCTCCTCCGTCTCTGTCCGCTTTCTCAGAGTGTATCTGTCATTTGCCTGTCTGCTCTCAGGAAAAGGTGGTTGGAGTGGGGGTGAGGGGTGGTAAGAGCTTTGCTGGCAGAGCCTGAAAGGTCACTATCCTGGACAGAAGTCAACACAGATAGTGGCTCACTGCAGGTTTGTGGTGACTCTCAGATGGGCTTCTAGTACTGTCCCTGACAATGAGAAAAGGAATTCTGGGATGGGGAAGACTGACTAGGAGAATTAGCTAGCAAATGCCTGAGGTTTTGTTTTTTGTTTTTTGTTTTGTTTTGTTTTGTTTTTCTCGATGGAGAGATGAAATCCAGGGAGCCCACCTCTGGCCCTCAGGCAGTTCCCTAACCAGTGCAAGCAGCCTTTGTTCCCTCACCTTCCCCAGAGTGTCAGCTGAGGAGACTGTTCACACTGGAGATCTAGTCAGCTGAGACTGTTTACACTGGGGATCTAGCCAACTGAGGAGACTGTTCACACTGGAAATCTAGTCAGCTGAGGAGACTGTTCACACTGGAGATCTAGTCAGCTGAGGAGACTGTTCACACTGGAGATCTAGTCAGCTGAGGAGACTGTTCACACTGGAAATCTAGTCTAGCAGTCCCAGAAGGAGTGGAAGGGAAGTTAGTTAAGGTCTCATGATTAGTTTGCTCACCATTCTCCTTAAGGAGCGTGGTCCTCAGGTTGCCAACAATGAGAGGTCCTAAGGCTAAGCTCTGCACCCCTCCACCAAGCACCACCTAGTGGGCGCCATCCTCACCCTGGATATAGTTCACATTTGTAGATCAGTCACCTCCGTCAGGATGTTACTGCTTGGAACTTGCCTGAGTTTCTGTCCCCCGCTTCCAAGGAGATAAGCCAGCCCTTTGGGTTTCTTTGATTAGTGTGAGGTACAGTTTTAATTTCTTGAATTCAATCCCTTAAAATGTTTTCCATGAATGTTTTTTAGCAGATGAAAGGGGCTGCTGGTACTGGTGCTCCTGGATGCTGTTGAGGAGCCAAAGCAAAGCAAAGGGAAGCTGGAACGAGGCCTGCATCAGGTGCCACAATGGAGGCTGCAGCCTCAGCATCACTATGAGAAGGGAGCAGAGCTTCCCAGGGAGTGACTATACCATATGAGGTGCTCACCAGGCCCCAGCATCAGCTCTGCTGGGGCAAAGATCCTTGGGCTCTGAGTCGAGCAACCTGTGGGATGGTACAAGGGAAATTCAGTGCACCATGGTAAAAACAAGATGGGCCCTTCCTTGACCGTTCTAAAGAGTGTGTCCCAGAATTTGAGATAACCTCAAACAATCAAGGAGTTTAAACCCCTGGCTAGCCACTTGGGGGATGGCTCTGAATTTGACATTTAGTTAAATAGGATTTCTTCTGGGTCCCTGAGGTTGTGGAGGAATCCATAATACCTACCTGCAGCTAGGCTACTCAGTAGAGTACACCTCTGAGCTAGGGCTGTGACACCACATGCAACTGGGGCGTCCTTCTTAGTCCTGTCCTCTGCTCTGCTCATGCCACTCAAGTGGCTGAGGAACCCAGTTTGGCAGACTGACTTGGTGCTTGACTTTGGCGGGTGGAAGGGCCTGGAAAGTGTCCTCTGTTCCATGAAAGGATTCTGTTCCTCCAGCCCAGCTCAGCCATGGCTTCCTGGTATCTTGTTTACTTTCCAGGAAAAAACGGACAGAACAGACACTTCCTACCCTGGGTTCTATGGCTGGAGAGTTCCTATGTGTAGAGGATTCTCATCTCTCCTTCTCTTCTCTTCTTTCTTTCTCTCTCTCTCTCTCTCTCTCTCTCTCTCTCTCTCTTCCTCCTTCCCTCTCCCCCTCCCCCTCCTCTCCTTCTTGTCTCCCTTCCCCTACCTCCCTTTCCCCTCCCTCTTCCCTCCTTCTCTCTTACCTCCCTCCCTCCTTCTCCTTTACCTCACTCCCTTCCCCTCCCTTCTTCCCTCCCTATCCTCTCCTCCTCCCTCCCTCTCCCCTACTTCCTTCTTCCCTCTCCTCTCCCTCCTCCCTCTCCCCTACCTCCTCCCTCCCTTTTCTCTCCTTCCTCCCTTTCCCCTACCTCCTCCCTCCCTCTTCCCTACCTCCCTCTCCCCTCCTTTCCTTGAGGGCTGTGAGAAATCACAGGTGACATGAGAAAATGACAGTACAAACAATGTAAAAGAATTTTGTGCCCCTTCATGAAGTCCATAGCAGCTTCAGTACAGGGCTAAGGCTCTGCTCTCTGAGCATCTGTGAGTAGGCAGAGCCTTCTGTGCTGGCTACCAATGAGGAAGCAGAGGTCCTAGTGTTTTACACTTGGTGAGTGCCATTTAGTCTTACACAGGTTTCTCGTCTATAGATAAACAACAGGGGCAGAATGAAGTACCCAGAAGAGCATCTCTAAGTGCAGGTCCTTAGTTTTCCATCAGGGCGAATTCTACAGCATCCCAGCATTCTTCGTAAGGAGTGGGAGGGATTCTGTGATGAGCGGGACTCCTCCCTGACCTCTAGGTCTCTAGAATGAACAGTACTCTCAGGGCCCCACTCTCCTCAGTCTGTGGGGCTAGCACCCATGATGGCTGTGGAGAAACTGAGGAGGATGGGAGAGCAGAGATGCTCGGGTGGCCCCGGTGAGCTCACGTCTACAGTAACCCCACTGTTAATAACTGGGCTACTGAAACAAACCTGGAAGCTAGACACAGGTGAGAAATGATGGCTGTCTCCTCAGGAATGTGCTAGCCAATTAAGACATTCTCTTAGATGGCTCGGGAAGATGCTGGGAATACCCCCCCAGGCCATGCTGGCCAGCCTCCAGGCTGGGTAGTTGTACAAGGACTTATAAGGGTCTCTACCCACCTGGCTTCCAGAGCATTGACCTGAGTGTGTGTGGTCTGTCTGTCCAAGCCATGTCTTCAAGAGCAGACAAAGAGCCTCAGGGTTCTGCTGTTGCCGTTCCAGACTGCCTTTCTTGGCCCACCAACCCGACCCCTGCCTCTTTCTGACCATAGGCTTTTTGGCTCCCAGCCTTTGAAGAAATCCCCAGCCCTCAGTATTCTAGGCTATTGTTCCTGTAAATTAATTAGAAATTCTAGCTAGCCCATATACAAGACACACAATCCAGGTATTTATTTACAAGCTGTCAGCCTGGATTGGGCAGGTTCTGGAGCTGTTCTAACTTACATCCCAGTCATATGTCCCTTGTTACTTGAGGTTTCTCCTGGCCACGTGCTCACCGCCCATCTCCTCTCATGGCAGCTTCCTCTTCTCTCCATGTCCTTTCTTCTCTTCCTCCCTGTCTACTTGAGACCCCCCCAGCCAGGTAACTGAGAACCGGCATACCTCTATAGACTGTCCATTCATGGGCTTTAGCCTTTTATTGTTGTGGGTTGGCATGATGCTGCTTGTATTCTAATGCTAATTTGTGCCCCCCCAAAACTGGTTGGCCCAGAGAGGAGAGAGTGACCCTTGCCCCTAGTTAATTGTGATTGGTAAATAAAGTTGCTAACAGCCAATAGCTGGGCAGAGGGAAAAGCTGCCTGTGGGCTAGCCCGATTGGAGTTGAGGGCGGCCCAGATGGGCTATAGTAAATAGTCAGTAGGTAGGAAGGTAGGTCCTAACATCATGGAGGGCAGGCAGCTGCCCAGCAGTTGTGCTGATTAGGGATTATTGTAAATATAAGGCTGTGAGTGTGTCGTTCATCCGGGAACTCAATAACCAAAGGCAGGGTAGAAACCCTGGCCTGGGATTTAAAATATTTAATACTACATTGTATTGATGCATTAACTTGGGGAGCAAGGTGAAATGGTATCACTTGGTGGCCTACACCTTGAGGCTAAGGCAGTCTGTACAAATTAAAACCAAGTCTTTCACTGGACATGGTGGCATGCCTTTAATCCCAGCATTTGGAGACAGAGGCAAGCCTGGTCTACAGAGTGAGTTCCAGGGCTATATACACAGAGAAACCAACCAACCAACCAAACAAACAAACAAACCAAAAAAAACCCAAAACCAAGACCAACTAGCAGACCAAGTCTTTCCTCTTTATTTTCACCATTTCTGTTTTTCTTAAGATCATGTCCCACCATGAGGAAATGAAATCTAGGAAGATGGGAATTCTATCAGGGACCAGATTTCTTTTATCCTCCTGTCCAGGGTTCCTTATGGCCTCTCAGTCACAACACAGCTACTTTAATATCTAATACCAAACTCACAGTCCATACAGAAAGAGTCCAAGGATCAGCTGAGTCTCGTTCTCCTTAAAGGAGATAGAGAATTTTTACTAGAAAAATTCTACAACCTTCCCCCAAAGTGGCCAAAACAGTATCACAGGGTTCACTAACTGCAAAGAGAAACAGAGCAATATGTTTTTAGCTGAGTGTTTACTTCTCCCAATATTATCAAGTTCTAGGCTAGTTTGAATTTGTGGCAATCCTGCTGTCTCTCAAATGCTGGGAGCCCCATGCATCATCACACCGGGCTCTCAGTGACAACTTTAGCCCTCTTCACCGGCTTCATTTCGCTTCTGTGGCACTTTAGCTTTCGGCGAAGCTCTCAAACCCTTTATGCCCGTCACATGTTTTTTTGTTTTTGTTTTTTGTTTTGTTTTTGTTTTGTGAATAGTGGTCCTGAAATAGGATCATCTTGCAAAACCGAGCTTTGGGCTTCATTCTTTTGACTAGCCAGCAGGACTCCGATGGAAGCTGGCCCTAATCAGCCTCCTTGTCACAGTGGCTCTCCATAAGCTCTTAGGCACTCAGGTCCTCTGCCGGGACCTAGGGCAGGTTCTGGGGTTTGGGTTTCTTTACACTCCGAGTCCCTGTGCGGAGAAAATGGCTTTGGTTGTCCTCCTCCTGCGCGGAAGCGCTCTGATCCGAAGGCTCTAGATCTGAGATACAGAGGAGCGTCAGTTCTGTCTCCGAGCACCGCCGCTGTTCTCTGTCGCCTTCTACCGGCGGCTAGGTGCGCTGCAGCTGCGCGGCGGGAGAGAAGCGCTGGAGCTCAGAGCGCAGGCGCAGACGCTCGCCCGGGTCCTCCGGCGGGCTTGCCGTTCTGCGCCTGCGCACGGGCGGAGGCGCGCTGAGGACCCGCTGGAGCGGGCAGGTGGAGGGAGGAGTGGTCCCGGGAGTAACTGCCAGGAGTCGGTGCGCCACAGGTCCGGGGGCGCCCGCGTTCCCTGGGCCTCGGAGGCCTGGACGCGTTCAGAACGTGGCTTTTTGCGGGGGCGTGACCTGAGCTTCCCTCCTCGGCTGGGAGTGGAGGAGAATGGGGATCGCTGAGGCCTTTAATTAATTTGGTGCCTGTTGTTTGTTTGTCCGAGGTGCAGCCTGTTTGCCTGTTGAGTTTGCAAACAGTGGGGAGGAAGCGGCGGGGCGGGGTGGGGTCGGGGAGCACGAGGGGAGATGGGGTCTCCCGGGCAGAGAGCCTAATCCAGCGAGGGCCGTCCCATTCGGGGGGGAGGGGGGGAGACACGACGCAGGACAGTGCTGCAAAATGAGGGCCGCAGTAGGAACTGCCGGTGGTGCGCACACAGGCACACACTTAGAGAAACAGCTTCTCACTCAGTGTTTTTCACTTCTTGTGGAAGTGATTCTTTTTTTTTTCCTAGAGCGGCCCCACATGGACACTTAACACGCGCTCACCACCTCCACTCCCATCCCCCCCATGTAGGAGATGACACATGGGGTCTCAGCACTCCTCCTCTGCCCTCACATTTTGTCAACGAAAGAAGGATGACAACCCGGAGGACTTGCTGGCTGGTAGAGATCAGGAGGAAGCCATCGCTCAGTTTCCATATGTGGAGTTCACTGGGAGAAATAGCATCACCTGTCACACCTGCCAGGGAGCAGGCTACATCCCAGCAGGTGAGGCCACCCCAAAAGCACTCTGGTATCTGCTCCAGCCAGCCCGCCATAGTCAGAGTCGGCCCTGAATTGTAGCCTGCTCGGCTGACCTGATAAACAGGCATGCTGCAGGGGTTTGCTTTTTGTTTTGTTTTGCTTTGTTTTGTTTTTATCTTACACTTGGAGCTCTTTCTCTTCATTTCTACTCCTTCTTTAATGCCTTAGTTTCTTTTCCGGTAGCTCTGATAAAATACTCTGACAAAAACAGTTTAGGAGGTAGGTTTATTCTGATTCACAGCTCCAGGTCACAATCCATCACCGAGGACAAGTCACGAGAGCAGGAATTTAAGATTGCCTGTATCACATTATAGTCATAGGAAACAGCCAGCAAGGAGAGTGCATGTAACCCAGTTTCCCCTTCCCTTTTCATTCAGAGACACAGCCTATGAAATGGGTGCCACCCACATTTAGGGAGGGTCTTCCCACTTCAATAAACCCAGTTAAGAAAATCACTCACAACCTAATCTCATCTGTACCCACTGAGACGTCTTCCCAGGCCATTCTAGGTTCACCAGTACTCAGCCCCTCTCTGGTTTGGAATATTTATTTCTCTGCTGTGGGATTTATTGACAAGGATGTTTCTCTATTGCTCTTGCTCAAAAGGACGGCCACAGCATTGTGGGGGAGCTATTCTAGAAGCTTCTTTACCAAAATGGCACCAGTAAACAGTAGCCTCTGGTATCCAGTCAGCAGAACACCAGGGGGTGGGGAGTGGCAGTGGTCTCAGGAGTAGGGCCCAGATTAGCTGTAGCAACAGCTGCAACCAAGTTGACCCTAGAAATTGGGGAAGTCACAAAGTTTAGAACTATTAAGAACCTTGGAAATCACGCCCTGCAAAGCTCCAAGTGAGAAGAGACTGGCTTTGAGACGTTCTGTGACTTTGTCGAAGATGGCCAAGGCAGGAGCTCCCCCAGTCTCAGTGCCACCGCCCCACAGCGCTGGTAGAAGTTTTGTAGTTTGTGGCATTCTCCGTAGGTTTATCTGTTTCTTTTTTCCCCTCTGGCTTTTCTTTTCCTATTTCTACATTTGCCCGTTTCTTCATTCAACCAAAAATGTACGTTTCAGTGTCTAATCCCAGATGAATCACTGTTGTGGCAGTTGGCAGCGAAATGTGACAAGAAGGGCCACCCATACGTGGGATTTACAGAATGAGTCTTTGCTGCTTTTCTAGAGCAAGTCAATGAGCTCGTGGCTTTGATCCCCCACAGTGACCAGAGGCTGCGTCCTCAGAGAACGTGAGTTGGCCGCCTCTCATCTGCTAATACCTGCTTCTGCTCCTGACTCCTCTCTATGAAAGAATACCAGTTAATTATTTGAGAAAGATGTCTGTTCTTGTATCTGCCCCATTTCCTTATTTTCTTTATCTATTTATGATTACCTTTTTATTTGTTTGTTTGTTTGTTTACTGGTGATACTGAGACTTGAATCCAGGCTCTTTTGCTTACTAGAGACAAGCACTTTTCCACTTAACTACAGCCTAGCCTTCCTCATTGCCTCTAAGCTTTTTAAGTGAAATGTCCCTGTCTGTGTTATAGTCTGGGCAAAGAAACCTGACAAATGTCTTAAGGGTCAAATGAAAGGAAGGGATTGGAGACACAGGCCATCCTGGGAGATGAGCACATGTGTAGGAGATAAAAGCATCGGTTTCTCTTTGGAGGGCGAATGGAGTTCAGAAGGGTTGAAGGACCTTCTCTTGCCCGGTGGCTCTGTGCCCAGCCTGTGGTTCCTGATTCTGTATGCTTCCTTTCCCTGTTTAAGTTTTGCATTAATTATGACTGTTTAGGCTCCGGTATCTGAAGGCCCACCGTGGCCCTGTGCTGTCATTTGCAGGAAACAGTATGTCTTCCTGTCGGTCCTGCTGTGTCTCCTGGCATCTGGCTTGGTGTTCTTCTTTCTGTTTCCGCACTCGGTCCTCGTGGATGATAATGGCATCAAAGTGGTGAAAGTCACATTTAATAAGCAGGACTCCCTTGTGGTCCTCGATGTCATGGTGAGATGTAGGGCCTCGCTTCCTGCCTTGTGTACTTGCCAGCCTTGCACCAGGACACTTAACTCTCCTCCTTTACCCTCTCCAGGCCACCCTGAAGATCAGGAACTCCAACTTTTACTCTGTGGCCGTGACCAACCTGTTCAGCCAGGTTCAGTACATGAAGGCCGTGGTGGGCTCATACACCACCACAAACGTCTCGCTCATTCCCCCTCGGAGTGAGCACCTGGTATGTCACAGGCCTCTGCCCACATGCTAAGAGGAGAGTAGGTACTGTGGGGATGCTGTGGTTCTTCCCATTCCTCTCTTCTGCCCACGGGAGACCTGGCGGACTCTGTAATGGTGGACAGTTGGGAAGGGACAGAAACAGCTAGCACTTTTGTATTTGGACAGTGAAAGAATTGGTAAGAGAAAGAGAGTCATCAAATCAAAAGGAGGTAGGATTATAGCCTGAGACCTCTAGGGGAAGGAGCCTGAGGTAGTTATTCCAGGCTCCTAGGCTGCTTAAAGAAGATGCTTAGTATGTGATGGAAGAATGGTCCAGCATTGTGGGTTGATGCCATTAATGTTGTTATGACAAGCTTGCCTATCACAGGCTGACGAGGGTCTTGTTTTATTTTCAGGTGAATTTTACAGTGAAGGCTGAAGTGGGAGGACCGTCTTCCTATGTGTAGTAAGGACGGAGTTCTCTGTATTGTGCTATCTGCCCGTAGAGATTCAGAGTCCTCCTGGATTGATCATGTCCCTGACTCTGCCAGAAGCCCCAGACTTGGCCTTTGGACTCCCTAGCTTTGGCTTTCTGCAGGGGTTTGGGGAGGAGACGTCATTGTGACATGACTGAAGTCCTGGGCTTTTTAAAGAGAACATTAACCGCTGGAAACATTCCCAAGCCCCAGCGTGTAAATAGACGACGGCTTTGAAGAGCAGGGGACGTGGTGTGGAGGGTTTTGAATGACGCTTTGCAGGGCTCAGAACCAGTGGTCCTTGTCAGTATTTCAGTTTGAAGGGTAGGCATGGGAAAGAGAAGGTAACCCACATAGTTTGACAGTGTAACTCCACACTGCCCTCTTAAGTCTCCTGGGAGATGGCACTGTTCTTGTGCTGCTCTGTTTTCAATCAAGTGACTGTGTCCTGTGTCTGTGTTTGCGACCCACAGCTTCTACTGCACGCTCCCTGCCATCCTGGTCCACAACATTGTGGTCTTCATGAGGTAGGTCTGTGGTCCTCTCCTGCAGGCCTTTCACTTTGAGCCTGGGCCACTTGAGAACTTCCCATAGTCGCTGGAGGCGAGTGGCTAGCAGGAGATCTCTCACCTACCTTGTAGCTCAGCCTCCGTGGAGTCCAGAACCCTGCACAGGCTACTGGGTCCCCAGTGAAGACTTACACATTATGTCTGGAGAGATGGTTAAGAGCGCTAGTTGCTTCTCTAGAAGACCCAGGTTTGATTCCTAGTGTTCATGTGGTAGCTCACAACTGTCTGTAACTCTAGTTTCAGGGGATCGATGTGTTCGTCTGACCTCTGTAGGTACCACACATACACATTGTGTACAGACACACATGCAAGGAAAACACCTAAACACATAAAATAACTATTTTCTAAAACAGTTAAAAGAGACGTCGTGCATGAAATGGGTTCTAGTTTAACTAAACAAGTAATCCTGTCAGAATCCTTGAGAGTAAAGAATGGCCCAGGTTTCTCATGGTGTAAGTACTGTGTTTACTCTCTGGTGACAGAGATGCTAGCGTTGGGACTGTGGCTGTTTACTGTAAAGGTGAGAGAGACTCTAGTGCTGACGTTGGAAATCTGAGGATTTGAGTGAGGCTTCTCAGCTTTGTCACCATTGACATGAGTTCTTTGTTGTCAATGATGGTGGGTGCTTAGGAATGGCATCCCTTGTCCCTGCTTGCTGCTGGGAGCACTCCTCTCTGCTCGACTCAGTTGTGATGACCCAAAGGTGCCCAGATATTGCCAGAAGCCCCACTGTGGAGTAATATCTTTCCTGGTTAAGAAACACTGATTCGGAAGGTCACTTCATGACACAGGATTTCTTGAGTAACCAGAAAGGTCCTCTGGCCTCCTGGTTACATAACCATGAATATAGTTCATGGTTATGAACCTGGGCCCCAGGTGGGCAGTATCCCTTCAGCTTGTAAGAAATTAGCTGGGTAGTGTTTCCTGTTTCTTTAATCTCTTCATGGTTTTCTTTTTGCTAGGACTTCTGTGAAGATTTCATACATTGGCCACATATCCCAGAGTACCCTGGAGACACAACACTATGTGGATTGTGGGGAGAATTCTACAGCTGTTCAGAGCCTGTTCTTGGTTCCCCAGGGGCCACACCTGTAGAAGTCTAGCATCTGTTCCTATGGCTGGCCCAGCATCTATATGGTGTAAGTGGAGGAGGAGGCTCTCTCAACCCACAGGAAACATCTTCCCACACTTACAGGAAAGACACCTTTCTAACAAAACCACTCGCTGCCCAGTGCCCACTCTGTGCCTAGCAAATGGTTAGCACTCAACCTCAAGTTGAAGAATTGAATTCAGATTCTTTGGCTGCTCTTGAGTCGTTGTAAGTTGAGATGAACCAGGGTTCCAGGTTTTCAGAGCAGAGTGACAAGAAGGGAGGATGCTAGTGCAGCTGGACGTGTGGGGAGTGAGTGAGAAGCACCAGCAAGACAGGGAGTCCACGACACCCGTGACAAGCCCCTCAGTGGCTGCCTTTACCTCTGCTCCCTAATACCCCCACCCCCGGCTTTCCAGAACGGGTTTGGCATCTCTTTTCCTTCCCCATACAAAGTGATTACAGTTTCCCCCTAAGGGTCTATTGAAGGGCTTGATGGACTTTTGATCCACTGGCTGGATATAGATTGGGAATTTGATAGAAAAATAAACTCTGCTTTTGATTGATCCGTGCTGTCTCTGACTGCCTTATGCTTTTGTAGGCACCTGTGAGAGAAACTTAGAAGAGCTGCTTCCTAAGGACACCTCAGGGTGTGCTGAGGGAAGAGAGAGGCACCCCAATTGTGTCTTCATCAGGGTGTGCTGAGGGAAGAGAGAGGCCACCCCAGTTGTGTCTTCCTTGCCCACAGGGAGCACCTTCTGAGCAGCCTCAACTGTCCTGTGTGCCCAACAGCAGATCAGAGCACACAGTGCCCCCTGGAGGCTGGAAAGGAAAGGACAGGCAGAGATGCCCGAGGAAGGAAACTGCGTCAGGGAGGAGGGAGGGGAGAGGAGCAGCCACCTCAACCAGACTCCTCAGGCTCAGTATGAAGACCTGATTGGAGGTATCTTCAGCCGCTCTGCACTCTAACCCGGCAGGAAGTGTCGGGGTCCAGAGCTCAGCTGAGGTGGGCTTTAGCCTCCCGCTGCACGCCAGCTAAGCAACAGGAGGCAGCAATGCAGCTTAATCCTAGGTCTTGCCCCCACCCCTCTCTCCCACCCTCATTCTCTTGGCTTCGTTTCCAGTATTTGCCTAATGACTTCACTCTTTGAATCTTCAAACTAAGATAACTAGTCCACTGATAACAACCACGATCTAGTTACCAAAAGCTGGGCTTAGCACTATAACTACGTTAATTGGGTTGCTGATGTGTCCATATACCGGTGACAATGACAGGTACTGATCAAGCACACCGTTTTTAAAAATGACATCCTTGAAAACGGAACACACCCTGCATATGACAAAATGCTGACACTGAATTCTTCAGTTTTCCCATTTCCCTTTCGTGTGTGTGTGTGTGTGTGTGTGTGTGTGTGTGTGTGTGTGTGTGTCTGTCTGTCTGTCTGTCTGTCTGTCTGTCTGTCTGTCTGTACATGCGCATAGAGGCCATGGGATGTTGGGTGTCTTCCTTAGTTGCTTGCCACCTTATTTTCTGATACAGGGTTTCTCACTGAATCTGGATGTCACCAGTTGTTTAGAGTCTGGCCAGAAAGCTCCGGGGTCCACCTGTCTCTACCTCCCAGTGCTGGGATATAGGTGGACATACCATGCCCGGCCTTCACACGGGTGGCTGGGACCTGAACTCATGGCCTCATGCTTCTGTGATGGGTACCTTGCCAACCGAGCCATCTACTCAGCCCCTGGTTTTTCTCACTTACAAAAAACAACTTTGGAAACGTTTTCCCTACTGTTTTGAGAAGGCTGCTCATTTCAGGTCTTAGTACTGGATCATTTTTATGACTGTGTGCCTCGGTAACATCTGCTTGATATTACCGTAAAACCCAGTTGAGACCAAATAAGAGCAATTGAAACCTTCAAACACGCACAGTTGATTCTGCTCTGATGCTGCAGATTCCCAGATCTACTCAAATTCTTAGCATCCTAAATTTCATTTTAGGATGCCCTGCATGGCTTAGCATAGTCTGTCTCTGTCTCTGTCTCTGTCTCTGTCTCTGTCTCTCTGTCTCTCTCTCTCTCTCTCTCTCCCTCTCACTCTTTCTCTCTCTCTCTCTTTCCCTCTGGGTGTGTGTGTGCGCGCACACATAGATGTTATGCATGTAGAAGCCAAAGGACAGCCTCGGGTATTGTTCCTCAGGCATTGTCTTGTTTTCCGAGATACAGTCTCTCACTAACTTGGTGCTCGTGAGGTGGGACAAGGCTGGGTGGCCAGGGGACCCTGGATCTGCCTGTCTCCTCCGGCACCATGATACCTGGTTTTTGTTTTTAATTTTATGTGCATGAGTATTTTGCCCGCCACCACACATATTCAGTATCCTGGAGGGTCCCCTACAACTGGCGTTACAGATGATTATGAGGTGGGTACTGGGACTCGAACCCACACGGGGTCCTCTGGAACGTGAGCCGGTTGCGCCATCTCTGGCCTGTTCGGGTTTTTAAATGTGGCTTCTGGGGTTTGAGGTGTTTGCCCTCACAGGCCAAGCACCTTGGTTCCCTGCAGCTCTGCCTGCACTGTCCTTGCTCCACCTCACACTGTTGATGCCAGCACCTGACAGAAGACCCACCACATACAGAAATCTCCATTGATGTATCTCCACTGTCCCCAGAGCACCGAGGGCCACTTATGCACTAATTGCACTGTGTACGGATTGCGCCATGTGCTCAGGTTGCAATTTCTGACACATTTTGTCCATTCGTGGGTAGGGATTTCTAACTGTCACAAGCCACTTATGCTCACCAGGTCCCATATAGGCCACAGTTATATCCAGGGGTTATTCTGCCTTTCTACCCCCCCCCCCATAGGACCTTCAAGATCTGTCAGGTATCCTGGGGCTTCTAGCCCAAAGTATGCAACAGTTCATTTAAAGAATCTGCCTGCTTGTTAAGAGTTCTGCATAAATCAACAAGCCATAGACTGTTCCTCTGAGCAGAACAATCTTTCTTTTTCTTTATAAATAAGATTCTCCACTGCTTTGAAGATACCATGTTCCTTCAGTTATAGGGGTGCAGGGGGAGGGGCACTCTTTCAGGAACTGTCCATAGCTTTACTGAGCAACCAAGGAACTTGAAAGTCTTAGCTAGAGCTTAGACATCCAGCTCCTAATCCAAAGAATTGCAGGATGGAAACATAACCTGATGAAGCCCTGGTGATTGGTAAGCCTCTGCTCTCTTCTGCTGGCTCGGGAATTTCCCTGATGCATTATTCTGCCTGGAGAGGGGGCATCAGGAATCCAGGATTTATTAATAATCCTGTTAACTCCACATTCCTCGCTGGGCCAAGTTGGGATACAGAACAAGAGGCCAAGCAGTGCACGTTCCCTGGACTCCCCTTTTAGGGGAGTCTCCTGCGGTGCCTCGCCAGCCACTCATTGAGAAGCAGTTCCAATCTTGTCTAGGTTTTCCTGGGCAGGAAGTGGGTAGGCTACAAGGATTACCCAGATATTCTATGGCTTCCCACAGAGCTCTAAGCCAGTGTCAGGGTCTGCTGGGTGTTTTATCCAGAGCAGTCACTGTCCTGTCGAGGGTAGTAGAATGAGCCTGGGATTAGAATGAATCTCCGGTTAGATTGATTGACAGGTTAGATGTGAACTCAGTAGCTCTTCTTCCGCTCTGCCTGCTGTCTAAGCCTCACAAGTGCCCACCTGGTGGGTGAGCCTCCCTTTGCCAGCACCAACTCTCCATAGATAGAGGTTGCTTCTGTTTCCTTGTGAAGTAGTTATAATTATGTGGGAGGGTACTTATGGCATTGGGACTCAAACCTCAGGGGTTTGCGTGTCTAGGGAAGTTCTCTACCATTGAGCTACCCTCCCAGACCCAATCCTGCGTTTTACTTCCTTTACGCCATTTTATTTCCTTGGTTGAAACGAGCTCGCCCTGGTACCAGCGCGTCAATCAATTAATTTTACATCACACTTTGAATGCAAGTAATTTTCCCTCAATTCTTTTTATTTTTCTAATTTTTTTTTTAAAGAAAGGATTCCAGCTTTAAAAGAAGAGAGCAGGATGGGAAAGGGGTCAGAGAAAAGCGTGACTGTCTTGTTTACGAGATGTACCAGGTTATCTTTCGAAATTCGTTTCACAAAATACCGCTGTCATGGAATGTATCTTCTGTTCACTTCACACATCCCCACCACCGAGTGCCTCTGGTGGAGAAGGGAACTGTGTGCTTATTTCTGCTCATTTCACACCAGCTTTGAGCTCCGAATGATAAACAGGAGCCGGGAAGGGGAATTAGGCAGGGGCGGAGCAAAGGAGGCAGGGGCGGAGCCTGTACCTTTTCCTCTCCTTGCCTCAGAAGCTTACAGAAAGATGAAAATAATCACCCGGTTGCTTGTGTCAATGACCCCTGGGGATTTACTCCCCTCCCCTTTTGTTTCCCCTTTCTACCCTACTTTCCACAAGGAGCATCCCCAACTCCCCCACACTAAGATCTCAGTGCACACTGCCTTTTCTCCAGGGGGCTAGAGAAGTGCGTTCCTTGTTTACTCTCAAGAACAAGGTCATCCCTCAGACTTCCCAAACAATGGAGTTGAGGGTAGTGTCCCTCAAAGGTGTGTGTGCTGAGGCTTGCTCCCAGTGTGATGCTCTAAAGTGGTGGAACCTTGAGAAGTTAGGAGGAGGGGAAGTCCTCAGGTCATGGGGACAGACTCTCAGAAGGGTCTGTAGGATACCGGTCTCTCCCTCCTCCTCTGCTTCCTGACTTTGCAGCATGAGCAATGTCTTTGACCTGTGCGCCTGCTATGGATCCAAATCAATACAACTACCTAGTTTTGTTAAAAAAAAAAAAAAAAAATGCAAGCGCACGCACAAGAGAGAAAGAGAGAGAGAGAGAGAGAGAGAGATTTTCTAATCCTCCTGTGTATTAACTTATCATTTTGGCCCTCAAAACCGTGAGCCAAAATAAATCTTGCTTTTCTTATTATTTAACCCAGATCAGGTGTTTTGTTTCCATAGCACAAGGCTAACACATATAGTTTGGTTTCTGGTCATCGCTGGATTCCACAAAGTGCCTAAGTTTACAAGAAAGGCAGGTCTTCTGTGTATGTGAGATCACCAAACCAGGCAGTGTGTCTTCAGCATCCTTGATTGTAAGGTCCACAGACAATCCTGGGACCATATTTGGGCACGCATACAGGGCCAAGGACTGGTAAAAAAATAACCAGAAGAACAAAACACGAGGCACGGTATCATTTCCAATGATTTTTTTGGTTTTTAATATCAATTGATGTTTTAAAAAATACAGAGGTGTTTGACACAGAATAGCACCATTGTGTAGGACACACAGTCCCTGCGCCCAGCACCTGTAGGGGTCTTCTGGCTGGGCTGGGAGCAGTCACTCGGGGGGCGTCTGACTCACACCAGATAGTTCCTGTCTCCGCCTTGACCCAGAGGTCTTACAGGAAGACAATAAATAAATAGAACATCGAGATTTTATTTTGCAGTCTGCCCAGTTCAGGTCTCTTAGAAAGGGGCGCACAGTCCGGACTGTTGAGGGGAGGATGTTAGGTATCAGGTCAGGTCAGCCATTCAGTGCAGGTCGTAGAGTGACTGCAGTTGGAAAGTATTTGGGTCCTTTGGGTTTGCAATGGATTGTGTTGTTTTCAGGGCTCAGGGTTTTACAAGAAGCAGACAGGCCCTATGTCCACACCAAATTCTTGTTCAGGCCCTCCGATGTCCATGGGTGCAATGTCAATAATGGGAAGGCGGGAAGTCTTCTGTGATCTGTACTCGATGACGGTCTTGCCCCACTTACCGGTGTGTTTCTAGGCAGAAAAGGAGGGGTGTTATTCAGGTGATGCCTTACAGCAAGGACCAGATGCCCAGCACCCCCAAACTAAGCAGCCACAGGGTGGGAACAACACTAGGTGGCTCACTAGACTTTGTTAGCCCAAGCTCTCTCCAATTGTCTCCTTAATGACAGAGCCCTCTTCTACTTGTCTCCCGCTTTCCCACAAAGGGCTTCTCGCCTGTGATAGCCTCTCCTCTCATATGCTAGTTTCTATGAATACTTCTCTAAGAGTCAGTGAGTGTGCCAGCATCTTTATTTCCTCTGAATGAGGAAGTGGACAAGCCAATACAGTATATGCCCCTGCCCCTTCTCTGCCACTCAGCTTGGCTCCCACATGCCCCCTTGACTCAAGTCTCTGATGAGTCCCTGTCACTATAGGAATGTGACGATTGTCACAGGTGACCTCAGCTCCACTCCAGGCAGCCCCACTCACCGTGCAGCCGTCCTTCAGGGCAGTGTACGTGAACCTGCTGTTGCCCTCCGCTCTCATCTCAACATCATTGGAGCCCTGGATAAGCAAGGCCTTCTTGAGGTTGCCAGCTGCTTCGTCTAGGTAGGCGATGCTGTTCTTACAGTGGTAGGTGATGTTCTGGGAGCCCTCGGTGGACAGTAGACGGAGGAAAGTCATCTGGACGTTAGCGGTGTTGGGAGCCAGGTTGCCATCGCCATAGCTGAACTGTAGGCAGAGGGGTGAGGGTGTGAGACCAGGGGCCTAGCATCTGCTGGGGTCAGAGGCTAACGGTGCAGTCATCTGTTAGGGGCTCAGAGCATCTGTCAGGTGCTGGGGCAGGTGTGGAGCAAGCTCAGAGGACCTCTTCTTCAGCTCTAATGGGGAAAATACTTTCTCCTCTCTCCTTCCTCTAAAGGCCAAAGGAGCAGCAGCAGAGGGTGTGGGAGAGGAACTAAAGCACTGGAAGAGAGCCAAGAGCACACCTGAGGGGCCAGCTGAGCCTAGACCACCGGGCACTCACGTGGAAGCCACCGTTCATGGTCTCTCCAAACCAGATGTGCTTCTTCTCCTTGCTCTTGCTGCTCCACCAGTTCTTGCGAGGCACCGTCGCCGGGTTGGGGTAGACGCAAGTCTCGCCAGTCTCCATGTTGCAGAAGACTTTCATGGCATCCAAGGTGCAGCCCTGGTTGGGATCAATCCAGTAGTCTCCTGCAGGAGAAAGAGATGGCATCCCTTGAGGCTCAGACTCAGACCTGAGAGCCAGGCTGCCTATTAGAGACAGACAGCCTACTGGGAAACTAGTCAGGGGAGGCTTACATGTGACCTAAGGGGGCCAGACAGCAGAGCATGGGGACAAAGAAATCTGCATGGAAGACCTAATGCTAAAGAGGGGGCCAAGGGAGAAGGATGGAGGCGGAGCTCCCTAGCTGGGTGCACCCTGGAGTCACTTCTGACATGGTCGTTCACCAGAACCTTCCAGGTCTGACCCTGCTTTGCACTAAGGTACAATGGGGTGTGTCTTCCCGGCTGCTGAAGGCAGCCATACTGGTGGGCTGGCAGGTTCCTCTCTCAGGCAGGGGCCTATCCTCTGGACTCACCGCTCTTCCATTCTGGGTGGCAGAGTTTCAGGTCTTGGCAGGTGCGAGCAGGGTTCTTTCGGGAGCCATCGGGGCTACGGATGCTCTCAATCTGGTTGTTCAGTGACTTGAGGGTGGCATCCACCTCGACATCGTGCTGTCTCAAGGTACTGTCTGCCTCATCGGCACGCATGTACTGCAAGGGGTCAGGGCCCTTCTCTCTCTGCCCTAAGCCAGCAAAGGCTGACATGTCGATGCCGGGACCAGGAGGACCTGGAGGGCCAGGGGGACCAGGATTTCCAGGAGGACCCTGAAGCAGGAAATAGAGATGTCAGCCAGGAATCATGGGACAAGGCCCTCATCTATGTCCATCTCCTGGGACTATGCTAGTGTGTCCTCTTCCTGTTCATTCGGTGGGAATGGAGGATAACAGGGCCAGGAAAACCACAGCAGCTTCCCCATTGCCTCCCTGATTCTTCTGTTTCCCAGAACCTATCATGAGCCCTGGGACCCTCTAACAGCCCTCAGCCTATATAGGATGCCTTCACCACTAGCTGTCAGCTGATGTCCCAAAGGTCCTATAAAATGCTGAGAATACCTCCAAAGGCAGGGAGGGGTCAGGACACTTACGGCAGGGCCTGTTTCTCCTGAGCGTCCACGGGGACCTGGAGGCCCAATGGGGCCAGGGATTCCATTAGAGCCATCTTTGCCAGAGGGACCAACAGGACCAGGTGGACCCTGCAGGCCAAGAGAGAGGAATTGGTAAGAAATAGCGTCCATTGTAGTGTGGCAGAGCAGCTATGGCTGTGTGGGTAGGCAGCCTGGTGGTGCTGGTCACACCACTCTGCCTCCGATTCCCTGCCTTGCTCAGCCACGCTCCTTAAATCTATCTCCATTTAGCCAAGAGCCGGCAGGTTAGTTCTATGTCCCTCCTAAGTCATATTTATAAAAATCTTTTTATCAGGCTTGTCTTCCAGCCACTGTAATCTCAGATGCCCATGGTCAGTTCAAGAGAGTCCCACTTTTCTCGGGGTACCTCCTGAGAGGACTGCTAAGTCCAAGGTGCCCTGGAGAAGCAATGCTCATCCCCATCCATCTCCTGGCTGAGGCCTTGGCTCGCCCAGCAGAAAAGTTTACTCCATTCCCCAAAACTATCTCACTTACTCTAGGGCCAGAAGGACCAGCAGGGCCAGAAGCACCCTGATCTCCAGAAGGACCCTGTGGAAAAGATAAAAACAGCAGAGGTCAACATAGCTTGGTATAGAAATACATCTCCTTCAGAATAGGAAGCAATCACATGCCCATCCCCTCTCCTCCTCCTCCTCTTGTACCCACTAAGAAAGTCCAAGGGCTTCTGAGAAAGACTCCAAGCCTTTTGGGTAACAGGGGAAGCTCAGAGGGCCTGAAAAGTGGGAGGTCTCAGGCAGCCCCCTTATGGACAAATGACATGCAATAACACCCACCGGAGGGCCAGGCAGACCCTGCAGTCCAGTGAAACCTCGGTGTCCCTTCAGTCCCCTCTCGCCTTGCTCTCCAGCTTCTCCTTTGTCACCTCGGGGGCCTTGTGGGCCCTATGAATGAGAATGTCATGGATTTGGTCAAGTCTGGTCCAGTATGTGTCTCATCTGAGACCTGGTGTCTGTTTTCCAAGGAAGACTTCATACCAGATGTTCCAATACTTACAGCAATTCCACGGGCTCCAGCAGGTCCTGCGGGGCCCATAGGACCCTGTGCACCCTGTAAGAGGACAGCAAGAACAGCGTCAGAGAATGAAGTGTTAGGACATGAAGCCACTCCTCCACATTTGCCTAGGGGTCCAGAAGCCCCAGACCCAGGGGCTACCTCTAGATGCTCAAAACAGGAGAAACCAAACACAGAACACACACACACACACCCCACTTGGTCACTCTCTTCATCCCCAAACTCCAGGATACTCACAGCCTCTCCTCTATCTCCTTGTTTGCCAGTTGGGCCAGCAGGGCCAGGAGAGCCTGGGGGCCCAGGAGCTCCAGGGGCACCCAATGCCCCAGTCTCACCACGATCACCCTATAGGAGCAAGGTATCAAATTCAGCCAAGAACGTTTCAGAGGCAGGCAGAGATCCTTTGTTTCCCTGAGTGGCGCGTTAGGCCTGGCGCAGTCCGCCCCTCCCCCCCCAGCCCCCACTCCAGAATAGACATCAGTCACTCACCTTGACTCCAGCTGCACCATCTCTGCCAGGAGGTCCATCAGCACCAGGGCTGCCCTAGACAAGGGACATGAGGATTCACTTAGAGCTGCTCCCAGTTTACTCTCCCACTCTGGTCTGAAGCGGAGACCTGTTCACTTCTGCCCAACTGAGACTTTGGGGCTAACATGTCCTCCTCTAAGCTTCTATCCACCTTCCCTTCTTGTATACCCAGTCCTGGTCTCTCTGTGTGTCCTTCCCTCAAGATCATCCTGCCACACCGAGCTCCAGGGCTCACCTCTCGCCCAGGTTCACCTGCAGGACCTGTCAGGCCAGGAGGCCCCACGGGACCAGGAGGACCTCTGTCTCCAGATGCACCAGGTGCACCCTGCTTGCCGGGCTCACCCTGAAAGGATGCAGACAAGGACCATGAGTGTACATGCTAAGCATCCCTGCCAGGGCTTCACCCCACTCGCTTCAGCAGAATCAGCTGACAAAGGGATGCTTCTAAGGGTGCTGAGTTGAAGGAAGACCTAGGGTACCATTGCAGCAAAAGCACCCAGCTAAGACTTTTGAGCCTGAGCCAGGCCTGGCCTAGCAGGCTAAAAGAAGCATTCTTTTCACTCACCGATGGGCCGGGAAGGCCAGGGAATCCTCTCTCACCACGCTGGCCAGGCAGACCAACAATGCCCCTTTGACCAGCCAGACCCTGGGGACCTGGGGGACCATCAGAACCCTAGGAGAAGAAGAAAGAGCTGACACGGGGCTTAGCTTGGCCTTGCCTCTTCCCACCCATTGAGTCTGTTCTGTGCAGGTCCCGTCTCACATCCCCCACAGCCCTGCACCCCCCTCCCAGTGCTTAGAGGAGCTCAGGTGCCACTCCTGGGCTGGTAGGATCCTTACAGGGGGACCATCATCTCCAGAATCTCCTTTCTCGCCAGGAGGTCCTGCAGGACCTTGAAGACCAGGGTCACCAGCTCTGCCAGGGGAGCCAGTGTCTCCTCGAGCACCTTTGGGACCATCTTTTCCAGCAGGACCAGGGGGACCGGCGGGTCCAGGGTTGCCCTAGGAGGAACAAATACAGAAAGTGATAACCCACTGTCCTCCTCACCCAAGTCAGAGAGGCCACTGTGACCTTGGGGGCCATGGCATTTCACACTGCCCACCCTGGTCTCCTCTCCTGTGAGAGAGCTCTGGGCAGCCAGCTATGGCTCCATCACCCCTGCTTAGTCTTTCTCCATCCATGTGGAGTTTCTCCTGCTGGGTCAGCTTCATCCTCTATGATGGATTCCCCCAGAAACAGCTCCAGCCTTGACCCTCTGACCTGAGCCTGCAGGTCACCCAGCAGCCCCTCCTCCACTCTCAGTGTTAGTGAATGGAATTTTCCTTATCTCCTCCATCACTGAAGCAAGCCCCCAATTATCTAGTCTGGGGATCATGGGCTTTTTTTTTTTTTTTAAACAAAGTGTGGATCTAGATGCATTGAACATGTTTGGGAAATATGTCCCTGATGAAGGACTTCGTGCCAACCCTTCCAGCATTCTAAGTCTGAGTCCACGCCAGCCAGGAAGGCTGGGTGGTCCTCCATCGCTCCAAGCTACCAATGGTCAGTCAGTTGCTCATCTCATTTGGTAGGAATGGAGAACGGTCAGGGCCATACAGGAACTCCTTTGACCCCTATGTTTGGTGGATTCCTCCAGATGCCTCTGACCCTGTCTGGGTCTCCCATGCCCTAAGTAAGTCAGATCTAACCTGGAAGGACACTCACATTAGAACCTGGGGGTCCAACTCGGCCAGCTGCTCCAGGGAATCCGGTGGCTCCCTGTGGGCACAGAGCGGTAGATGAGAGAAAGGCCCTGAATACTTCAGGTTCTCAGCAGAGAGGAGAATCGAGTTGTTCAGTCTAGAGAGCTTGTCTCAGCTTAGGGGAAATCAAGAAAGGTTGAGGGCTACAAAGTAGCAAGTAAGCCACTTGAGAAGGAGCCTCACTGCACCTGGCCAGGTAGTCAGGCGTGGGGGCAGGGTGAGAGGTGCAGCTACCCTTCAGGGAGCTGAGTGGCAGAGCTGAGGGCTGGGGAGGGAGGAGGTGGAGAATCCGGAACCTAACTAGCCCACTGCAGAAATCAAGGGCCAGAATTTTTGTGCATGAGATTCACTCACCGGCGGGCCTTGGGCACCTCGGGCTCCCTTAGGACCGGTCACTCCAGTAGGACCCTGTGAAGGAAAGAAGATGACAGTGAGCTCTGGTGGGCCTGGGGAGCGTGGTAAGCATCTGTCTGAACCTTAGCACAGCACTCCTGAGGACCAGGCTGTCCAAGCACAGCTTCCTGACACTAGGACCCCATACAAAAGCTATTGTAGGCAGATCTGTGTGCATCACCACTGGGAGACTCTATGGTTGGACTCTGCAAGGCTTCTACAAAGACAACCCCAAAGTCTCACCTTCTGGGAAACCCACTCTCTCTGTTGCCCCAGGAGACTGACTTGCTTATCTTGGCTGTCTGAGGTCAGTGGATACAGTCTATACTCAGTGTTGGGGACCTAATACCCAACCTGTATGCCTCACACACCATGATCTAATGAAAGCTTCTCCCTACACTGCCTAGGTGTCCACCAGACTCCCAGTTAGACTCTGTCTACATGACCTACCATGGCCCTCCTCCTGTCCTGGTAGCCTCTGCCTCACGAACTCAATAATACTCACCTGTGGTCCAGGAGCTCCAGAGGGGCCTTGTGGGCCAGGGGCACCAGCATCTCCTTTCTGTCCAGTTTCTCCTTGATCACCCTTGGCACCAGGCTGGCCATCAGCACCCTGTAATAGGAAGAAGGGATAGATGAAGGAGAGGCAAGCTGACTGCCCAGGTCCTGCCAAAATGTTCTGGGAGTATGTGTGTACACATCTACTCTGGGCCTGAAAATTGAGTTTAAGACTGGGTTATTCTGTTGCCATAGAAATGTGAAGAAAGTTCATTTCTTCCTTTACTGCCCTGTTGCTCGACCTTCTTACTCCCCACCAGAAAGTCCCCTTGAGTTCTGGGTGTGGAGACAGGATACATGCATGGGTGGGAGTATGGTAGACAGAGATACTCACAGGAGGTCCAGCAAATCCAGCAGGCCCAGGTGGCCCAGTCTCTCCACGTTCACCCTGTGAGAGGACCAGGAGGTGTCATGTCCCGTTGCCTGCCTTTCTCAGACTGAGAACCCACTGCCCAGCCCAGCATGTTCAACCCCTCCCAGAGAGAAGGCATCTGAGTGAGCTGAGTCCCAGGGAGCCAGAGCACTGGCTATGCCTGGGCCTGTGACCTCTGCTTTTCATGTCTTCTCTCCTTCCACCCCTAGCCCCAAGGCACAGGGCAAGGCTGAGGGCATGGCTGGCTTCCTCACTCCTGGGGCCAGGGAGAGACTGATTTAGAGGGACACACTCACCGGAGCACCGCGAGCTCCAGTACTTCCTGAAGGGCCAGGAGGTCCGACTTCTCCCTAGGGGTTGAGAAGGTAGGGATCAGAGTGGGCCTGAGGAGCCAAGTGTACCTAGGAAGCCCTGATGTTGGGAAGGGGACTCTGGGTCCTTAGACCCCACTCCACATCAGCTTTCTTCCCAGTCCCAGCTATCCCATCTGTCTCCTCAAGGCCTTGGCCAATGACACCTTTCTACTAGGCCAAATGCCCCACCTTATAGGCCACACAAGTTACACGCTAACTGGACCTCCACTCTTTACTCCTGCCACCATAGTGGTGGCTGATGGCCGGTGAGTGAAATTTGGCTGTCTGGTAGGAGGTAAGGGGAAGACATTCTGGGGAGGTAGACAGAGGGACAAAGGCCAGCCATAACTCACCTTCTCGCCGTTGGCACCTGCTGGACCTGGGGGCCCAATGGGCCCAGTGAGACCCTGGAGGGAGAAAGATGGAGATAAAGGGAGGGAGTCAGGCCAGCATCATGTGGTTCCCTGGGATTCTGGGGCCCCCATACCTAATAGACGTTGGTATATCCTCCCATGGTCTGAGAACTCCCATTGACATCTGGTCCCCAGCTCTAGAGGGAAAGCCCCTGTAGTTTCCCAACCCCTTTTCTGAGTATGAGAGGCCCATGGAAACGCCTGTGTCTATATCCCAGCTACTGAGTCCTATAAGCAACAGCTACTTACTCGGCCACCGTCCTTTCCAGGAGCTCCCTCTGGGCCTTTCTCACCAACATCACCCTGCAGAAGAGAAAGCCGGGTACCTTAGTGGGTACTTCAGGAGTGGTTGCCAGTTCAACCCTGCATGGCTAAGGTTCTGGCACCCAGTCCCTGCCTAGGAAATCTTTTCTGTGGGCTTCGGGCCGGTGACAAGGAGTAACAGGTGAGAAAACAGGGAAGAGGAGGTCACCATGGCAGAACAGTTTGTTTGTTTGGTTGGTTGGTTGGTTGTGGGGGAGGGGTTCCTAGTTTCTCAAAGAATGGGCATGGTCCCCATCTTCAGAAGTACAAGGCACGAGCGTGAAGGCTGAAGCCTGGCAGGTGTGGCTTTGGGGAGAGGCCCATTACTTACTCTGTCTCCCTTGGGTCCAGCAATACCAGCTGCTCCCCTCTCGCCAGGCATTCCCTGTAGACCTGGAGGTCCCTGAGCCCCAGGGGGGCCATCTGGGCCAGGTGCACCCTAGGGTGAAAGACAAGAGGAGTCTATAGTAAGCAGCACTTCTCTCAGCCCCACTGTATACAGTCTGGGAAACCAGAATCCTGAATCCCCTCTTCCCCTTTCTTCCCCCTTAAATCTTCTTCTCAGTGCCACCTCCCACAGGTTCCTCCTGGCTCACCTTCTGTGCCCCCTCTCCTCCCTCTCACCCCTCAGTGAGCTTCCCTAGTGCTAGAGGAACAAGACCCTGCAGGACTTGGCCTCACTTACTTTGGGACCATCAGTACCAGGAGTGCCAGGGAGGCCTCGGGCACCTTGGAGGCCCTGAGCACCAGGAGAGCCACGTTCACCTGGGAAACCTCGTTCACCCTGTAGAAGAAAGAGACATCAGGCCGAAATCAGGCAAAGGTGATGGAGACAAGAAGGGAGGCGGGGGAAGAGGTAGGGGTCCCCAAGAACCCAAGGTAAGCTGCAGTGTTGGGAGACATGAGCCAAACCGAATGAAGACAGGCCCAAGGAGATATCGGTGCTGGGCAGCAGGACACTCACCCGGGGACCCACAAGGCCAGGGGCTCCAGCTTCACCAGGAATACCCTAGAGAATAAAAAGAATGTGAGCGTGAAGGCTGCCTGCTCCGGATTCAAGAGCATGCCTCCCGCGGTGGCTGAACATGTCTGCAGGGGGACTGGGCTCAGAGTTGACCATGGAGAGCTGGGAATCAGGTCTGGGCCATTCCTAGGCTTCATGGAGCTCAGAGAGCCTGGTACTCACCTGGTCACCTTGCTTTCCACCTTCACCTGGGGGACCGGGAGGGCCAGGAAGTCCCTGGAAGCCAGAGTAACATGGATTAGCAAAGAAGGGAGTCTGGTGCCTCAGCCTCCAGGAGGGCACAGCGCAGGGCAGACCCAAAGGAGATAGCAATTAGAGCCAGGCATGGGAAGACACACCCCCTGGTTCCCCATGAGAGAGAGGAGTGGGCTTGCCACCCTTAGTGCCTGTCCAGAGAGCTCTAGGCATTGGAGGGGATCCCATAGAGAGTCTGGTCCAACCACCTACCTGGAACCCTGATGGTCCAGGAGCACCCTGCTCGCCTCGTTCACCAGCAGGTCCCTGCAGAAGACAGAAAAGGTGAGCCAAGTCGGGAGCTCCAAGAACCTTAGGCTCTGGGACATGGATTAGAATCCTTCCTGCACTGACCAGCCAACGTGTGGAGGGCCACCTGAGCTCCGTCATCTACCCACACTTCCCTCCACTAGGCAGGTCCCACTGCCACCTAGGACATGTCCTCTCATCTGGGATGGTTTAGCCCAGATCCACATCTGTCACCTCTATTACTCAATGGATCCAAGGTTCCTTGTTTTAGCTCCCACAAGACCACATGGAGGGGCTGGGTAGATACTTACACTGGGGCCAGGGGGTCCTGCAGCTCCTGTCTCACCATCTTTGCCAGGAAGACCCTACAGGACAGAAGAAGAAGAGTTGTAATGACTTATGTCTGTGGTATCACCTGAGACCAGCAGATGTAGTTTTTGGTCAGGGGTTTTTAGATCAACAAAGGTCTTTAATGGCCCTCTGCTTCCTCCTTCCCTATACCTCCTTCTTGCTGCCACCCTTTGCCTCAGCCTTTCTCCACAGACATCTTCCTCTGTACCTCAGCCTTGCCTCTGAATCCCACCAGCAGCCATAGACTCTCTGGGTAGATTCAGGCACAACCTAACATGTGCTCAGCCATAGGAATGAACTCTTGATAACCAAGGACTTCAAAGTGCATGTCTAGAGGGTCTCCCCTCCTGCTTCTGTTAGGAATTCCACCAACACCGAGATTGCACCAATACCAAGCCATAGGCCATGGGGAGGACACTTACTCTCAGACCGGGAGCACCAGCCAGTCCCTTCTCACCAGCTTTGCCAGGCTCACCCTGAAAGAAGGGAGGAGAAGACCATGAGTTGGGTGGTTTAGGATGGCGTGAAACAGACTAGGCTGCGGGGCCTGAAGCCCCATCGTGGTGTACAAGAGAAGGGATCACCAGACATCAGCCCCTTCTTTTATATTCAAAGGCCTCCAGGGCACAAGGCTCAGTGCTGATGTCTTAGGGTTTTAAGTTAGGTACCCAAGTTTACCCCAGGTCACTTGCATTCCTTGCTGGACATGGAGGACAGAGCTTAATGACATTGAGGGCCACTGGTCACCTGCCCTGGGTTACCCAGCTCTTTCTCTGAAGGATATAAGAAAAGACAAAGGAGATGAGAGAGCAAACTGTCACTTACGTTGGCACCTTTGGGGCCAGGGAAACCCATGACACCAGGCTGCCCACGAGCTCCCTGAGGACCAGGAGGTCCAGGGCGACCATCTTCACCAGGAGCTCCCTGAAAGACAGGATGCCATTCTCAGGACAGTCCCTCTGGTCGCATCTCCCCATATATAATATTTCCTAAGTGTGTGCTATGTGACAGGCACGGAACAAAGTACCAGCCGTATACATGCATCTAGGGTTGACCATCCCCAAACACAGACCCATCTATGGGCAGGTGCTTCTGGCTCAGAAGTCTAATCTTTGTCATCACTCCTCCTCCTAGAAATGCCCAAATGCTGTGTGTGTGTGTGTGTGTGTGTGTGTGTGTGTGTGTGTGTGTGTCTGATTTTCAGAGTTCAGAGTATAGGTTATGTCTGGCCATAAAACCTATCATATATCTCTTAGCCATTCTCAAAATGTACAGAGTCCTAGGCTGCCTTCACCCAAACTCCCTTTTCTGTCCCCACCATCTCCTGAAAGATAACGCCTTATTCTCTCAGGAACCTCACTCAGGGTAATAGACTTACAGAAGGACCAACTTTGCCTTGAGGACCAGCATCACCAGGGCGACCAGTAAGACCCTTGGTTAGGGAGAAAGAAGAGACTGAGGTCATTCAGGGGCAGGCACCAAATCTCCCAGTTCAGGCAGCACAGCTAAAAGGATGCAGGTGGGAAAGGTGTGGGGGTCTGGGTAGCATCCATCTTACCCTGGCTCCAGGAAGACCAGGTTCTCCAGGACGACCAGGGTCACCACTGGCTCCCTTGGGACCAGCCAGGCCACTAGGCCCTCGCTCTCCAGGGGCACCCTACACCAGAGGAGACAGAAAGTCAGTGGAATGCTCTGTTACCAAAGAAATGGGGAGGGACCATTCTTCCCTCTTCCTCCACTCACCTTAGGACCTGCCAGACCATCTTGACCTGGGAAACCACGGTTGCCAGGAGCACCCTAGGGAGAAGAAGAGAAGAGGCAGGGCGTGAGGATGGCTTTTCACCAGCATGCCTGGAAGGAGTCCCACCAGGCTCCAGCGTCTGTCCCCCCCCACCTCCCATGGCAGTATCTGTGGGGCAGTAGACACCGCCTGAGAGTCTGAGACTAGTGTCTAGGACCTGCTCCCACCTTTCTGGGAAGAAGCTACTGTTTTATGCCACCCTTGGGACAGAGGGTGCAGACAGCATGATGTTAGATGGGGAAGAGAAGAGCCATGTTATCCAGAAAAGTCATCAGATGTGGCTGAAAGGAGACTCCCCGCCTACTTACTCTCTCTCCAGGGGGTCCAATGGGTCCAGCACCACCAGGCTCTCCTCGTGCCCCTCGTTTGCCTTCTTCACCAGCAGGGCCAGGGGCTCCCTGGGGCCCAGCAGGTCCCTGAAGACAAGCACAAGAGAAGTGGTATAAGGTTTCCACCTAGCCTTGGGGAAAGCAATGGCCTTGGGAATGTTTCAGGGCTTGGGTAAAAAGGCCATAGGGTTGGCCATGGGGGTCAGAGGCAGAAATAGCTCAAGGGAAAGAGATGGCTTGGCACTCAAGTTATTCAAACTGGGAGAGGAGGCTGTGTCAGGTCTCCCTCTATCTGATTTTGTTCCCTTCTCCAGGAGCAACAGGAGAGGGCCTGGGATGGGAAATGACTGAAGAAGGGGCCACTGTGGGGCAGAAGGGTGATCTGTGGGGCAGAGGTACAGCAAAGAAATCAAAGTCTTGAGGGCAGATACTCACAGTCTCTCCCTTGGGGCCTTGTTCGCCTTTGAAGCCAGCGATGCCAGGCTCACCCTACATGAGAGAAAGAAACCTACTCACTCTGGCTTCTCTCCAAAGAGTCTGCTCACCCCACACAAGCCTCCTGCAGTGAGTGGGAGGGCACAGAAAAGAGTGGCGGGTAGGTAGGCCATGTCAATCATTTCAGGCTCTTACCATCTGACCTTTGGGGCCCAGAGGGCCAGTTGCACCTTGAGGACCAGGAGGGCCACGGGGCCCAGGGAAGCCGGGGGCACCAGCAATTCCAGGAGCACCCTGTCAGCATGAGCAGAAGAGAGGCTCATGAGGAGAGAGGATGAGGAGGGACTAAGCCATCCTAAGGACGCAGCCCAGGGCCAGTACTTACAGCAGATCCTTTGGCTCCAGGAATTCCGTCAGTCCCTGGGTTACCCTGACAAGAAGATGATATCGTGGTAAAATAAACAGCAAAGAACCAACCCTACCATTCCGTCCATCAGGCCCCAGTCTAGGGTCAGGGTCAAGTGCTGTCTGCTTCAGGGACATTCCTCCTGCAGTCTCATGGGGGTGGACTACGGGTGAAGGGAGACAGTCGTGGATGTCAGTGGGAGGTGCTTGGCCAGCATGAACATTTAGTGATCCTAGTGATTGGGACTTCAGGTGACGTGCACACTCAGGAAGGCCAAGGGCACAGATGTCATGCCTTCCAGGCAAAAGAGATGAACTTACAGAAGCACCCGCGGGCCCAGGGGACCCAGGATTGCCAGGCTCGCCACGAGGACCTTGAGCACCTTCAGGACCACGAGCACCCGTGGGACCAGCTTCACCCTGGGAAGAGAGTGGGAGGCTGAGGTGGGGACAGGGACGGCAGCAGTTCAAGGCCAGTGTGCTTGACTCTTGCACGTGCTCACATGCCCGTGAGTGAGTAGTCGTGCATGTATGGGAGTCTGTCGTTTCTGTTCCCACCCGACCAAGCAGCATGAAGAGATGATATCCCACCCCTGCCTCTTCTACTGTGCATCTCACTCCTGCCCTGCAATGTCACACACAACTGCACAGATGCCTACTGGGTTCCAACAGCAAGCAACTTTCTGGTCCTTCAGCCCATCAGAAAAGCCTGGGTTAGGAGACATGCCATCTTAGGGCCATGAGATGATAGACAGATGGGCCATCCCTCTCCTGCCCCCTCTTTTTGTTTTCTCTCTGATGGAGGACAGAAGCCAGAAGGGTGACTCTGTCTCCTCAGAGTCTCAGCTCAGAAGTGGCTTTGTTTCCAGCTGCGGGATGATCAGAGCTGCTCCAGGCTCCAGCCTCAGCCTGTCTGAAGTGCCAGGAAGCCAGGGCCGAAAGCACGCTGGGGCAGACTCTACTTTTCTCTAAGTTAACTGGCAGCCCCTTATCCCCCATGTAAAAATTTCATTTTTCTTCTCTTTCTCTTTTTTTCTTTTTCCTAAAAGTCACAGCTCTGTGATCTGGCTCTCTGGACTGGAGCCTCCGGGGAAGGCTGCTGACCTGGAGAGAGGTCAGAGCCTCCTCAGGTTTCTTCACATGGAATTCTTACTTCACTTTGGTAATTATTATTTTCTAAAGGTCAGGCCCCCTAACCTTCCGCTGTCCCTCTTCACAATGGGTCTCCTTTACCGGGCTCCCAGGGGCCTCAGACACTGTCTGGTTGCCATGGAAACCCCCAGGAGTGGAAAAGCAACCTGATGCCAGTGACACAGGGAGGCTCCTTATTCACTCCCAGGGACATTCTCACTGGAATCCCTCCTGGGCCACAGGGGCTTTTCCCTAAACTGGCTGGCCTCCTGCTGGCCTCTATTAATCCTTAGAAGGACCACGTTAACAACAGCCCAGCACCCCAAATGAAGTAGAAATAAGAAGGGGCAGAGGATGTACAGAAAACGTTGCCTCATCTCTGCTCCTCCCCCTCCCCCACCTCCTATCCATTTAAGCTCCTGGGTAAGTCAGCTTTTGCACACACACACACACACACATACACACACACCCAGGCTTGTTTTCTCCTTCCTCCTCTCCCTTAGTCTTCTTCTCTCTCAGGTCTTAGGTTTTCTCATCTTTGACTATGAGGTGGACGTCAGCCTCTGTTAGCAAACCTTACCCTCTGTCAGCGAGATACTCTGGAAACACCCAAAGAGGCTAGAGGGAGGAGATATGTGGCAAAGAAACCCTTAGCAAGGACCACAGGAAGACTAAGTGTCTTGACCCTCTGAGATTGTCAACTTGACCAGTAGATCACCCACCTTGGCACCAGGAGCACCGGGGAAGCCAGGACCACCTGCAGGACCGACAGGACCCTGGAGAGAGAGAAGGGGGCAGGGGGTGAGCACTGGAAGTCAGTGAACTCTGTCCAGGTCTCAAAGAGAGACACTCCACTTCCCACTCCTGCCATCACTGTGGTTAGAAGAAACTGCCACCGCTGCTGTCCCCAGAGACCTCCAGAGAGGTCTTGCTTGCTCCTCTTGGTCAGTTTCTGAGTCTACATGTCATGAGAAGCCACATAGCTTTGACCTCTCTCCTTAAAAGAAGAGACTGCTAGACAGCTGGGGAAGTCAGGCCAGTGTTAGCAACTCAAGGGGTGGGTCACCTTCTTCCTGATGCCAAGTACAGGAGCAACCCCGCAGACTTCAGGGCTGCATAGCCACTGTCACCTGCTTAAGAATGAGAGAAACTTACCGGAGGTCCAGCAGGGCCTGGCTGGCCATCGTTGCCCCGGGCACCCTGTGAACAACCAAAAAAGGAGTCAGTATGAGCGGGCCCTCAGATTCAGCCATACCCACTACTGCCCACCTTCAAGCAAAATGTGGGAACACGGTGTTGGGGTGTCCCAGGCTAAGCATGAACAAGGTGTCTGCAGCAGGGAAAGCCTCAGGGGATATCTGTATGAGCAGACAGATGGAGGGACGCAGGGGTCTGGCTCTCGTGGGTAATGAAGCCCAGGCAACTTCCTAGTCACCTTGTCACTTCTAAAGCTTCAGTTAGGTCCCTGGTATTGCAGACTTTAAGCTGAATGATCACTCAAAAATCCCATGGACTGGGCAAAAGGAAACGAGCAGAAGCAAGAAGCAGCCTGCCTCTGCTGGGAATCCTGGGTTAAGGAAAAGCAAAGCCTTCTCTCCTCTGTGAACTCCAGGTAATCTCTGGTCCCTCCCTGTCGGCTGCTCTTCAGAAATACCCCCAGGATGTTTCCTGCTGACCTGGAACCTGATCCATGATGAAGATCAGCCCTGTCCACAACTACCCCTAAGCTCCTATCTCCGAGACCCTTGGCTTTGCAGCATGATCGAGGTGGTCCCCTCCCTACAGGGCTCTGTCTGAGAGTTCCACTGGTCTGAGGTGAAAACATCAAAGGGTTTTTTGGGTTTTTTTGTTTGTTTTATTTTTGTTTTTCTCCAGTGCTCTTAAGAATTTCTAATCTAACTCCAAGAGACACTGTGTTAGGCACAGCCAGGACTAGGTCTAGGACCAGGCCCTGCCAGACCCAGAAGGCTAAGCCAGTGGTTCTCAACTTTCCTAATACTGTGACTAATATGGTTCCTCGTGCTGTGGCAAGCCACGACCATAAAATTATTTTCATTGTCCCTTCACAACTGTAATTTGGCTACTGTTATGAATCATAATATAAATATTTTTGGAGATAGCAGTCTGCCACAGGGGTCACGACCCACGGGTTGGGAACTGCAGGGCTACGGGGAGCCTTTCTGCAAGTCTCTGTCTCTCAGAAGCATGAGGGCAAGATGCTTCTTCCTGGTGTGAGCTGTCTCTCCTTACAGAGCCTCTAGCCTGGTGGCCAGGGGAGGGGGCAGCAAGACAGCAAGACTTGATGGAAGGAATGGCAGAGAGAACACGGAGTCTGCTCTCCTGCAGCCCTTCCTGGCTGACCCAGGCGCCCTGACAAACTCTTACTGGGGAAACCCTACAGTACCTTCCCTCCAGGAGTCAGTCAGCAGAGAGCAGGGCAAGAGGAGGGAGGGGACAGTGTCCACCCCAGGTTATTACTGGAGCGGGGCAGGGGGAGAAGACCCAGTCTGAGCTGCCTGTGTCTGAGGCCTACATGGACACCGTCTAGGCTCTGAAGGCCTTTTGGAGATCTCACAGCAGACAGCAAGGCAGAGTGAGGAGTCCTGCCCACCCACCCACCGCTCTCCAAAGACCTAACACAATCTAGAGAATGTTCTAAGTCCAATCTCCTAACAGCATTGCCAGCATGCCTGCTTTGTGGATGAGACCACCAAGGACAAACAAGGACTGGGGCCTGGTTGTCTGGGAGGGAGGAGAGACAATGAGAAGCAGTGAGCCAGTCTGGCTTTGAGCCACATTAAAATCCCCAGGCCAGGGTCTCCCGACTCTGCAGAAGCAGCAGGCCCAGCACTTCCCTCCCTTCACACAAAATGTTCCTGGGGTGAGGCCTTTGGCTAGCTCTGGTTGACAGTCGGGGTGCAGGCTGTTTGTTTCACAAACCTGCTCCTGAGGGAACGTCAGGTGCACTGTCTGGAAAGCAGCCGCTTACACTGAAGCTGATTTCAGTTGCCCTGCAAGGACCTAGGAGGAGGGGCCTCTGAGCTTGGCAGGCCAATAGAAAGCCGTAAAGCTTGGTTGGCTGAGGTGCAGACCAATAGGAAGTCGCAGTCTTTCATAAACACGCCTTTCATCACATCACTCGCCTGACCAAGCAACTACAACGCCTCTCTATTGCATGGGGAGCCAACATAGCAGCCTCTCTCTGGCACCTATGCCCTCCACTGCCTGCCAGTTCTCTAGCTGGGTCCTGAGTTCACAGTCTGTCTTAAGTTATTCTTCCTGGGTCTCAGTTCCCTCTTCTTTAAAATGGAAACAAGAGGAGATTCAAGGTCACAGAATGAGGGGGAAAATTAGACAAGGCTAAGCATGCCAGATCCTAAACCAAGGGTCACGAGGTGGATGCCGCTGCTCGCTGCTCGACACTACTCAGAGCCGCATCAAGAGTGCTGTAATCAAGAGAGGGCAGAGTGCATAGCATAGAACTTGCACTTGCACGACTCAGGAAAGGAGTAGAGGCTATCGGAGGGGTGACCTGAAGGATCCCGACAGCTGAAGAGGGCTCTCACCAGCCTACTCTCCTGTAGCGCGCCCCCTGCAGGCCCCACCCCACCTGAAGATTGGGAGTAGAAAAACTCAGGATAGAAAGTTCTGGTATGACGATGCTCCCTAGTCCTCATCAAGTTGGGTTTTGTTGTTTCTTAGGAGTTGGGGGTGGGGTGGGGTGGGGTGTTGAAAAAGGTTTCATGTATGGCCCAGGCTGGCCTTGAACTTGGGATTCCGTCAGGTACTATGATCATAGATAGGTATGTTCCTCCTGGCTCCGGTTATCCCTTAGTGGTTTTGAGGGTCAAGAGAAAGTGTTGAGCATATGGTGACACCCAGCTTTGGGGGTTACTCACAGCAGCACCGGCGGGGCCAGTCCGTCCTCTCTCGCCAGGCAGGCCACGGGGACCCTGCAACACACATCAGCGCAGTTTAAGTGTGAGTTGGCATCATGGTGGTCTGTCTGCCTGATGAGTTCTTCCCACCCACGGAAGCCCTGACTCGCCCCTAGGTCCTGCTCCCAGGGTACAGGGTTTCCTTCAGGGAGACCCATGTGTGTTCCTGCCACTTCCTATGGAGAACGCAGCTCGGTTCTTGCAAGAGACAAGTGCCCCAAAACACTGAAGTCAAACAGGGTTGTTATTGTGGTTTTTTGGGTTTTTTTGTTTGTTTGTTTTTTGTTTTTAGCGACTGAAACGTGCTTTAAGTGTGTCTAACGGTTCCAGGGAAGGGCGAGTGAAATGCTGACCGATCTGCGTGCTGTATGCTGGGTTGGCTCATAATCAGATTAATCTGCACAAACAGATATCTGCTTTGTATGAGTGCCTGAAGGAAAGGCAGCTGATGGCAGGGTAGCTGTCGGGCAGGTGTTAGGGGCATCTTAAGAGCGTGGGGTGACTTTCCTGTGGGTGACTTGCATACTCACCATTGGGCCTGGGGATCCATTCTCACCAGGGGAACCACTCTCACCCTGGAAAAAGAGACATATAGGGGCAATGTTTGGAGTCCTGGCTTCCAGAAACCTCGTAGGTAAGTCATTGAAAGATCTGGCTGGCCCAGTTAGGGCTGAGTTTCAGTTCTGGGAGACACAGTTTCTCCAGGCTCTAAGGTCTGCCCATCTACCGAGATGTAGACTGGGTGTTCCCAACTATGCTCTAACTCTGAAACCCCATCAGCAGGGCCTTGACGGGACAGGATGTCTCCGCTTGTCCCTTCGCCAACCCCTGTGTGTTTGGTGACTCTACCTTCACGCCTGGAGCACCAGCTTCTCCCTTAACACCGTCAAGGCCTGGGTAACCCTGGGAAACAAGAGAAGGATTCTGTCACACACCCGGGAGCCCACACAGGAAGTAGTATGCTCCCCGGGTAGACCCTGCCTTCCAACATCCTAACCCAGGATACTTACTCTGTGACCCTTGACACCAGGAAGACCTGGGGTTCCCGGGAATCCACGAGCACCCTGCAATACAAAGAGGAGTTACTCAGAGGAAAGTAGATCCAGCTCCTTCAGGCCACCAATAAGCAACAGGCATCCAGGCGTGTTCATAGCTCCTTCAGCTAAACCCAGACCATCACCTTGTGCTCATACAAACATGGTAGCCCATGTGAAGGCATTACATACGCAGGTACCATTAGCATTCAGTTTTACATTGAGCTAATCAAAATGAGTGAGCTGTATGGACCCAGGAGGGAGACAAAAAAGTCTGTGAGAGTAGCCAAGAAGAGGTTTTACCTGAGGGCCAGGGAGGCCTCTTTCCCCAGACTTTCCAGGCTTTCCAGCTTCACCCTGAGCAGAAGGAGAGGTATCTCATTTTTCTTGACAGTCCCATGAGCGTAAGTAGTGGCCCCCAGAACAAATTGCTCCATGGCTGAGCATTTGCCTGCCTGCCCACCTTGCCCACCTCCTTCCTGCAGATGCCCATGACCCAGAATGCCTCTTGTGGTTCGTTCCTTGGCAACTTCCTCAGCCTTCACTAGACTGATCCCCTCTCCAGAGCTCTGTGGACCAGCCTGTAGGCCCTGACCTTGAGAGGCTTTGCCGAGTGACACCGGTCATAAAAATAGCTCAAGAAAGCCAGCTATTGTCTCTATGGTTTTCCCCCATCCTCTGTAGACATCCTGGCTCAGGCTGAGCATTTCTATCTCATTTACAATTGAGATGATGTTCGGGTATTTGTTGACCGACTCTGTTTTTCTGCTCTACATCACAGTGCTTTGAGTCCTCCCTTTTCTCATTTCTCTTCCTGAAGTTAATGATGTTTTAATTACTCCCCTTCTCAAGTGGGATCTAAAAGGATCCCCAGGGACCTGGCAGGCTGAGTTGCAAATGGGCATGTGGGTGGTAGATAGCTGAAATTTAGGACTGGCCAGCCTGGTTCCTCAGGAAGTTTCTCTACCCCAAGCCTCAGCACATCCTCTCCCTAGGGTCTGGGGCTTCTTGGGTCTACTCACATCATCGCCAGGTTTTCCAGCAGGGCCTGGAGGACCACGGGGACCCATGGGACCCTAAAAACAGAGAATTGAAGACATGGTCAGAAGGGAAACACAATGTGAGACGGTCACTTTGGGAGCTAGTTATCCTACGAGGAAGAAAGACAAAAAGGTCGGAACAAAATTGTACGGTAGATCAGGATGGGAGGAGGGACTGCACACGCTGGTGACCCCTCAGGTGAAGTGTCACCATGGAGCTCCTGCCATGTTTGTTCTTTGGAAGAGTGTCCCCCGGGTAGGGAGTAACATCTGAATTTCCTATGGCACCCCCATTGTGGGAAAGATCTGGCAGACCGTAGCTTGGGTCAGAAAAGACTGTTCCTAGAATCTTCTGAGAGAGAGTAGCCTATGGTACTCACAGAGACACCAGGCTCGCCAGGTTCACCAGGAGTGCCTTGAAATCCTTGAGGGCCCTAAAAAAGGGAAAATAACGACAGCATGTTGACCCCAGAACGGTGCAGCCACAATGTAGATAATAAACACCTACAACGCCCCCAAGAGGAAAAGACGGAACACTTACGGGGGCACCGGCAGGGCCTGGGGGTCCACGAGGTCCCATGGGGCCCTGCGTTGGAACAGAAAAAACCCGAGATGCTTACTGGATTGCTTTATCATCGGCTTCTAGAGTCCCAGCTTCTACTAACCAGCAGCCAGAAGAAGGAGAGGAAGATAGCATGGGAGCAGGAGGGGGCGGCCTCCAGCGGCTGCTCCCTTTTCTTTCCCACTCCCCACTCAACCATCTATCTTTATTTATAGGCCCCATTTGGACCGAGACGCTGGCCTTGCTCTCTCCTGGATGGCAGCCATGTTTACTAAGGTCTGAATTTCATTTAGCATGTGCCAAGCCAGCGCCGCAGGGTGAGACTTCCTGCTGGAAGCCTGGTAGATGCTGGAGAACAGTAGCTGCTGTCTGCATTTTTCAGTTCTCCTTCCAAGAGCAATGGCAATGGGCCCTCTAATATATCGGCTCTGTGCGTGACTCCATCCTCATCCTTCCTACCCATTCTAGAGCATTATCTAGACTGGCAGCCATCACCATTAAAAACCAAACTCCTCGGGCTAAATGAGAGGTTTCGAATAGCTGATGGAAACGAGATGCTCCTTGCTCTGCAAGGCAGAGGTTGTTGGCTTTTTGAAAAGGTGCCGTCCTCCCATCCTCCCGTGTGGGCAGCACAGAAATGGAGTCCTACCATGGGGCCTTGCATGACTCCCATCTGAGCGCCACCACCAGCCTTCTCGTCAAATCCTCCAGCCATCTGGGCTGCAAAGTTCTGGAAAGCAACACAACCAAGTTAGGAGGCCGAGAGGCCCTGGGTCATTCCTAATTGCTCGGAGTTCTACCAAGTCTCTGGCTATTAGAGACTAGCTGAGTGTTGGTCAGAATTGCCAAGGAGACCCAACAAAGCTTTGGGAGTGTGTTCTTGCCACAGTGGCAGAATCATTTCCTTGGAAAGTCAAGGGTTATTAGTGGTGGTCTCGGTCCCTCGTGCTCTGCTTTATAAACTTTTATATTCTGAAACGTTACATAAATAAAGCATCACTTTTAGAAGGCATTCTTTGTTCTCTCTGATGTTGATGTCTGGCAAGGGGCTAAAATCTGGTCTTGAAATATTTCGGGAAGGGTTATAGTAGGCGTCTGTGAGCCCGCTTAAATTGAAGAATTTAAAACCTAGTAGACCTCCAAATGGCACACCTACAAAGTGGGCAGTCATATAATTTGTTGATTGGTGTGATTCCAAACACGACAGTAGCCGCACACCTTCACTCAGTGGGGCTCTTTCATGAGAATGAATAGATGCTTAGAATGTACTTGGCAAGAGCTATGGGCAAATGTCTTCCAAGGACAGTGGTCACTGCTCTTCCAGAGAAATACAAGTGCCCAGTCATCCTTTGCAGGCACCTCTACACCCACCCCCAAGAATTAACCGCACGGTGGGGTGCCAGGAAGCCAGATTGCTGAAGGCCTTCTTTACAGAGACCCAGTGAGTGGAAAAAAAAAACAATCAGCCTTCAGCCCCAGATCCTCAAGACTCATATGTGATTCTCCTTAATTACAGGCCTGAGGTGAAGCCCATGAACAGGCTATGTACATACTGCTGGCGGCTCTGGGAGCTAGTCAGGTGAGAGTGGGTAGCAATTTAGAAGCCACAGCTCTGGAAGGCCAGCCTGGAGGAAGGAGAATTAAGGACACTTACTCCTCCACCAAGGCCAGGGGGACCAGGGGGGCCTGGAGGGCCAGGGGGTCCAGGATTTCCAGGGGTACCAGGCTCTCCATCTCTGCCACGGGGTCCAGGTGCACCCTTGACAGGAAGAAAGAAAGGTATCAATGAAGCAACACTTCCTTAGGATCTATCTGCCCCAGGTAGCACTCAGGAGATACCCAGGCCTTTCGTGGACCTAGGGAACACAGGTGGAAGTATTCATTGCTGTCCACTCACCTTATCTCCCTTGTCACCAGGATCACCTCTGGGTCCTTGTTCACCTGGAGGTCCCTGAAGGCGAGGGGGTAAGGTGTGTTGACATGAAACTAGAGGCCATGGTGGTTGGGGTGCATTCGGGGAAGACTGGAGAAAGGGATCTCTCCCTTTCTTACCTGAGGGCCAGGAGGTCCTTTAGGTCCTGTGATCTGTGTGAGAGAGAGCCACAGACCCATTGGTTAGAGGAGTGCATTTAGGACAGCAGGTGCACGGGCTGTGGCAGAGGTGAGTGGTGGTGGGAACGGGTCATGGTGGGGATAGTTTATACTTACATCTTTGATGTCTCCAGGTTCTCCTTTCTGTCCCTGCATCACAAAACATTGACAGGGGTAAGATGAGCCCCAACACAGAGCCTCACCCCACCACCCTAGCCTCCCAGACAGGACATCTTCTGAGGTCTAAAGAAGAGGCGCAGACAGATTAGCATTTCAGTGCCTCTGAAGGACATGTGAAACGGCCCAGTGGCTAAAGCTGTTAAGGAACCAGCCTAGTGCACTATGGTGGGAAGTGAGAACCAACTTCTCAAAGTTATTCACGGGCCACCACACATGCACCATAGCATGTGTGTGTCCACGCTCATACATGCAATCACATGGGGGCAGGGAGTGAGGATGTAAATTAAATTAAATTAAAAACAGGGTACCTTACCTTTGGCCCTAATTTTCCTGCAAGGGAAAACAGAGAAGGAGAAGGTGAGATGAGGACAATAATTTGTCATTCAAACTCTTTGGAGGATCAGAAAGGAAAGGACCACAACCAAGGAAGGAGGCAGATCCCTTGTTGGTCCCCTGCATCCCTCTGTGGTGGGGTTAGAATCACAGAACCCTTTTGTGGCTGGGGACTTATAAGGGATGGAGGTGCCTCTAACCTTATTAGTCAAGAAGCATGCACAGCGTACAGGAATGGGCTGAGCAGGAGAGAGGCAGCCAGGGGGCAAAGCACAGAAGACCCAGAGGTCAGGCAGTCCCTCCCAACCCACACCCCTCCCAAAGAAGAGTCTAAGGAAGCCTTACATTAGCGTGGAGTCTCCTTGAAGTGAGCACAAAAGAGAGCAGGACACAGATGTTACAAAGAGCATTGCAGCCAGGGCCATCCCAGACCGATACGCCCCTCCCCCGCCACAGCAGCAAGCTCCTCTACGCCACCACACTGCACCGGTATGGGCCCCTTGGACTCCATCTGAGAGTCTGAGCCATACAAGGTAACAGTGTGGGGGGAAAGCATGCAGGAAAGGCGACTTCTCGATTCCTGTTCAACCCTCCTCTCCGTATGAGTAGGAAGGGAGCAATGAGCCATCCAAGAGCCTGTGCATGTGTCCCCCACTTTCCCTATAGGGAGATGGGACACTTGCGTGGGTGCTGGGAAGGGGTCAGCTGTACTCTTCTTGGTTAGCACTGCTTCTAGCTGGGAGTGGGTCACCACATCAGGAACACGATCATCCCTTCAACTCCCAGAGCCCAGCTTCCCCTTGTAGGTTTTTCTGCCTCTTAAATGGTGGCCCACACCAAGCAGGGGTCGGTGCAAGAAGGAAAAAACACCATTGTACTCTACTCCAAAGTGGGAACCCACTCTGTCCTACTCTTTACTGATAGAGGGTTTTCCACATCAACGACCATGTCCCCAAAGGTTTTCCATAGAGAAGACAAGGTGTAGGTAACATGGGACAAACTGAGCTCATGCTGTACCTAGACAGAGCCCGATTTCCACCATGGCTTTAGTAATTAGTGCACTTGACTCCTGAGGAGAAACTTTTGTGGACTCATAGCTGTGTTTCTGTAAACATACTCCTGAGGTGTTAGGTGAGGAAGGGTCTCTAGTGATTTAGGCTCACCAGGCTCCAACCTGGTCGAATTGAGAAGTGGCCTTGCCTTTCTGCCCCTCCTGGTGGGATCAAATGAATTAGCAGCTTCTCGGCTTCAAAGAGAAGGCCAGCATCCATGGAAAGGCATTTGCTGTGTCTGCAAGTAATTTATTTATGTTGAATAATAAATAAATAAATTACGACCACTGGCAGTGGCGAGGTCAGCTGGGCAGATGGGACAGCACTCTCCGAAGGGGATCTCGGGGTTGAGGCAGTCTGGGTCTTCACAGATTATGTCATCGCAGAGGACATTCCCAGTGTCACACACACAGATTCGGCAAGACGAGGGCTTCCAAACATCCTTATCTCTATACCTCTGCCCATTCTGCAGACAGCTGCCAGCCTCCTCTGCACCCACCGAGTGGGGCGTGGGAGTGGCGGTGTGCCAAAGCAGGGAGGGGGAAAGAGCCAGAGAGAAAGAGAAAGAGGTTGTAATAAACTTGACATAATTCAACTGCTGAATGTTGGAATATTGGGGGTGGTGGGTGGGAGGAGTCAGACCACATCAGACAGACTGGACTTACAAATTAGTTCTGAAAAACATAATTTGTCTTTCTGTGTATTCTACAATATCTATTATGTCTTTCACCGTGCGAGATGTTGGGTGGGGTGAGAATCGTGATCCATCGATAAAGGAGGGCTGTCACTCTATAAAGTCTCTTTATCTTCCCAGTATGTGGGGAGGAGGGCTGGAGATAGGGAAGGGTAGTTGGAAGGTGAAACTAGGTGGTAGGGGAAGATGGCGCTCTGAGCAGGAACCCTGGGGTAGTAAAGATGGAGAAGACAGAAGAAGGAAAAAACAAACAAACAAACAAACAAACAAACAAAAAAACCGGAGAGACACTCTAGCTGCAGAGCAAAAACATCCTTTTTGTCATCCTCTAGGAATAATGAGATTTTCTAAATACAGCGACAGCTAAGATTCAGAGAAAGCGCAGAGAATTCTACGTAGAAACGTTAGAAGACATAAGCAATACATAAACAATAATCTGAAAGGCAAGCCGGGCCCTCCTGCCAGGGCACTGCTGACAGAAGTCTTGCCTCTGTCTGGAGATGACAACCATAATATGGGTGACAGAAGGCTCTAAACGCCTAGCGATGGCTAAGACTATCCAGTCTAGACCTGCGTCCTCCAAGAATGCAAAGTAGCTCGGGCTGGACCCTCTCCATCAGCGCCCTGCCGTCTGGAATTCGCCCTGCACATGGGAGAACTGTGCTGACAAGAGAGCTTCTCAGAGCGCCAGGGACTGAAGAGCCCGCACCACGTGCTAGGCAGCGCCCGGCGCTGTTTTTCTCATCAAAATCTCAATAGCAAAGGCAAAGGCTGAGGGTGAATAAAAGGGGAGAGCCACAAACCCAGTGGGCGTGGGGAGAAACGGGCCTGCCTTCTGCTCTTTAAGGATGGCGAGAATCCAAAGATCAAAGTCTCCTTTTTCTTTTCCACTGGAAGAAACCCATCTATCTAGCCTTTAGATAAGGCAGTCCAGGGGAAGGTGAGGGGGATCCTGGGGAAAATATCGAAGTTGCTGGGATACTCCCTGTTCCTCCACCACAAGCTCCAACTCCACCTACCCCACCCCCAGCGGCGCTAAAATAGCTGGAGGTGAGAAGAGGCCACTGACGTCCTCTCCTAAGAAATGGCATTCTATCGCCCAAGACTGTCTAGGAGAACCCGAGAAAAGCCTGTTGAGGGTGCATCGTGAAAGCTGATCGGTTTCCCCAGGAAGGGCGCCCTGGGGCCTCGCAGGCCAAAGGCTGGGCGGGTCCGGCCGGGTGTGAGAGCTGCTGGCTGACTCTTTGTGACTAGGGCTCCGGACACGGTCCTCCAGCAGACAGACATCCGTAGAGTAAAAAGTAGGATTAAATGACTGCCCAAGAAAGGAGCCAACACTGTAACCAGATCGCCTAGGTGCGGTCGGAGGAAACCAGCACCACCCTAATTGTGTCACGAAAGGGGCTACAGATAGCATCCTGGCCGCGCGATCCGGTTCCCCTCCTTACCGCCGTGCGGCATAAGTGATTCTTTGTGGCCGGCCAATTAAAAAGCTACCTCTTTCGGGGAACTGTTTTGCTTCGTCGCCGCTGCGCGCGGGGCCGGAGCCCGGGAGGTGGCGGCAGGCTGGCATGGGGGGGGTGCATTGTGGGAGAGGGGTGTCGGGGAGTCGGGGGGGGGGGTGGGGACCCACTGGGCCTTGCCTCTCATGAATGGGGCTTTTCTCGAGCGCATACAGAGCCCGATTCACAGCTCTCCACGAGGAACCAGTTTAAATAAATACGGGCAGGGTTTCAGCCCATCTGGAAGCCATCGCTGCCAATCCCCCAACGCAAACAAGCCTCACAAAGGAGGACTGAGGTCTCCCCTCCCGAACCAGCAGCACTTTTGGAAGCTAGGGCTGAGAAATGCAGATGTGGGTCAAAGTTTTCGCGGCCAAGAAGTTTCCCAAACTCGTGGAGAGATGAAGAGGAGGAGCGTGGTGGACTCTAGGTTTCTGACATTCCTAACGTCCACACAGGCTACGCCTTTCCCCACGTCAGGTCTTTGGGTCCTGTAAACCCAAGACTGGAATGTGGGGGTGTTTGCATTGATGAGACGAGCCCGGGTGTAAAACCAACCGGTAAGATGCAGACTCGTAGGAGACCGAAAGTTTTAGACACCCCACACACCTACACACACATACAAAGCTGTGGAATAGCGGCAGTGAGAGAGCTCTTCGCTACTTAGGCGAGCGCCTTTGCTATCAGAGGAAGAATTAGGGAAATCGTTTAGACTCCCAGCTCACTCCATTGCTCTCTATAAAGAACACCGGTCAAGAGCGCAGCTTTGTGGGTGTGTGCTTGCAAATTTAGGACAAAAAATAGAGTCAGGCCGATCTCAGACCACATACAAACACTTCGATGCCGCCCCCCCCCCCGCCCCCCGCCAGAGCTCGAGCGCAGGACTCGCCGCCCTGCCACCCTGCGCGGCGGGGTCGGAAAGTGCTATCCTGGGCTTCATGCCGCTGCGCTCCCCGCTCTAGCCCTGCCCCCGCCGCGTCCGCCACGCTAAAGAGCAGAAAGTCTGCCCGGGCCTGCCTCCTTCCAAAGCATCTCTGGAGACAGCCTGGTGGCAGGGGAAAGTGCACAGAGTCTCAGGGACAGAGGGTCTTTGATTCCCCACCTACGGTCCAAACAGTTTCACCTGCGATTGATTTACAGTCTGTAACATACAAAGAAAGACAGGGCTGGAATCCTAGCCGTCGGAAACGTGCCCAAACACGTGGAAGAAAATTCTCTACCTAATACACTTTCCAGGCTTCGGTTGTCCTGAATATAATCCCAGACGGTGGATCTTACCCAGGGAGGAGGTGGAAAGGTACGGAAACCGCCCTTGGACCGCGGCTATACCGCTGCCATCTCTAACAGATAGCCACACGCAGTTCACTAGCCTGACCCCACATCCATCCACGGCTACACACGCTGTAGAGTAACTCCTTGTAGGGTAGACAGTGTGTGTGTGGGGGGGTACTCTTGGGGATACATTTGGAAAGTAGGTCTGCTTGGAGTGTCAACGTTTTTTCAGATGTCAAGTTCCTGCAACCCAAAGGAGGCAAGGGGAGAGCCGAGTTTCAGAGAAGGACTGGCCGGCTGCACCTTACTGTGGGCCAGACTGAGCAGAGGGCACCGGAGAGCGGCGCTGAAGTCGCAGAGAGTCGCTTTTTCTTTGTGGCCTCAGATTTCAACCCATCAGTGTCAGAGTTAGTTCTTTGTCTAGCACCCCTTTGAGCTCTGCAGCATCGAACCCCTCGACTAGGCTGATAAAACAACGTGTAGGCGTCTCTCGATTTCTCTCCTACTTTTAAGTGTGGGGTTTCTTTCACTGACCTCGAAGCCTCCTGACAAAGCTGGTAGAAGGGGTTGCATTACATCTGTGTTCAAACCTGTTGCATCCGACACTTTGCAAGTTCATATCCCTTGCTTAACGCACGGACATAAGAATGTCTCCACGCGTGACTCTCACTGAGGATGCTGCGACAGAGCTCCTGACTAGCAGAATTAGAATCAAGAGTTGGCGCCTAACCCGGACCAGGACTTGGCGAAGGGAGTATAGGCAGAAAAGGGTCGCAAGTCAGGGAAGCAGGCAGGGGCGGTGGGAGACTTACGGGCATCCTGGCCCTGACATCGTAGGACCGCGGCGATGAGCAGCGTCAGCAGCACCAGCGACTGGGGAGCCCCGAGGCGGATCATGGCTCACCGCGAGGCCTGGCAGAGCCTGGCCCGGGCGAAGCGCAGCGAGGCGGCAGAGCACGAAGCGGGTCCGGGTCTCTACCGCGCCCTCATGCAGGAGGCCCTAGGAGTAGGAGGAAGAGGCAGGAGACCCGGCAGCCCAGCGGCGCTCTGCGTCTTCTCCCAGCAGAGGCTCCAGTTATATGCTCCCGGTCGCTCCAAAGGCTGGCAAAACGGCCCAAACCGCGGGCCGCCCCCAGCCCCCCGCGGGGCTGTAACCTGAGACCCCGCCCCCGGAGCCCGCCCAGGCCAGACCAGAGCCCACACCTGCCAAGGCCAGTCGCCCCTTTCCTGAGCCCAGCTTCCCGCCCCCATGTGCCCAGTGGCCTGATCGGGCGGGGCCCCGAGACGGCCTCCGGTCGCCCCCACTTGGGACTACCACACTGCCCCCTCTAACCACAGGCGGGAAGGGGGGCCTCAGGCCCCTTTCTTCGGAGTTCTGCTGGGGTTAGAAGGGAGGGGGTTGTTTGCAGAGGCATAAGCCTGGAGCTTTAGACCCAAGGCAGGGAGGACGAAGCAACAGAAAAGAGTAAGGAAGGTGGGGATGGGGCGTTTAGGAGGCCGGGAGGTGCGCGGGGGACCAAAGTATGAGCCGATGGAAGTTGTCCAGAATCCTAAATCTGGGGGACAGTTTTCCAGACCTGCCTTCCAGATCCTTTGCGGAGTACCTGCCCGTACCTGGTGGTTCGCAACCACAGCCTCTCTAAACCCATCCCCCATCCAGCTAGCTATGAAAGGGCCTAGATAGAAAGGGGACTGGGCGGATGGCTAGGGCAGGGGCTGGTGTATTCCTACACAGAGGGAGACCTGTGTGGAGGTGTAAGGGGCGGGGCAGGCCAGGGAAGGGACTAAAGGAACTGCAGACAACCGAGGGACAAAACGGTACACGCAGCCGGATTGGAGACACTTGTCTAGTTCGGTTCTTCCTGGCCCAGGTTCAGGAATCTCCAGGGGAGTGGGTGCCCTTAGCCTGGACAGAGCAACGCTGGCCAGGGACTGTTGGCTACTCTGAGGTCCTGGCTAGAGAGTCTGGAGGCGGCTCCAGCTGGACTCAGTTTTGTGAGGGGCGGGGAAAGAGCCAGAGTTTCCTAGTTGTCCCCCCCAGCCCCACTCTCCACGTCTTCTCCTATCCCTGGGCCTCCAGCCTCACCTTCCTTGCTCTCCACCCCCCACCTTAGTCCAAACTGTCAAGGCTCAGCCTAGCCCTTGCTATGTCCCCTAAAGTCTCCTTTGATAACAGGAGGATGAGTCCCCAAATACACCTTTTCTCCAGAAGTGAGATGGTCCTCCAGTGAACTTTAAGCAAAGTGAAACTTTAGGGCCTGATTTAAGCAGTAACTCCTTCGTCTCCAAGTTGGATTTCTGTGTTGCCTTCCTCCAGGAAGCTGGAAGTCCTTGCTCCGTTACTTCCATGAACCTGACTGGAACTCCCAGGGAATGTTGGAGGTGGGGTGCTTAACACCACACCACACCACACCACACCACACCACACCACACCACACCACACCACACCACACCACACCACACCACCTCAGACTTTGGATGGAAACAAAGGACTTCGAGTGTGCAAAACCATAATTTCTATACAAGTGTGCTGGCTGGAGAAGGAGAGAACATATTTTTATATAAAATACCACTGGGTTTCAACCAGTCTAGGGTGGAGGTTGCTTGAGTTGTTCTTACACCTTCCTGGCTTGGCACTCAGCTCTAGATCCTTCTGCCTTGATCTCTTTTGTGGGTTAACTTACTAGAATTTAAAATATGATTTATTTTACACTTTTAAATGTATGCTTTCGTGCGTGTGCTCTGGTTCTGTCCTTCTAACACACGGGTTCTGAGGAGGGGTGGCGGGAAGCACCTTGTTGCCTGAGTAATCTCACCGGTCCCTGCAAAACAGAACTTAGTTTATGATACAAGTGACCAATAGGTAAGTTTGAGGTTTGTCGGGCTGGAGAGATAGATGGCTCAGCGGTTAAGAGCACCACATTGACTGCTTTTCAATGAGAGGTCCTGAGTTCAATTACCAGAACTACATGGTGGCTCACAACCGTCTGTAATGGGATCTAAGGTCCTCTTCTGGCATGCAGGCAGATACTATGTACATAATAAATTATTTTTAAAAAGTTGGTCATTCAGATAATGGGGCTCAATGCAAGTGATCACAAAAATGTAACCGTAGAAGTTCTGGGGGAAATACTAAGTGGATGAGTAAGAGGGAGACCTGTATGACAATGACCTGGCTCAGAGAGCAGCAAAAAGGGAGTACTCCTGACAACACACACACACACACACACACACACACACACACACACGCACACACGCACACACGCACACACGCACACACGCACACACCTCTCCATTTCCTGCAATTAAAAACAAAATTAATTACCAGAGACAGGAATTAATTAAAGCAAAATCGATCTAGAGTTGAAATGGACGAAGCTGCAAGAAATGGAAATTATTGAAATTCCACAGCCAGAGCTAGAGTCTGTTCATGCAGAGCACAGAGATGGAACTGAAGAGAACAGAAAAGGAACCATCTAGGTAGCCGGAACTTATGCGTCCTTCTTACTGGGTGTCTGACAATCCATGGCTAATAACCATAATAACCATGGCTAACCATAGCTCATGGTTAACAAAGGTAGTGTCACCTGACCTTACCAACTTGATGCACGCAAATAGAGCAGCTGTTTCCAGAAAACATAAGGGTCCCAGCAAGAGAGCTGGGCTGTGGTTCGGTGGCAGGGAGTTTGCATTGGATCATGAAGTTCTATCCCTAACACCGGGAGACAGGAAGGACCATGCTGATAAAACAGCAGCTGAGGGCTGAGAGGAGACAGAGAAGCAGTATGGAGTTTGTAAAACACCAGTGCCTCGGTGGACAGGAAGAGGTCAGTGGTGTTCTGGTGTGCAGTGGTTGCAGAGAACATCTGCTTTGTAGCCTCCTGTGTTACCTCGTGGTGAGGTTGGACTCAAAGCCTCACTCCTGAGGGCTAGCCTTCATGGTGACGGAAGACATAACGCAAATTTCCAAAGGAGGCACCAACCAAGAGTTCTCCATGCAGCCATGATGCTGATGAACAGGCTGGCCAGCGTGGCTCGATAACCCAGGGATGCAGGGTGACAAGGATACCTTGTTAGTGACCAGCAGCTCTCTATGTGGAATTTCAACCTTCTTAACAAGAGCCTGGTACTGTATACATAGGCTAACTGCATAGGCTTAATGGATTCATGGATCTTGGAGGAAATCCTACAACCACCACTTTAGTTAAACCATCATAATTTCTAATTACATTCTAAATATTTGTCCTTACACCCGAAGATAAGTGTAGTCCTCGCCCCTCACCAAGGAGACCTCTCTTTTCGACAGACAGAGATCATTATAGAAAACCACAAACAATCAGAATGCAGAGTTGTGCAGTCTAGTCCCAATGGATAAATCTATAATATACCTCCTCACCTAAAGCTCAGGGATCATTGCAGAAGGGGGCAGAAAGATTATAAGAGCCATAGGAGTGGAGAGTTTGCCGTGTGACTGTGTGTCCTGGGAATGTCAGAAGTTACACTCATGAAGCCTCACCAACATGGCTGCCTAACAAGGGCCGAACAAGGACAACAGCAGACATCTTACAAAGGACTACAGAAAACTAAGAAGCAGGAGGAACAGTCTTCCCCAGGGAAGAGCACGCCAATTGGTTATCCAGTACAGAATGCTCAGCCCAGAAAACATATATGCAAGTGACATTATATAGTCTGAGCAGGTTGTAGTTATGTATTTAGGAATATACATTCCCAACACACACACACACACACACACACACATACACACACACACACACACACACTTTTGTTTGGTTTTCTGAGACTGGGTTTCTCTGTGTAGCCTTGGCTGTCTCAGATCTCACTCTGTAGACCAGGCTGGCCTTGAGCTCAGAGATCTGCCTGCCTCTGTCTCCTGAGTGCTTGGACTAAAGACATGTGGAAAGCTTTTATGCCAACATCAGATAGATGAGAGGAACAAAGAACTTTGTCTTCCTTACTGGGTCGGGGACAGGACCTGATTATCTGAGCATGAGGTCCCTGTGGCATCACTGTTTGCTCACATGTTAGGAGTTAGGAAAGTTAGAAATTAAACAGACAACAGTCTGTATCTACCCAAAACCAGACAAAACCAGACAACTCAGCAAAATAGATCAGTTAAGTCAGTGATTTTGTATAGACAAAAGTAAGCAGTCCATTCTTTTTTCTCTCTTTTACGAAGACATTAATTTACAAGCACTGGGCCACCGAGCTATATTCTCAATCCAAATTTAGACTTATATAGACACAACCTTATTGGGAAAGATATTAATAGGTATACTGTGAAGAAAAGATCTCTTTCTTTTCCTCTACCCAGATCCACTTAGAATCAGTGATAAAGTAAGGAAGGCCGCACATTCTGCAGAGCTAAGCCCACCCCAAATATGGCAGGTGCTGAATGACATGCCTCACACAGGCTGGGAGGAGGGGTAGGCCTGGCTCCCCCGACAGGACACTCGGCCTCTGTTGGTCCGGCTCATTTCAGACTGCCTTTCAAGGCGTGTTTGTGTTTTCTTTTGGCATTTCTGGGCCAGGGTAACAGGATCAGGACTGTCCAGGATAGGGTTTTTTCAGATTTATGGTGTGCGCTCCGTTCCATAAGTGCATAAATGTGCTACTATGGGCCCTCAAACACAAACAGCATTAAGAATTCCACCCAGACTTGGGCCTGTCCTGGTGCCGCGCAGACTCAGTTTAGCTCTTATACTAGACATCAACTTCTCCACAAAATAGAGGCATGGAACAAATTTAGATGTTACTGTTGAATCTAAAGGGATGCAGTGGAAACAGGGTGGCCGAAATGTCGGAAATAAGTTCTATTCTGAGGAGAGGAGGAGGGGTAGAGAAGGAACAGGGCAGAAGGGAGGGAAGGGGTCGAGCAAGGGAAGAGTTACAGAAAGCAAGGGATAAGCAGACGTAGGCTTCTTGAAGAAGCTGAGTTTGAGGATGCCCGGGGTTTGGAAGTTCATGTGTCCGTCCGTCTGATGAGAGTACAGTCAAGCCCTGTGTGAGAGCACAGAAGAATGGAGCAAGCCAGAAGACATGGCAGGGGTCCAGGACGATGTAAACTACAGGGGCAGCGGAGGTGGGGAGAAGACGTAGACATAAGGGAGGAAATTACACATAGATGTGGAGAATCCCTTGAAAGGTCCTGGTTGCCCGAGTCTTGCTCGGGCTGACATTACTTCTATCTCAGCCCCTTCTACTTATGGTTTGCAAGCCAGACCTTTGGGTGGGGTTGGGAAAATAAAATGGGAAGATAAAGATGTCTGGTGTTTTAGCCTTCCATTTTTGGAAAAAAAAAAGCTGTATTTTTATTCATAAAGATTTTCCGGTGTATGTGTGTGTATGTATGTATGTATGTATGTATGTATGTATGTATGTAAGTATTTTAAACAAAACCCTTTCATACCAAACCTTGCACTTTCTTTTTTTTTTTCTTTTTTTGGTTTTTTCAAGACAGGGTTTCTCTGTGTAGTCCTGGCTGTCCTGGAACTCACTCTGTAGACCAGGCTGGCCTTCAACTCAGAAATCCGCCTGCCTCTGCCTCCCAAGTGCTGGGATTAAAGGCGTGCACCACCACTTGAAGTAGAATAGCCTTCTGGCTTTAGGAATGCGTGTCTCTTGATGGCTCTTGAGGGTTCTAGGGGCAAAAGGAAAAAAATTGTGAAGCCTCAAAGAGAATCTTGTACGCTCCCAGCGGGAGCTGCAGATGAAGGAACTGGTTCTACATCAAACACAGTGAGTTTCCTAGAGCCAGAAAGCATGGTGGTCAGTAACTCGTGAGGCAGGACCAAATAGGTTTCTACTTGCTATCTCCCTGGCTCCCTTGAACTGTAGAGCAGTAGAGCATGGCAGGTACCGTGGAGCTGTGGCTTAGCCATCCCATCTCCCTCAGCTTGGTTAGTAAAACGTTTGTACCACAGTAGGAGGACCTGAGTTCAATCCCCGGCACCCGTGTAAAACCTGGGTGGGATGGCGACAGTGTCTGGTGTCTGCAAGTTCATCTCTGGGGAGGCTTCTGAGGTTCCGCTGCTGAACCTGATGAGATTCGGGTGCAGTGTGCAACCCTATCTCAAACAATAAGATGGAGATTGTAAATGAGGAAAGCTCTTGACCTTTAACCTCTGGCCTCCACATGCATGCTTACACATATTGTATGCACATCTGTGTGTGTGCGCGAGTACACACACACACACACACACACACACACACACACACACACACACACGAGAAAGAAATCCGGGAGGATACCTAGACATGTGGAGCCCTGACAAAAGAGAAGGTATGGTTTGCATGGCCGGCAGTTACAAATGCTGGGACTCTGGATGCAGGCAAGTCAGAGAGCAAGGGCAGGAGCAGAGCTACCAGTGGGAAAGAAGAAAGGAGTTAGGAGAGAGAGCCCTGTCATTTGCACCTGACTTGTTCATCTGAAGGTCATGTGGCTTGTCCTTGTGGCAGTGTGGGGTTAGTCCTCAGGAGACAATGGGTTTGTCCTTTCAAGAGAAAGCTGTCATCAAGAGAGGGAGCCTCTGTTCTGTCTCACACTGCCTGCTCGCCCTGCCCTGTCTGCTAAGAGGGGCAGCAACAAGCAGCCTCCGTTGGTACCAGACACTAGGACTTCCAAGGCTCCAGAGCTGTGAGCCAAAACAGTGTGTTTTTTTCTTTTAATAACATCTCAGGAATTTTGTTATAGCAACAGAAAATGAACAGAGACGGGTGTCCAAAAGGGGCCTGTTTCAGGGGCGGTGCCGCTGTGACATCTCTCACAATATTCCCTCTTTTACAAGTAGGTGAGAGGTCATGCCTGTGTTCCGTTCTTCAGTAGGTAAGGGTAGTTCAGTGCTGGGAGAGAGACTGACACAAGGTCAGACCTTGGCTTGTATATTCCTCAGGGTATCAGGGGAGGAAGAAGAGGAGAGAAGATTTTGTTGAAGTACCCTCCTTCCCACTGTGGCCAGCTCTACAGAAATCATATTTATCCAGGGTGGGGTGGGCCTTCCAGGAAGTCCCTAAAAAGCTGGAGAAAACATTTAAGTTTCTAGTTGATTCCATGGTCAAAGACAACACAGAAAGGGAGCAGGACACAGAGTCCCAAACTCAGGAGGATGCCTTGCCTGTTTTTACCCCAGGTACCTGTGTGGGCAGCCTATATTAGTTTTCTCCGTACCCTCAGCCAAACTCCAGCCCTCAGGACTGTGCTCACAATCCCCCAGTGCCCTAACTCCCTCCTGGACTGTTTCTTCTATGCTGTCTTCTTTCCTGTCAGCTCCCTCCCCCCACACTAGGCTTCACTGTGCAAGAGTACTAGCTAGGTACTTACCTAGAGGTGTGGGGACACAGCCAGTGAACTATTAGAAGTGTCTCTCTCCCTCAAGCCCATTCATTAGCCCTCGCAGGGAAGGGACATGGTTGCACAGAGTCTAATTTGGAGGGGGACAGGTTGTAACTACCTTACTGTGAGGTGGCACAGTTTGCTCTGCTACAGAGCACCCTCAGCGTCATCCACAGACAATGAATGTGTGGCCTCTGAGCTGAAAGATCTCTTCTTGACATAGGTTGGGCAGTGAAAGAAGCTGTTTGCATTTGTCCCCTGGGATAACTGAGTTAAGATCATCGGAGACCCGCTTTCTTTGCATGCTGCTCTGTGTGCAATATTGGGCTATCAACAAGCCCTCTTGGGGGACCAGACCTTACCCTGTAATCCTCATCCGGTTGTATCCAGACTGTATTCTCATGAGGCTGAGGACAAAGTGCTCTGCATCGGCCTTCCTCCCCTGACACTGCGCACTGCGGGATCAGTATAGAAGGAACAAGTGTGATGTGTTCACACGGCGCTGTGCCCGGGAGGCTCACGGGAAGGCTTACAGGCATTAACGCCCGTGTCTTTAGTCAGTACTCCAACATGTCTTTCCTCCAGGAGGGATGACAAGGTTGTCCTGCGGCCTAGCAAGGCCAAGATAGCAATTGGTGCCTGCCAGCTTAAAACAAGATAGACTGAGAAAACTGGGAAGATCCACAGTGGGGAAGAGCTACTTGCAAGGCTTTGGTTTTATAAGAAACTCTAGAGGACCCGATTCACAGGACAGAGAGAGAACACTCTATTTTCCTTTCTGCTCTAATCCCACACCCCCTGCAGTCTTGGTCAACTTGCTTTCTTCTGTGGCTCAGATTCTCCATGGATGAAATGGGGTTGCTGAGGGGATCTGTGATGAGAGGCACCAGGAACGGGTTCTGTTCCTTCACCTCTACAACCCTAATGGGATCTTGTGCTCTCAGTAATCCCTTGACTTAACACAAAAACGAACCACGGAGACGCTAAGAGCTAAAACGTGTCATTGCTTGGCCAAAGCTGTGACTCGTACATAGTGTGGCTGTGACAGGCAACTCCGTGCATTGAGGACTCACTCTCTTACACAGATTTACTTGCATCTGTGTGTGGCGCTGGTCTCAGGAGAGAGAGCAATGAGCCAGGAGCCAAAGTCAGCCAGCCTTCTCTCCTTCCTTCCATGGTCCAAGAGAAATGTCTCAAGGTACACAGAACGATTCTCCTAGCTACACCTGTCATCTTGGCCCACCTCCTGGGCCTTTAGTGACTAACAACCGGCAGATGCTTTAGTAGACAAGACCGCTCACACCCCTGATTATTGCAGCCTGAGCCACAGACCTGCCAGGATAAGACAGTCATCTGCATTGCAAAGCTGAGACAACCACTGAGCTGCGTCCTCGGTACAACTCCATTCGCATGCTAATTAGTGCCTAAGCAAACAGTAGCTAATTAGCTAGTGTTTACCCAACAGTACTCTGAAAACACCCTAACAGGAGTTAGCATTAACCAAGCACCTACTAGCCACTTTGGAATAGTGCAAAAGATCCATTTCAGAGTCCCTGCACCAAGAGTGCTGCCCATAGTCCGAGAGACAACTTTGTTGGAGCAAGGTGCTAGGCTGCTAAGATCTCGGTGGGTAAAAGGTTGTGCCACCAAGTCTGAGGACGAGTTGGATTCCTGGGGAGAAGTCAGCTGGTAGAAAAAGTGAACTGATTCCTGAGCCTTGTCTTCTGACCTCCGCCATCCTGAGCTGTGTAAGATGGTTCTACTACTTAGTATGGTTTGCAGAAAAGATTATCACCTTACCTGAAGATGCTTGGTACTACTTTAGACTGAATCAGAATTTACATTTAACCAGGCCCTGGGGTCATTTGTTTGCACATTAAGACTTAATTATGATCTAGGGTGGCTGATTGCATGCTAGAATCACTTGGAAGAGCTTTTAAAAATCATTATTACTGTAACTGAACCCCAGAATCACTCAACTAGAATTTCTCAGATGGGTCCTCCAAGGCATAAGCATTTTTTGAAGGGTCCCAGGTGATCACAACACATGTCCAAGGCTGAGAATGGCTGCCCTTGGGCCCTGCAACCAGTTGGGGTTACTCTTGAGTCCATGTAAGAACCAGTGACTTCCCCCCCCACCCCCTTGCCTCTGAATTCACTTGTTGGCTCCAGCCAGTTGGGAAGCCAACAGGGCTTATTCATCCCTCTACAAGTGTAAAAACTGGCTGGGGCCTGTGTTTGTTTCCAGTATCTAAGCGAGATGTTCATTAGTTTTTGACAAAACATGTCCAAATACCACACCAGGAAAGGGTATTGAACAAGCTGGGGTGACTGAAGGCTGATTCACTTCCTCCCTCTGGGGCCTGCAGAACCCTGGCATCTCCAAGCAGTCAGTCCCCATGAAGAGAGCCATTCTTCCCTTGTAGGGTGGAGGGAGGCTGCTGCTGTTTCCAAGGTTGGGAGCCTGCCTGCTCTTCTCCTGCACCTCAGCAAGTGTCCAAGGGGCCAGAACCAAGAGCTGAGTTTTCCTGAAGAGCTGGGTTCTCCCATGGTGTTGATGAGAACCGGGCCTTGGAGGCGGCGCGCATGTGTGCGCGCGCTTTCTAGTGAAGAGTTATATTTGCCAGGATCATTGTTCATCTCTGAGCTAGTGAGGACTTGAGAAATTTGTGTCTGAAATAAGCTTTGAGGAAACTGAGTCCCATGAGCAGTGAGGGCTGGAGCATCGGCTGACAGGTTCACAGAGGAAGACCATCTTTGATGCGGATGATGCAGGCGTACAAGTCCTTCACTCTGGAGATGGGATTCCCCAACTGCTCCGGCCGTAGCTTAGCATGGGCGTCTCACGGCTCCGGTGGAGTTTCTTGAGCTCTGTGGTCATGGCGCTGGTCATAGTGCTTCTCGTGAATTTGTTTCATACATGCCTTCGAGAGCTTGGTCAAGACAAATGTGCCCTCAGGAAGGTTACAAGAGGGCAAGCCATTGTGCTTTGCCAATCTTGGGGTAAGGGAGAAGAGCATGCCATTGCTGGTTGTGTCCTAAGACACTAGAGCAAGATGATGCCTCTGCTGCCCTGCTCTCCACAGGCAGGTTATCAGTATCCTGGACCACAAGCCACACCTGAGGGAAGCCTCTCTGTGTTCTGACTGGGTTTGAGCCCAGTTCCCAAGAACAGTCAAGAAAGGCAGGGAGCATGGTCTCCTTCCCATGCTGATGGCAACCTATCCCGAGTGGAAACAGCAAGAGAAAGCTGGTCAATGTCTTTATCTCCTCCAGTGGCTTTAACTCAATTGCTTTTCTTTCTTTCCATGAAGTGGTGCTCCGCCCCCAGGTCCCGTTGCTGTCTGGCTCCACAATCAGCACTTTGTTAAACGTTCCCCCATTTTTAATGGCACTTCATTTCAAAGCCATAAAACATCAGGGCCCAGCAGGCTCCTTGATAGTAAATTGCCTTAACCCTCTTGACTTAGAGGCTGGATTGGGGGTAGGGGGTGTCTTGGGTCAATGCTAAACCAAAGAAAAACTCATTAATAATGACCCATTAAAATGTGACGTTTTACCATGGATTTCTTACACTAACATATATTTTGAAATATATAAATATATAAATATCCTATTTACTAAGCTGTTTGATGCTAACAGATTAACAGTACTTTGTTCGTACTTTGAGGGTTGAGGATGTAGTTCAGTCAAGGGATTCTTGACGGACATGTGTGAGGCTCTGGGTTCAATTCCCAGCACTGCAGAATTAAATAAAAGCCAGGTGTGCTGGCACATGCCTTTAATCCTAACACTCAGGAGTCAGAGGCAGGTAGATCTTTGTGAGTTTAAGACCAGCTTGGTCTACATAGTGAGTGCCTGAACAGCCATCAATAATATACTATAAGACCCTGTGTAAACAAACCTGTAGACCCTGCCTGCAGCCTAGATAATGGACTGAACTTCTGAACCTGTAAGCCAGCCCCAATTAAACGTTGGCCTTTATAAGAGTTGTCTTGGTCATGGTGTCTGTTCACAGCAGTAAAACCCTAAGACCCCCGTGTAAACAAACAAATAAACCAACAAATAAATAAATGCAACCTGGGCAGTGGTGGTGCACGCCTTTAATCCCAGCACTTGGGAGGCAGAGCCAGGCAGATTTCTGAGTTTGAGGCCAGCCTGGTCTACAGAGTGAATTCCAGGAGAGCCAGGGCTATACAGAGAAACCCTGTCTCGAAAAAACAATAAATAAATAAATAAATAAATAAATAAATAAATAAATAAATAAATGCAAAGCCACAACGCAACACTGATTCTGTGCACCAAGTACAGTAGGAGGACATGGCTGTAAAGCCAGCACCCATGAGGCTGAGACAGGAGGATCACCAAGTACAGTAGGAGGACATGGCTGTAAAGCCAGCACCCATGAGGCTGAGACAGGAGGATCAAGAGTTCAAGCCAACATGGAGAATGAGACTCTGTCAGAATGGAAGGGAGGGACAGAGGAAGGGAGAAAGGGAAGGAGGGAGGGAGGAAGAGAGGGAGAGAGAGAAAAAAGGAGGGAGGGAGGGGAGGAGGGAGGGAAGAAGAGAGGAAATGAATTTGCATTTTCAACCAGGTCCTTTGAGGGAGACTAGAGACTTGCCAGGGTGACATTGAAGTCTGAAGAAGAAGGAGAACGTGAGGACCTTGTCCACCTCCTTCTTGTCCGTCAGCCTCAAGTATTTTCCTGCTTCTCTGAGAAAGGGGTTATTTACACGCCATTGTGTGGTCAAAGAAGCAAAGGCATCTGGAAGGCATTTGGATAAACTTCACACTGGCCTCTAAATACAGTGTGGCTGCCACCAACAAAATGGAGGCAGTGGTGCAGCAGGGAGCTGAGATCTAGAGACACAAGCCAAGATGTAGACCGTAGACTGGCTGCCTAGCTGGGCCGCTGACCTGTGTTGCCTTTGAAGCGGTGGAGCCTCCAGCCCTTGCTAACCCAGCCAATGCCTTTCCAAACCTTGCTTCACAACACGGTGTCTTCTCCACAGCTTTCTTCCCCACCGGCAACTTGTGGGACACAGCACAGCCTTAGGACACAGGGCAACGAAAACCCAGCAGCTAGATGTGAGGGTCACCTCTTTTGCAGTGACTGCACTGCCTGGTGGTCCTGTGCACGGCCACATCCTGCTTTTCCAGCCAGTGGCCCAGTGGCTGACTTCTGGCTGTTTCTTCTCCCTTTTTGCCACCCACTCCCCCATCTCTAGGGTTGCATGGCAGGACCACGCAACACCTGCAAAGTTTCCACACACAGAGTGCACTAAAATGCCTCTTATTGTCAATGTTCAAATTTATCACATTTTTGTTCTATAGCATCTGGCTTCTTTTGCATATTTTCAAGATTTTCTCTCTTGCCTTTGGATTTCTTTCTGGTTTTGTATTTACATTTCAATATTTGTTTATTAATTTGGGGTTATTTTTAAGGTTTTGTATTTATATTTCAATACTTATTTGTTTAACAATTTGCATTATTTTTTTTTCAGGTTTTTTTGAGACAGGGTTTCTCTGTGTGGCCCTGGCTGTCCTGGAGACCAGGCTGTCCTGGAACTCAGAAATCCGCCTGCCTCTGCCTCCCAAGTGCTGGGATTAAAGGCGTGCGCAGCACTTTGCATTATTTGTTATGATAAGGTTTCTCTGTGTAGCCCAGGCTGTTATGGAACTCACTCTGTAGACCAGCCTAGCTTCTGACTCAGAGATCTGCCTGACTCTGTCGCATGAGGGCTGGGACTAATGGTGTGTACAACCACTTCTGGCTAAGATGTCAGCTTTTGACCTGCACACAATTGGTGATATTGTATTGCTTGAGAAGTTACTATCCTCTTTTAACTACTTGTTCTAGGACATTTATATTATATTACAGTCGATAATGTATATTACATTACAGGAATATCCCCTGTTCCTGCCTTGGAAGGCCTCAGCTCTGTGGTCACCGCAGCTGTGTTGGAACGTATCAGCCCTGCCTCTCCCCAATGCATCCAGGCACAAAAGTCCTAACTCTTTTTCTTTGAACATCTTGCAGGCTGGTCCTTGAGTCTGGAGCAGTGGGATGGGACAGTTGTTGAATATTCAAGTGTCATTGCTGCTCCAAAAAGTCATCCTCTGGTAACTCTTCTGAAAAGAAAAACTGAGCCAGGCAGTAATTCCAGGCAGAGGCAGGTGAGTTCCAGGACAGCCAGGGATACATAGTGAGACCCAGTGTCAAAAATAAATAGAAAAAACAAAAGCAGAAACAGAAAACATAGTTCTTTGTGGTAGTTTGAATCAAAATGGTCCCCACAGACCCACAGTCTGTGGTTAGTGGGCGTGGACTTGTTAAGAGGAAGTGTGTCACTGGGGCCGAACTTTGAGGTGTCAGATGCTCAGGCCTGGCCCAGTGTCTCTTCCTGCCGCCTGCTGATAGAGGTGGTATGAACTGTGGGGTGTCCTGGTTCAAAAGGTTTCAGAAGAGAATATTAGTGTGTAGCCTAAAGACCCTTCTTGTGATATTTTTGGAAAAGAATGTGGCTGCTTTCTGCCTTTTTAAAAAAAAAAAAAAAAAACTCTGCCTGAGCTTTGGCTGAGGAAATTTCCAGACAGTCTAGTACTGACTGTGTTGCTTGGTTGTTGGTGGCCATTCTTATGCAGATCTATAGTGAAAGGGAGCAGGCTGAGCAAGGGAAAAACATAAAATATAGAGTTGGAGGAGAAAGGGGGCCGGGGAAATGCACGGAGATTAAAAACAAGCCCGATGCTAAGTAGAACAAAGCGAGTGGCGACCTCTGAGCAAGGCCTCACCCAGCTGAGCTTCTGATTTCTGAAAAGGAATTAAAATTTCATTTATTTATTTATTTATTGAGACAGGGTTTCTCTGTGTAGTCCGGGCTGTCCTGGAACTCAACTCTGTAGACCAGGCTGGCCTCGAACTCAGAAACCCACCTGCCTCTGCCTCCCAAGTGCTGGGATTAAGGCGTGCACCACCACTGCCCGGCCTGAAAAGGAATTAAAGAAAAGCTTGGGGCTGGGTGGGGTGGCCCACACCTTTAGCCCCAACACTCAGGAGGAAGAGGCAGGCATATCTCTGAGTCTGAAGCTAACCTGGTCTACATAGTGAATTCCAAGATAGCCAGGGTTACACGAGAAACCGTCTTGAAAATCCAAATTAGGGCTGGAGAGATGGCTCAGGGGTTAAGAGCACTGACTGCTCTTCCAGAGGTCCGGAGTTCAATTCCCAGCAACCACATAGTGGCTCACAACCATCTGTAATGGAGTCTGATGCCCTCTTCTGGTGTGTCTGAAGAAAGTGACAGTGTACTCATATAAACAAAATAAATCTTAAAAAAAAGAAAGAAAAACCAAATTAACCCAAACAAAGCAAAATATACTCCTCCTTCCTACCCCCAACCCAGCCCCAGAAGAAAAAGGGACAGACATATTTTTCTATTGTCAGGAAGGTTGGAAGCTTCTTGCTCTAATAGCAGAAGAAGCTTCTTGCTCTTCTCAGCCAGGACTCAAGGCCCTATGTAAATTGATCTTAAAGACTTTACAAGCACCTTAAAGAAACCTCATAACTGTCACCAGGCTTTCTCTGCTCCATTCCCCTTGATGCTCAGTCTGCTCTGGGGCTGCTCTGCTTTCCCTGCACTCATCCCTTGTGAGTCCCTGGGATCTCCCATGGGCCTTGGACCCAGGATGGCTGCCTGGCAATCAGGAACCAGTGATTGCCAGTAAAACAACATCCAAAGATGCACCTCCTTGCAAGGAACAACGCACCAGCACAGGGGCACAGCTGGGGATCCTCTAGTGTGCATATGAAACCAAGTGTCAGGAGTCTGTGCCTGGCTGTGACTGACAACTTACAGGCAGGCCTGTAACAGAGACAGGTTTTTTTGTTTTTTGTTTTTTGGTTTTTTTTTTTTTTTTTTAAACAAAAACAAAAATGTGGGACCAGAGATTCCTTGATGTTCCCGAATCCAGTGCCAACATGAAAACTGAGCCTCTGTGAGAGAACGATGGTGACCCTAAGATTTGGTCCAAAATATCTGAGGGAGGGGAAGGCAAAGATGGGGTGCAGAGTTTGGCTGTAGATTAAATAGTTCTGGCTATGAGTTAAAGCTAGTGAGTGATGGGTGCTTGGGAATGTATTATATTATTCTTTCATGAAAGATGGAGGGATGGGGGAGGGGGAGAGGGAGGGGAGAGGGTGGCCACTACGGAGGAACATGCTAGATTGTGTTGAAAGGCCTAGGCAGCCCACAGTGAGCAAGCTAGCTTCCTAAGATGGAAGCCTAGCTGTTCCTCTGTACCATCCTAAAGCCGGAAAACTTACAAGTACAGACACATGTTCCTTCTTCCACTCTGACCCCACCCACCCTCTATCCTCTGCATCTCAGAGAGAGGAACAAGAGTCCCAGAGGCCATCTTTGTCTGACGACAACCTTTCTGCCAAATCTCCCGTCAGGAGCTATGTGGGGGCAGGGAAGGGGTCACCTGAGGCCCAGGGCTCTCTCTCCCCTCCATCCCAGGAAAAAGAAGCCACACTGGCTGGGTGAGCTTGCACAGGAGAGAGTGAGGGCCACATGTCTGGATGTGCTTGAAGTAGAAAATTCACAAATTCCAAGTCCTGATCCCAAAGCAAACTCCCCAGCCCAGGTGGCTGTGTCTCGCTTGTCCCCTTCACCAGAGCTGTGGAGCCTGGGAGGCCAAGCCGGAGGCTTTGAAAACCAGCTTGTGTTTGAGCTCTGAAAGAACCAATGTCTGGGATGTTTGTCCAGCAGAGAAGGGGCCTATTTTCTCCCTTCCAAATGCAACCTTGAAAGATGCTCCATGGATTTTTTTTCTTCAGACTTTCCACAGGAAACATAAACAAGGAAGAAAAATGGCTGTAGGTGCCGAGACCTGAAGTGGAATTTCAACCCCGAAGGAACTGTTTAGTAACAAGCGTCCTCTGTCCCCGTATAGCCTGTGAGAGAGTCGGCTGGTGGTGTGTGTGAGACGCCGTCACAGACAGGCAAGGGGAGGAACTGGACCAGTTCTCATGTCTGATTCTAGCACATCTCCTCTCCATTGAAAGAACAGACCTTGCTTGAGCTTGTGTGTTGGGAAATTCCCTACCTAGTGTTAAAAATGTGTGTGGAATACAGACGTGTGAACCTGTGTGTTCACGCTGGTGTAGGGGTATACCCAGAGGCAAGAGAACAACCCTGGGGTGTTATCTGCAGGAATGTTGTCCATCTCCTTTGAGGAAAAAGTCTCCTACAGAGCTCGAGTCCACCAGTTCCTCTACATGGGCTGGCCAGTGAGCCTCAGAGCCCTCCTGTCTCTGCCTCTCCAATACGAGGATGACATGTATGCACGGCCGTGACTGCCATCTTTACATGAATTCCTGAGGTTTAACTCAGGTCTTCACATACTTGTAGGGCAAGTGTTTTACCCACTGAGACATCCATGCAGCCCTTTCTTTTCTAGATGGTGTTAAGTGGGGTGCTCCCATGACAAGGGCCCATCAACCTTGGGGACATGCACCCCAGGAACCTGAAGCCTAACAGTCCACTGGCTTTCCCCTAGGCATGATGTCTTAGTCTGGAATTTATGATTTGCAAGTCAATGCAACATAAGAGAAGCTATAAAGTAGTGTCTAAGTGACCCATACACGCACTGGGGAAGAGTCAAGTAGGTATTGTGTGTGTGTGTGTGTGTGTGTGTGTGTGTGTGTGTGTGTGTGTGTGAGAGAGAGAGAGAGAGAGAGAGAGAGAGAGAGAGAGAGAGAGAGAGAGCATGAGTGTTAAGACATGTGTGAAAGCAGAGTGACAATATCCTGGAGATTCTCTCCTTTCACAGCGGGTTCTGGGGATCAAACTTGGGGTCTTCAGGCTTGCAAAGCACTTTCTACCGAGTTAGGAGTCAGATACTTGATGCCTATAGGTTAGAGCTGCCAACGCACCGCTTCCGTGTTAGGAATCTGCAAAGTATGTCTAAAATCATCAAACCTGATGAACAATAAGCTCCAGACCACGAGACAGTGCTGTCATAGTGGGGTTGTCCTAGCAGTTTGGGCGCCTGCTGGCTGATTCATAATGGGCTACCAGGAAGCTGGTCAGTACAGGTAACTAGTATTGTCTGGTGCCACAGGTGGACTGCCTCACACCCACTGCTGTCTCTTGGCATATGAGAGTATTTCCTCCCTTGTAAACTCTGTCTAGTAAAGATTTGGGGCTCATGTTTTAAAATATCTGTATTATCACTTCATGTAGTCTTGTGATCAGTACCCTAAAGAAAGCTGGGAGCACCATTCCAACTAGAGCTTGGCTTTGAGATGTCAAAGTCTGAGACAGACTCAGAAAACACCACTTCTTTTGGCTGAGATGTATCTGTCCTCTTTATCTGAAACCAGTGCAAAAATCCAAAAGGCTTTCAAAAGCTGCCTGGCTCTAGGCTGATCAGCACATCCTAGGAAAGTCAAGCAACTGGGAGCAGCTGTCCCACACTTGTGTGGTGACATGAGGAAGGAGATTTTCCCCAGGTATTTTTGTGAGGAGATCCACTAGCTGTTGTTGGCTCTGAGAAGAAATTTGGAGGAGGCCAGGAAAGGAATCATTCTGGTGAGGGAGAGTGATATGGACGTTACCAGAATGCAAGTGGCTTGGCTCTCCAGTCATAAATCTGGATTCAGACAGCTAAGTAGGCTCTTCCACTCAATTGCTAAGCAATTTGATGTGTTTGTGTTTCCTGACACATCCTGGTGTGAGATCAGAATTATTTCTGATTTCTATTCTTTCCAAGATTTTAGAATACTTGAATATGCCTTCAGGCTACATGTTTAATATACTGCACCGGCTGGTTTTGTGTGTCAACTTTACACAAGCTGGAGTTATCACAGAGAAAGGAGCCTCCCTTGAGGAAATGCCTCCATGAGATCCAGCTCTAAGGCATTTTCTCAATTAGTGATCAAGAGTGGGAGGGCCCACTGTGGGTGGTGCCATCCCTGGGCTGGTAGTCTTGGGTTCTATAAAAACACAAGCTGAAAACATTGAACTGATCATGGGGTTCTTAATGGAGGAGTTAGAGAAAAGACTGAAGGACCTGAAAGGGCTTGGGGCCCCATAGGTAGAGCAACAATACCAACCAACCAGAGTTCCCAAGGTCTAAACCACCAGCCTGAGAGCACATAGGGAAGGACCCATGACCCCAGCTCTATATGTAGGGGAGGATGGCCTTGTTGGGCATAGGTGGGAGAGGAAGTCCTGGGTCTCGTGAAGGCTGGATGCCCCAATGTGGGGGAACTCGAGGGCAGGGAGGTGGGAGTGGGTGGGTGGGTGGAGGCACATCCTCATAGAAGCAGAAGGAGGGAAGATGGGATGGGGGTTTCTGGGTGGGGGAAAATGGGGAAAGGGGATAACATCTAAAATGTAAATAAAATATCCAATTAAAAAAAGGAAAAAAGAAAGAAAGAGACAGAGAAAGCTGGGCAAGCCAGGGGAAGCAAGCCAGTAAGTGACATCCCTCCATGGCCTCTGCATCAGCTCCTGCTTCCTGACCTGCTTGAGTTCCAGTCCTGACTTCCTTTGGTGATGAACAGCAATGTGGAAGTGTAAGCTGAATAAATTCTTTCCTCCCCAACTTGCTTCTTGGTCCTGATGTTTTGTGCAGGAATAGAAACCCTGACTAAGACATATGTATAAGAAACATTGTAAACTTCTGGTTTTGAAATTTGAGTTAGGGATGGTCAACCTGTCATTTCTTTTTGTCTATCTATCTATCTATCTATCTATCTATCTATCTATCTATCCATCCATCCTGTTTGTTTGTTTGTTTGTTTGTTGAGACAGTGTCTCACTCTGTAGCCCAGCCTGTCCTGCAACTTACTTTGTAGCCCAGGCTGACCTCAAGCCCACAGTGGTGAGCCTCATGCTCAGGTTCACAAGCACTAAAATTACAGGTGAGAGCCACAACAGCTGCCCAGCTGTTTTGCTCCTGTTGCTTTTCATTTGTTTGTTTCTGTTTTTGTTTTCACTTTTGAAGTGCTTATATGATTAAGACAAAACAGAAGGACTCTAGTACAATGCCAGACCCAGGGCATGGCAATTAGGGCCTGTTCTAATTATGCTGGGTTGGAAAGAGGACAAAGGGTGAGTGTGGGAGCCACAGTGGGAGGAGGTGCAGCCCCTCCCCCAGCCTCCAGATGCCAGCGACTAGCAGCACTCAGTTCAGAGAGCTCTGATGTTTATTAAGAAACCATCTATTATTAAAGGAAGAAGGAGAAGGAAGAAGAGGAAGAAGAAGAGGAGGAGGAGAGAAGAAAGAAGGAAGTAAAAGAAAGAAAAGAAAAAATAGCCAGGTGGTGGCAGTGCATGAGGCAGCAGAGGCAGGTGTACTGCTGAGTTCAAGGCCAGCCTGGTTTACAGAGAGAGTTCTAGGATAGCCAGGGCTACACAGAGAAACCCTGTTTCAAAAAAAAAAAAAAAAAAAAGGAAAAAAAAAAAAAAAAAAAAAAAAGGAAAGAAAGAAAGGAAGAAAAAGGAAAAAAGAAAGAAAGAAAAGAGAAGTGAAGAGAAGAGAAGAAAAAAATCTATAAAGTTATCAGAAAGGGCTAGAAAGATGGCTGAGCTGTTAAGAGTACTCACTGCCCTTGTAGAGGACCTGGGTTTAGTTGTCGGCATCTACGTGGTAGCTCATAACCCTAGCTCTCAGGGATCTGACACTTCTTTTGACCTCCACGGGCTCTTGCACAGATGGTGCAAATATATATAAGCAGGCACACACTTAGAAAATAAAAATATTTTCTATGAAGTTATGGGAAATTGCATTCACAGCACCATCTCTGCACAGGCCTTGCTGCTCAGGGCCCTCTACTAGGTCCATTCTCTTCCCTAGGCCCCTTAGTCTCACACTTGACATCCCCTACCATGCTTTATTTACAGACACACACACACACACACACACA
>JANHMN010000012.1:5443893-5500394 GCA_030674055.1 Rhabdomys pumilio | reverse complement strand
CACACACACACACACACACACACACACACACACACACAGGCAAAGCTTCCTTTCCCTTCCCTGGCACTGAGTGATTTCTGACATGTCTTTTCCAGTAAAGTCACTTGACCTGGGAAAGCAAGGAGCAGATCACAAGATCCCTGAGAGCTGAGGCTGCTGGGTGATTTGGAGAAGGCTCTGTTCAAATGTAATGTAGGGGGAAATGAGAAGCTGACCAAAGAATCTACTAAGCCAACAGCAGTCTGTGGTGTCCTCTGACTCCACACTTGATCCCAGTCCTCTCTGAACACTGCCTGGATGTTGCGATCTGATGACCGACAGACACAATTTGGTCTCAAACGAGGAGCGTCTACCCCGGATGCCCTGACAGCACGGATGCTCCAGCTCCAAAGAGCCCCAGCAACCTATTCTGTCTCACAAGGCCAAGGCTCTTCTGTTCTCTGCCTGTCTGCACTGGCCAGACACATTCCCTTTAAGAGATACCCTCACCAAAGAGAGAGCAATTACTGGACTGGACTGGTCCTCAAGACTCTGCTCCCAGCAGCAGTCCCATGCCCACTCCACAGCAGCCTCTCCGCTGCACCCAGGTGCTTTTCGTTCAGGCCAGTGGGGCTCCTTCCTTTGGTCTCCTTGGTCTCCCCTTGGCTTAGACTGCTCTATGGCTGTGAACTGCCTAGCAATGTTCTGTCTGTCCCTCAGCGTCTCCTGTCCACCCTGCAGGTGAGCACAGCACATGATCAAGGGCAGCTTTCAGTGTGGTTCTGGAACTACTGCGGACTAGCCTTGTGTCTTGTCAGTCGGTCGTCTCACTAGCAGCGAGCAGGAGATGGCAGCTATCTACCGCCTCCCATTCTGCTGGGGAACGTGAATGGCATGGGGCACCTGGAACAGAACAAGATGCGTACTAACAGGTGTGTCTTCCCTGAAAGTTGAGCTCAGCTCTTGCCAAGAGTATTCCAGTTGTCTTTTGACACTCGGCAGACAGATGATAAACATTTACTGGTTGCTTGTGTATGTCTATGGATTCTATTGATTGGAAGTTCCATAGAACCTGAGAGCTGAGTCCCTTGGAAACTCGAGGGTTATCTATTCCTGGTCATCCCATAGCCTCTTCTTTTCTGGGTAGTTATTTTTCCAAGGCCCTTCCTCAAGCTTTGTCTTTGCATGTCAGCTTGCCCCAACAACTGGCATATAGCTGGTGGAGGGAGTATATGGACTTCCCCAGTGCAGGAGACTAGAGAGGGATGGCAGAGATGGTGCCTGGGGACAGACAGGGTGTGTATTTTGAATAGACTCAGGAGGGGCTACAGTATTCACCAGCCTCTACTTGTATCAGGCATTGGACTAGGAGGTTCGAGGCCTGCTTCTTGGTCCTGGCTCCTTCAATTCTTGCTTAGATGGCTACAAAGTATGAGGGTAGGATGAGTCTTGTGGCCCTCTGGAGCATGACAACCTCTCACTCCCTGCCCCCATAGCCATGTCAGTAAGGAGTGCTGTCCCCTCCCTGCCTGCTTGCCACATCTCCTTCCCACAGGAGCTTGGTCCCCTAGGCAGCAGTCCAGCAGTTTCTGTGAGCAGACTTCTCAGCTACTCATGGCTTTGTTAGAATCTCATTAGCAGTGACAGAAAAGAGGCAGCGGAGTGAGGCACTCCAGGTGCCGTTAAAGAGGCACCAAGGCAGTAAAGGCTATTAGACCATGACTAAGGTCAGCCCCTAGAAAAGATAAAATAAATGGAGGCCCAGAGAGGGGTGGGTAGGGTCTCCAGCTTAGGCTGAATCTTAAGTGGACTGTCAGGTCTCTTGCTTGATTTGGGATGCTTAAGAGATAGGCCAGAGCAGCCTTCCTTATGTAAGCTTTTGCATCATGGGACAGGGTTCAGGAGTCTGGATCCCAGGGGTTCAGTATAGCCATTCTCAAGCCTGAGGGAAGGAGTGAAGATTTAGCCAAAGTCCTGGGGAGGAGGACAGACGCAGTGAATGCTCAGGTCTCAGGGGCTTTGCCCCTGCCTATCTACGTTCTTAGGACTTCAATGACATATGTAGTATCAGCTCTGTTTCAGAGATAAGGAAGCAGATACCTGGCTGTGTTATTTTGGGCTCTTGGAGTATTCTCTAGATCTCAACTTCCCAATGAGACTTGGAGCTTCTAAACAAGGGACACATTCCTTCATTCCGTGACTGGTTATAAACAGTCCAAATGTGTGTTGAGGCTGCAGTGATTTTTCTTGTAGGGGAATTAGTATGGATATCCCGAATCTGGAGTTCTGTCTTGCCCAGGAGAAGGGAGGCTCCCCAAGCTGGGGCCCGGGCTCTACTGAGGACAGTGGCCATCTGTGTGGACACCCAGTGCTGCTCCAGGGAGCTGTTTGCCTTTGCTGTGCAGGGACCTGCCGAGGCTGTGTATTTTTGTCATGGCTGGCCAGGAATGTGCATGATTTATGTTTTTTTTTTTTTTTAACCAGAGGCTTCGTCATAAAGGGGCATTGAGACTACAGTGAGCCTGGTTATGAAAGACGTTCCTTTCTGAGGCTCTGTTAGAGGAGGCACTGCTGGCTGCCCCCCTGGAGGGTTCTGGAATGCTGTGCCCACCTTAGTTAGCTCTGGAATGGCCGGAGATGCCAATGAATCTACACCAGTCTGCCTTGTCCCCACCCCCCTTCCCAGGCTTCTTGCTCCCTGTACGTTCTTAGCTGAAATCTTTCCTTACAGGAAACCTGCTGGGTGCCTTTGACTTCAGAGGCACACATGTCCCTGGACAAGTCACCTGACCTCAGCAAGAGTCAGTTTTGCCAACTGCAAAGGGAGCATAAAAATATGCGCCTCAAACTGTTGTGGTGTGGTAATCCAGGTCCTCCGTCCGGCTGGTACGCTCTTGGAGCATGTGTCTTGTTTATTTCCGTCTGTCGAGTACCTAACACAGTCCCTGGCACACAGCAGTGGGCATGAGTGTGGATCAGTTTGAGCTGATTGTATGCAGTGAATGGAGAATGTGGGGAATGTGTTGAGAGCTGCAAGCCCAGCTAGACATTGATCAGCAGTTAAGAGACCATCAATTGTGTCTGAGTTTGCATCTTTCCCTACAGGTTGAGAGACAGAGCACCTGGTCTTAGCTGAGAGACTCCAGAGTTCCAACCAATCCCAACCCCCTGCTTGTAGGGAGTATCACAGGCCCTTATCACTTTAATTGCCTGCCAGGCACCCTTCTTCCAGCCTGGACCCTCACTTCTGGGAATGGCAGCCACTCCGGGGCAGTGGGCGTCCTCATGTCGGCTTGGCCAGGCTGGGCCCCTCTTCAGAGAAGGGGCGGAGGGGTGTGAAGGACTAGTGTGTGTGACTTTGTTTATTTTCTCTGAAGGATCCTGCTATAAAAATAACCTGCCTGGAAACCTCATCTCTGAGGGGGAGAAAGAAGCTTTTGTATCCGAGGAAGTGGCTCTAACTGCAGCCCTGTGCCTGCCCCTGCCCCCACCACCAAGGAGGGGCGGCTAAGGTGAGAGGGCAGGGCCCACAGAGGACTGAGAGCCTCTCTTCCCAGTACTGGAGGCCTCTCGAAGGCCAGCTAGATCTAGATGCCCTGAAGGAGGCCCAAGTAAGGAATGTTAATGAGAGAGAAAAGCTGAGATAGAGCAGATACAGAGACAGAGCCTAGGAGAAAGGGAAATTGGGTCCTGCAGAGGGAGCAAAGGGTAAACTGGAGCCTGAAGTCAGGAAAACCTGGAAGAGTTCAACTTGAGAGCTGCAGTGTGATACTGTGGTCATGTTTCTAGATGTAGCTAAGAACTGGATCCAATTCTCAACTCCCACCATTTTTTCATACTGAGGGACAAAGGCAGGGCAGGAAACAAGCTGGTTCCTGCTCTGTTGCTCAGCCCAATCCCCGTGGCTCAGACTGTAACAGAAAAGATAAGCACTGTAACCGCCAGGACAGGCCCTGGGCCAGGTACAAGATGAGGACCCACTTGGGACCCTCAGAGTTGTCTTGCCCAGGATCCAGGCATAACAGCAAAAAAGGACCTGGATTTGCAGGCGGCACTCGCCCACTGTTTAACTGGCTCACCTTGTGTAAGCCATTTCAACCTTTTCCCGACTAGTCTTCTTACCTGTAAACTACAGATGACAGGCTTCCCTTGCCTATTCATTGAGTCATTGAGCAGATCCAAGGCACAGAGTCTTAATGACCTATCTGTTGACAACAAGACCCCTTTGGACAATTTCCTCTAGGTGCAGCAAGTTAAGGCAGTTGGCTGGCACTGACCTACACGGCACCAGAATCTTGGGAACCAGCATCAAGGGTGCTCAGAAAGCTGTAGGACTGTCTGTTTGCTGTTCCAAGAAGGCCACCAAGAAGGCCATAGAACAGCCATCTGGACTAGACTGTGGTATGAACTCCGAGTGAGGCCTTTGCTCACAGGACTTTCCCATGGGGTATCAATACCTCAGACTTGTGATCAACCCACAGAATGAGGGGTTGGTAGGAACCATTGAAGGAGCTATTGAAGATGCCCCTGAACATTCTGTCTAGGAGAGAGGTTGTGACCCTGAGAGAACAGGGTATCAGTAGAGGGTGATGCTTATCTCCCACAAGTTGTGGAGCTGATATTGGAAGAACACAAATCAAAGGACAGAACAGAGCAGGGATCCAGGATGCCTTAGAACAATGTTGAGAGGAAAAACTTACAACGTACAAGGCTATCTTGATAGAACAGCTGCTGGTACAGCTGGCAGAGAGATACAAAGTTGCAGAAGCCATGGTCGGGAGTGGGATGGTAGGGTTCCAGAGCTGAACGGATTCCCTGGGGCCTGAGACCACAGGCCCACGAGAGAAGCAATATGCAGACTGTAGCCTTCAGACCACTCTGAACCAGTGCGGTAAGCTTGTACCAGCCAGGGTGTCCACAGGTAGACAGATGAATGAAAAAAGCATTGTACATACACACATGGAATGTCAGTCTACCATAAAAGGAGTAAAACCCTGTCATTTGTGGCAATGTGGATGAAACTTGAGGATAATTATATGTTAAATTTAGCCAGGCACAGCTAGACAAATACCACATTTTCATTCATTTGTGGAAGCCAAACATGTCAATATTACAAAAGAAGAGAGTAGGCTAATGGTCACAAGATACAGGGAGTAAGAATAGAGATAGAGATTGGAACTAACAATAAAGGAACTCCTTGACGATTGACTGATGGTTCAGCACTTGGAGGACCTGGGTTCAATTCCCAGCACCCACATGGTGGCTCACAACCATCTGTAACTCCAGCTCTAGGGAATTCAACACCCTCTCTGGCTTCTGTGGGCAGCAGGCACATATATGGGTGTACCTTCAGGGAAGACACTTCTACATGTAAAATAAAAACAATTCTTAAATAAGAGAAATTCCTTCTTAATTTAGGAGGCGTTTTACAACTAGAAAAGAAGCCAACGATTCTCACCATACACAAATTTTAAGGTGTTTCGGATGAGAATCCAGGCTATCCGTATGCAGCCATTATACAGTGCATATATACTAAACTGTTTGCACTCCTCACATAGGTAGTAAACAGCTAGCTTATCTCCAAGCTGGCCCTTAGTGAAGTCCTGAAGCTGACTGTATGTTCAGGATACCAATAATATAAGTTAATAGAATTGGTAGCCCCCCCCCCCCAAAAAAAACAAAAAAACACCAGGCGGTGGTGGCGAATGCCTTTAATCCCAGCACTTGGGAGGCAGAGGCAGGTGAATTTCTGAGTTCGAGGCCAGCCTGGTCTACAGAGTGAGTTCCAGGACAGCCAGGACTACACAGAGAAACCCTGTCTCGAAAAAAAAAAAATAATAATAGTAAAATAAAATTGGTAGCATGTCCTATGTGCCAGGCGCTGTTTGAAACCTTGTATGTTATCTCACTTAGCACTTACGAATGCCCTCTATAAATGATGATGTGTTTGGCTCCTCCAATATCTGTCACACACCACACCACTCTGCAGAAAATTGCTATTTTGATAGAGTCCACTCTAATTTCCTAGTGTACATAAAGGCCCTGATTGACCTGGGTTAATTCCAGGACCATGCAAGAAATTGATTTTTGTTTAAACAAACAAACAAACAAACAAACAATTTTAAAGTATATGTGACTACAAGTGCCTGCAAAGGCCAGGGGTGCTGGATCCTCATGGATCTGGACTAACTAGCAGTTGTGAGCCATCTGGTGTGGGTGCTGGGAAAACAACCCAGGGTCCTCTGCAAGAGCAGCACATGTTCTTAAACACTGACTCAGCTCTCTAGTCCGGAAACTTTTCTTCCAGGCTTGTCCATACAAAGTACAGGACAAAGCTTGGTTTAAAGGCAGGGGAGGGAAAGACCACCCTCTCTGTGCGCAGGACTTCTGTGGGGATTTTGGGTTTGCAAGGGAGCCGATATATCAGAAAAGCAGAGCCAAGGAAATTACTGGAAGCAAACTTAAGCTTGATCAAGTTGTCCTGGGCACTCCATGACTTTCATATTCTCAATTCTGTAAATTAAAGTCCATTATGGAGGTCAATTGGATTTATTTTTTTCATGAGATCCAGGGGTACAGCCTTGCCAGTCTGGAGGTCATAGGCTGCCCAGGAAGGGCCAGGAATTGTCTGTGTCACTCTAATGTAGAGAAAATTGATTTCAATCTAGAAAGACAGAAACCAAAAACAAACAAACAAGATAAGTATAAATTCAGAACCCAGTCCCATCTGCCTCTGGAGATGACACAAATGTGACTACTTCAGTTTCACATGAAGGGAGTGGGAATCTGACTTTAGCTCGGTGTTGGAGCCTTCCTATTATTGAACATCTGACTTCTCAGTGGCTGAGGCCAGTAGGGCTTCGGGATATGAGCTAGACACTGGGCTTGACAAAGGAAAGCATGCTCCTTAAGCTGTTTGCCTCCAAGGCCTCAGTTTCCCCTCGTGCAGTGGTTGGGGCAGTACTAGGCAAGGGCTGTGGGCTCATCCAGCTCTCACATTCTTACATTCTGGAATTCCCACAGGCAGGCCTCCAGGCCCCAGGGCTGGCCGAGAGAACAGAGCTGTGGCTGTTTGTCACTGTGGCAGGACAGTGGAGCCCATTGAACCTGTGGTCTCCTGCAATAGAAATGGCCAAATGGCACATGGAGAAAAGGTAAATTCATCTGTGGGGCTGGTGAGAGGTGCTGAAAAAATATGCAGCACTTGGGGACTGTCCAGGGACAGTCAACCTCCAGTTTACAGGCTGAGACAACTGTGTGTTTGACAGGCTACACTGAGTTTCATCTTGCCACAGCCAGGGAAGATGATGGAGGGCAGTCCTCACAGACACCATGGGACCAGGCAGCAGCCCTACGTGGTGGGGCTTCTCTGAAGAGTCATGCCTCTCATGGTCTTGGTTTTGTGGTTGATAGAGCAGTAACCCTTTAAGAAATACACCTTAAATGAAATCTGAAATGTTCCTGTGAAGTCAGTGCTTATTTCAGCAGCTTAGACTGTCTTCACTTAACTGTGAGCCCAGAACTGGAGGGTCTGAGGTCTCCCTCACTACGGATCTTTGAGTTGGACTCGAGGCCATGATGTAGAGAGATGACATCACAAGTCTTCTGGTGGCCACTCTCTGACTTTCCTTCCATTCTTTTCTCTGTCTGCTCTCTTACGTCATGTGTATGGGTGAGAGTTGGAAATACCATGGCTGAGGTGCACAAGTGGGTGGGGTACAGGAAAGACAAGCCAGGAACCCCTTAGTTAGCAACTGATAGCTCTGGGGCTCAAATAAAGCTTCTCAGTCCCAAGTTCTCTGGTCTTCTACCGCACAGGGCCATTCTTCCACCCCCAAAGGCTATGGGAGAGGGAGTCTTTGTTTCTCTTATTTGGGGACGTTGCAGAACACTTAGTGCTGGATTAAAACATTTACACGTGCTAATCATTTAAAAATTGGTATTAAAAAAAAAAAGCAGTTGTAATGGTGAAAAATTCTGAAGTTCCAACTTTTCCCATAAAATGATCAGTTATTCTGACACCTAAAGAATATCAAACACTGAAGTTAAAAATTTATATTTTAGCTATGTAGCACTTGTGCTTACTTGGTGTGTTATGGTGTTTCTGGGCTGGCTTTGGACCATCCGGCCTACAACCATCATATAGGCCCCCACAGACCTTTCAGATTAGGAGCTCAGCCTGTGCCGGGGCAGGAATAGAAGGCTCTCAGGTAAACTGGGAGAGGCTCCTGTTTGGGAACAGGACTGGGAGCAAGGAAACATCTAGAACCCGAGGGTCCGTGGAGCTGTAATCAGATACTTTCTGGCACACAGTATCATGCCACTGTTCCCAGCACCTGCCATCTTCCTTTGGCCACTGCAGAGATGGACCCAATCTAGGAAGTGGTCCATCAGCCGACAGAGCACGACTGTGAGACAGGGGAGGTGGAATTGACCCTGACCCTGAAGGACTGTAGGAATTAACATGGCAATGCTTGCATGGCTTACAAAGAAGCTGACTCCGGGAATGTTCAAAACTATTTTTTTTTAAAGATTTTTTTTTTTTTTTTTTACATATATGGGTGTTTTGCTTTTACATGTCTGTTCACCAAATGCATGCAGTACCCACAGAGGCCAGGAAAGCATGTTGGGTCCTCTGGAAATGGAGTTAGAGACAGTTGTTAGCTGTCACATGGGCGCTGGGAGTCCAACTCCAGGCAGGTCTTCTACAAGTCAGTGCTCTTAACCATGGGGCCACCTCTCCAGGTTCAGTTCCCTGGCTCTTAAGTTTCTGGGGGTGGGGTAGGGATGGGTAATCAAAGGCTCTGTGCCTTGTACATCATCCCAGTGGGTTTATTAATACACACACACACACACACACACACACACACACACACACAATTTGTTTGCTTTCCAAGACAAGGTTTCTCTGTGTATGTAGCCCTGGCTATTCTGGAACTCACTCTGTAGACCAGACTGGCCTTGAACTTATAAATCTGCCTGCCTCTGCCTCCTGAGTGCTGGGATTAAAGGTGTGAGCCACAATTGCCTGGCTTCCAGTGGGTTTATAAAGCGCTCTTAACTCACAGTCTGCTCTCCCACCTCAGTCAGGAGTCTAAAATCCAGAGATGTTAAGTATCTTAGGAAAGGTCTCAAAGCTTGCTGGTGACACAGTTGTCTCCTGAAACCCCTTACTCTGAGGCGGGTAATGTCTCCATGTTTTTCGTTAGCTATTTCTCCTCCCAAATCCTGGAAGTTTCACAAGTACCACCCAGGTGGGCTGCCTGTGGTCCAGAAGGTTGTCAGAGGTAATTCCAATGGGTAAAGACAGAGAAGAGAGAGGCAAGGCCGGAGCCATGTGGTAGGGAGGGGCTAAAGCGCTTGAGTGTGGCTTTTGTGTGTGAGCTTGAGGGCAAGGCTGCATGTGCAAAGATGCACGTCGCTCCCTTGCACATTGGTGGGACAGGACTAGGACTACAGGCCAGCCTGAGAGGTGCTTTACAGCTCCAGGAATGAATGGGCCTCTGTCTTCACGGCTGTGAGAGCCTCTGTGTATGCAGGTCCCATTAACTCAACCTCAGCCACATGTAGAAAGAGGAGAGGCCTGAGAAGCCCAAAGCACACAGCCCTTCTGATTTTAGGCTGAAGTAAAACCTGCAGATGTCACCTACACTGCAGCTCAGAGGAGTGTGTGTTGGCTCCCCCCTCCCCCAATGATCTGCTACTGTCTATTCCCGTCAGGGACAACCTCCTGCTCATCTGCTCTTCCACGGGCTCCAGTGAGGGATCTGTATCCCTAAGTCCACAGCAACCTCACTTACTGTGTGCGCTCTGTCTGGTGCCTGGGATCCGAGTGTGGCTTTCTCCTCACTCAGCCTCAGCCTCAGCCTCCAGGTTGTACGTTCATACTTTAGCCGGCAGCTTCACTCACACAATTTTATCTGCCATGGGTAGGCAGGCTCAAGTCCTGTCTGGGGCCCCATGTTCCCACTCTCACTTCCAGACCTCTGGGCCCAGGACCCTGTTGCCCTTGGCTGGAGTTTGTTTAATGGAGTGACTCCTGTCTGGGAACAGCCTGGAGCACAGGGCACAGAAAGACAGTTGTCCAAGCTTGCTAACTAGCATAGCCAAACCACAGTGATGGGACCAGTGACCTGGCCGGGTAACCTTCCTCATCTCTCCAACCACTATCCTGGCCCCCATTATCAATGGCCTCTGGTTTAAGACTTCTAGTTATCCACTGGGAGACCTCCTAGGTTGGAGTCTGGTCCCTGACATGACAGAAGGGAAATTTGGCTTCTGAAGAAGGAACCTGTGGGGACAAGTATCCTCTCTATATCCTGTACCCCATAACGTGGCACAGAGTGGGACCTAAAGAAGCAATTGAGTGAATGGTTGAACAGATGTTAGTAGACAGACAGGCAGGCAGATGGATGCATATACAGATAGGAAAATATTCACTTGCCCATAAATTTTTATAAAAATCTTGCATGATATCTTGACCCAAACATGGGAAGACTTCACTAGAGACAGTGTGATCATCCCATCACTGAATCTAAGAGAATGTTCTCAGCCCAGACGCTTCCTGGCACATCTACGAGACGACCTTAGATGTCTGTGGCTGCGTAAAACTGGTCCATTCTCCATCCTTACTTCTACTCCCCTGGATTCATCAGAGGATGCTGTGCTCACTAGAAAAGGTCCTGTACAGCCCAGTGAAGCTGTAGAGTCAGGGTGAAGGGACTGGGAGATCACTGGGTTGCAGCTCAGGATGCCAAAAGCCATGGAACTGGGTATGACACTTGGGGCTGGCGCTAGAGCAAGATGCACCAGGGGACAGAAAGCTAGCGCAGGAGCCTGGCACACCGCAGGCACCGCACTAAACACAGAACCACTAAAACACCTGTATGTCTTCTCTCTGGCTGCCGACCCAAATCCTTTTCTAACCCGTGTGTTAGACTCCATGGGACCCTTTTCTGGAGGGAGAGGGATCAGGCTCAGCAGTCCAGCAGAAGGAGAAAGGGACAATGTCACCCACCAGCCCTCAAGCTCTCCAGCGCCACCCAGGAGTGGTTGTTATTCCCCCTCTGGCACTGAGTGTCCTACGGAAGGGAATGTTCCACACCCCATGGACCTTGCTTTTCTCTTCTGGTTACTATTCTCTGTGAGTCTTCCCGCCAAATTACATCTGGAAAGCTGGGGTTTGAGGTCCAAAGGGGCTTACCTCCCTCCCTGAGTCCATGTTCTAAGGGCAGCCAAGAAAGGCCTTGCAAACCAGGGAAAACAATTAGGAGCAATTACCATCAAGAGAGGCTCGGGTGGGTGCCAGCCATCTGTGATGAAAAGTGGTGAACAGATTTGGGGAGGAGCAGAGGGGTGGGGGTGGGGAAGAGCTGAAAGGGCACTGCTTTTCTTTCCCAGTTAGAGGCTCAGGACTCCTCCCCCAGCTAGCTCCTTGAATAAAACTTCCCTCACGGGGCCAGGGGGTCTAGTATGGGGGTGGGGGGTGGGACTGGAAGACAGAGGGAGGGCCCTGGGTTCCACATTCCTGAGATTCTCAAACCAGGGCACAGGGAACTCCACACTGACAAGAATGAGTGGGGCAGAGGTGGAAAAACAGGATGAACCACTAGAAATGTCTCCAGGGTTTGGTTTTGTCTCTGTGTGGGGTCTCCCTACCTAGCCCAAACCTTGCCTTCCTCCCGTGGCCAAGGCCGTGAGTGTAGATAGGCTGGGCCACCTGGCAGCTCTAACTCATCGCCCTGTACCCTTAAGCTTGTCTTTTCTTGGTCGGATGAGACCAAAGAAAAATCCTGGCTAGGTAGAGGACAGGGGCACTCGGGGAAGGTGGACAAAAACCTTCCTACCACCCGTCTGCAGAAGCCAAGGAGACATGAGTCCAAAGGCAGAGGGACCAACCTGTCCCTTTACCATCCCAAACTAAGGTGAGAGCATAGGTGAGGACCCAGGTTGTTTCCCAGAGGGGAGGACTGAGGGGACCCCATTAAAGACTCTCTGCCTGGGTTCCAGCTTCTACAGAGCTAGTGGCAAGAGGTCAGGTGTTTCTCTCGTGAGCACGAACCAGCTCCGAGGAAGCAGCAGACCTCAGCACTGTTAGGTGCACTCAGCACTGCAGTTACCTGCTTTGGCTTGGAAGACGACTCTAAGACTTTGGGCAGGTCATCAATGTCTGTGCTCTGGTTTCTCATTAAGTGATGACACTAGCTCTGACACCACAGGTGTGTGAGAACCAATGAGCAATGCACATGAAGTGTTTGGCATGTAGGAATGAGAGCAGGGCCTTAACTCTTACTGTTAGTGTACTATCAGCACTATTAGGAAATGGCTTTAGCTGGTAAGTAGAAAGGAAACTTGAAGCCAGACACTGTAGCAGACAGGAAGCAGGAAAGAACTTAGATGAGGACCAGTTCAGCACTGGGGAGCTGAGAGAGGGGAGCAAGTGTGGTATACATGCTGAGTTCCAGATCAGCCAGAGCTACAGAGTGAGACCCTTTCTCCAAAATAAGTATAGCCAAGGTTCTTAGATGGCAGGCAAGAGGTGGAGGCACAAACTATACATTCAGGAGAATGAGAAGGATCAAAAACCTTGGCTATACTGTAAGACTATCTCAAAATGAACCCATGGGGCTGGAGGGATGGCCCAGCAGTTAAAGCTACTCTTCCAGGGAACCCAGATTCCCAGCCCCCATGTGGTGACTCACAGCTGACTGTCATTCCAGTTCCAGGGATAGGATGCCCTTTTCTGGTCTCTTCAGGCAAGACACACGGGCATGCACAGACATATATGTGTGCAAAACACCCATATACATAAAACCAAAATAAATACATTTTTAAAAGTATAAAACATGAGTGGAGAAGAAAAAAAGGCCAGTTGTGATACACTCAGTGTGGGGAGCCGACAGAAGGCGGCTATCATCCTTGCAGCCATCTTGAGCCATATACCCTTGCAAGAGATTTGATTACAATAGCCTACAACAGCTGAGCACACTCTGATAACATCTTGCTTTAGATACCCAGGATCTTCCCTTGGGTGTGTGAGACTTAAGGGCGAGACTTAGAGATCAGATATAGAGATAAGACCTAAGGGTGTGACTTAAGGGCGGGACTTAGAAGTAAGACATATAAAAGGCAAGAGGCAGACAGAAGAGTACAGTACAACTTGGAGTTAGTTATTAGACACTTGGAAGACATTAGACATTAGGCACTTAGCACTTGGAGAAAGAACTTGGAACTTGGAAGCACTAGGTACTAGGCACTAGGGACTAGGCACTTGGAGAGAAGAGAGACTGAAGAATAAATGAGATTGAATCACACTGTCTGGTCTCCATCCTTCGAGTCCGTTCTCACTCTCTCTTGCTGAACCCTGACCCGCATACTGGAGCAGCTTGGGGCAGTTCGGGCTAACAAGTTAGTCCCCAAGGCTTTTGGCAGTGTGGACCCAACATTGACAGAGCGGTCCTGACATTTTTTGGCGCCCAACGTGGGGCAGCTCAGTCCCCAACACTCAGAAGACAGGATCAGGAGTTCAAGATCATCCTTGGCTACATAACAAATTTGAGGTCAGTCTGAATTACACAAAACAGTCTCTTTCAACCAACACATAACTTGGAGACGTCAGTAATAGCAGTCCATTCATTCCTTCAGTCAGTCCGTCTTTCTGTTGTTCTACACACCTGGATGACTACACATTTTAGGAGGAGGTGCTTAGCACAGATCAGTAACTAACACCATGTGCAGGTGCTGTAAATACGGAGGAGAGACATGTGGGTGAAGAAGCTACAGACTCTAGAGCTGGGTATTCCAACAGGAAGAGGAAGCAGTGAGGGAAAAGAATATTTGGCCTGTTAGACAAAGAGGAGCAGGAGGCCAGGGTAGTAACACTACGAAGCACGGGAGAGGAGCAGGAAGGCTGTTCTGTTAGAGAGGTGCTGAGCCAAACGGAGGGTTTGCCAGGCCACAGCAGAAACAGGTAACTGTCTGCAATGGCTGATAGTACTGTACATGGTAGATGAAGATGTGAACATTTCTCACAGGTCTGAGAAGCATCTGGTACACAAAGAGCAAGCAGCCATTCCTGTTCCTTTGGAACTTTCTGCAGAGCCATGACCAGAGTAACACCCGGGAGTAGCTGGGGAGAGGATGTCTTTTGTGGACATGGATGCAGGTCCTACTCTGAGAATAGTCTCCTTTTTTTTGGTGTCAGGTAGATAAGGTTCAGGTAACTGCCAACTGTTTATATAAACCATACAATATGGTTTAAAAGTTTTTCTCCTCACTCCAGCCATTAGAAGAGGTTTAAAAAAAAAAATCTTCATCATGCCTAAAAAAACACAGACATCAATAATCTGTGCAGAGACATCCTGGGCTCTCCTAACCCGATCTCCTCACCCAACAGACAAACATTTCTCCAAGGAGGCTGTGAGCTGCTCTGTTTTCTTACTTTCACTCTTGTGAGTGAGATGTACCAGAAGCACTTAGTAGAGGTACTATGGCAAGAAATGGGGGCAGGAAGGCAACTAGACGGGTGCAGTTAGCAGAACCGCTTGGAGTCTGACTGGTGCACTTGGCTTCAGGAGAGCTCCCTGGCAGACTCTGCAGACAGGCTTAGCTTTTAAAAGTACCAGAAAGCCACAGATTTGCATGTTATTTGTGTTCCAAGCCTCACTTCCAGGTATGTGGAATAAAATGAATGAATGAACAGTATTCAGTCTCTTGGTTAAGGGGTGGATTCAGAAATCCAGACCATAATGAGGATCCAATCACTGGTATAGTTTGGATCGGCAGACAGGTTTTTTTTTTTTTTGGGGGGGGTAATCTATGTTAAAATATATACATATATTTATATTTCATACTCTCATATAAATGAGGAGACAGAATAGTCTTAGAGATACACAAATGCATTATTGAGTCCAGGGAGTTCCCAGTCAAAGCACAGAAGCAAAATCCACAGAATTGATTTTAAATAAATCAATTAAAAAAAAAAAACCCTAAGGAGTCACATATACAGATCAAGGTGACATCAGCCCTGACACATTCCCACCTTGGTCCTTTCCTCCACCTCAGCTTTGTTCTGAAAGATGTGCTAATGAGCCTGGATTCTTTCTTGACAAGGTGTGTCTGTGTTTGCTTAGCCTTCCAAATCAGGCAAACTATAAACTTACAGACTATAAGACCCCGAGGACAAGGTGGCTTTTACTTCCTTTGTTAAACCATCTTTCTCACCCTCCCGGCTCCTAAGTCCAGTGCTTGACCTCACACTTATGAAATCCTCAGAGGACTCCCTGTGAGTTTCAGGTAAGGCAAGTGCCTTTATAGGACAAGACAAAGAGAAAGGAACCCCTCGTCTGAATGTGCGAGGGATATCCCTGCCAATAAAACTAAAAGATGGAGGAGGAACCTACCTAAAGGGTTAAGAAGATGTTCTGATAAGCCTCTTGGGGTATAGTCCGAGAGCCCCAAATGGCAACATGCTGAACCGATGAGGAAAGTGTCTGTGTTAAAGGCCAAGGGGAGCCCTGTTTGAAGTCAGAACGAATGCTCTAGGCCTTACAGTGTTTGGAAGTTATGAAAAATACTCAATTCTCTCACCACTATTCTTAAGAAATGTTTCAGAGAACGAGCTCTGCTTTGTTCTTTACAGACTAGAATATAGACGCTCGCACTTGTGGCTAGAAGAGCAGCGCCAACCCAGTGTCCTGGACTTTGCGGTTCCATGGTCTGCTTCCCAACACCCCAGCACCATAAGAAAGGCAAATGACAAGACAAACAGGGAAGTTAGGTCATTCTGTCATTAGGACTACAGATGGTATGACTAGGGAAAGCTTTAAATCAGATTTGGGCGCACACACTTTTGGACTAGACTGAATGTGCCTGAGCAGAATGGAGCCTGTGTTCTTCGGTACCGTTCTCCCACATTTGCCTATCCTAGCAGCTGGCTCTGTCGAGGATAAGGCAGTCTCTAGCAATCATCAACTGTTCCTCAGCTCAGACAGAAGGCCAGCCTACATCTAGGCACGCAGTATTTAGCAAGGCCTTGTGTAGCCTTAATTCTACAACCAAGGCAGTGCTGGTACTGACCTTCAACATTAACTTAAAGCACCTTACTCCACCTAGCATCAGGCATGCAGGTAGAGGAAGGAAAACCAAAAAACAATAAAATGTTAGTCATTCTTCACTCTGACCTTTTTTCAGAGCTTGGAGGACGGCACAGAAAGAGCAGAGGTTAAGACAGAAACACAGAGCAGCTCTCTAGTAAACCCTCTTTCTCCATCTACTAGTGATCCATCGTACCATGGGTGTATGAAACCAGGTGGTGGTGACGGGCAGGCTGTGGGGTGGGTGGGTGGGAACGCTCTGCTGGGTTACCTGCTGTCCCCTTGAATCATTAAATGCTGAAGCAGTGCTGAGGGCAGTCTAAAGAGTAGGAAGAAGTGTTCCTCACACACAGAAGATTGAACTGACAGCGAGTCTCTAGGCTGTCTATGGAAAAGTATCACGCTGAACCCTACACAGGACTCTTGGGAGTCACAGTGGGTCTCAAGTGATGAACCAGATGTAGCCAGCTTCCATGTACCATGGAATACATTCTCAAAAGGGCAGAAGCAGTCTCTTTTTCTCTGTGCACACTCCAGGGATGACTGCTGGGATTGTGGATTTTTGTTGAAGAGTCTGCAACTGCCACTTAATGCTTCTCATCCTTCAACTATTCTCTTTACAGGGAGGGGAGATGGCTATCAGCATGGAACACAGAGGAAAGGGACAGAGAAGGAAAACAACAGGCGTATTCTGCTTAAAGCAGGTCAAACAAGATACTAGTAGCATACCCTTGGCAATGAAATACACAAACAGCTTCAGTCTTGGTCATCAAAGGTCACTCTTGAATTGAGGATGTTTCCAGGTACTTGTCCTGCTCTTGTTATCTGGCTAAGAATGGACTACTATAAAGTCTATACTTGGTTCCCATTAAGCCACCCTGTCACAGTCTGACTTATTCCTATTATTCTTGGATGGACAGTAGTCTTCAGATCACTAGCTTTTAACTGGTACATTTAAACTGCATTGGAAAAAGGGAGCTAACTTCAGACTGGATCAAAATTCTATATATTTTGCAAAGTGCTTTTGTTGCATGTCTCATATTCTGCTATACATGGCCATAAATATTTGTTGCTTTGGTCCATACAAAAAGTCTCTGAGGAAGAAAAACAGATATTATCTAAACAAACAATAAACACAGAAAACCATCTTTTGATGAGCCCCAGATAATAGTGAGAAAAGCCTGAGAAGCCTGTCTTTAGATTAAGCAGTCCAAACTGCCACTTAAATACAGAAAGTACAAAGAATCAGACAATATTCTCGAGTCCTGAGTCTGCATGCCAGTTTTCTAAGAGAGAATGTAAAATGGCCCAGCAACTCATATATAGAAAGCTATTTATTTCCTATGGAAAATCAAGAGAAAAGAAAGGGAGGACTAGTGAGGAAGGAGAAGCAGCTAGAGAAAGGAACACAAATGTACAGAGGGCCCTCGGCCTCCAACATGCAGGGTGGGAGCAAGAGCGGCACAGGCTGCTGGAGTGGAGACGGTAACATTCATTTAACAATGAAGTAGTAAAAAAAATAGCTGTTGTTGTTGTTTTCAAATTGTAACTTGTGGTAAAACATAGAAAAATGTACTAAACACGCTTGGTATAAAACAGAGTCAAATGTTCCAATAAGCCCAAGGAGAGAGCACAGTGCTGGCAGGGCTGGGGCACGGGGGCGGGGAGAGACTGCATAGAAAACTACCGGTCACCATACAGAAAGTAGAAAACGGCCCTGTTGTGGAACTTAAGTACAAAACGACACTGGCACTGCAAAGTCACCTCCCCACCTACCCTCAGGAGCTCTGCGAGGGTGGCAGAGGGGCTGAACAACCGAAGAGCAAGGCTCAGCAAAGCTCCAGCCACTCTCCAGCCGGATAACCTTGATAACCTTCACTCCTACACCAGACTCATCCAGGTCTCAAAACACTCTTAGGATATCTACAAACGCCCAATACATAGGGCTTGCTGGGATCAATGTGTGCTGGAATTTGAAAGATGAAAATAAACCTACAGACTAAATGGTGAACACATTCAGTCTTTTTTTTTTTTTCTTTTAAAAGCATATCCTTGTGAAATATATATTTCACATTGGGTATATATATATATATATATATACATATATATATATATATATGCATGTATACACACATATAGGTATATATGTATATAAAATTCTCTGTGGTTAGAAACATATTTAAACTAACTAGCCACAGACCACCTAGACCTGTATTCGTCCAACTCTGGCACGTGACACTAACGGCCGAGTCCTTCTTAGTCAGAAGCAGGCAGCAGTGAAGCTGGGGCCCGGCTGCTGCACTCAAGACTTTTGGGTGGGTCCTCCCAGAGCACGTGTGCTCGCACATGCAACCCGCTTGTAAGGAAAGGACTCCTTGAGACTTTAGGGTCTTCAAGGACTTGTGCAGTGTGCTCAGGATGGGATGACTAGCAGTGAGGAAACAGCTTTGAGGAGAAGCAGTTGATTTCATGGAGGGCACATAAATAGGAAGGTTCTGGAGGAGGAGACTTAAGCTGTGCCTCAGAGTCCAGTTTACAGTTCCATTCCTGACTCTGCATCTTGGGAATCATGTGTGTGACTAAGTGCTGGTGGTTTTTATCCCTACCTGCTGCCCATGTCCTTTCCTACTTCTCGGTAAGGCCTAGCAACAAGAATCTATATGAAACCAAGATTCTTCCCGAGTTTTCCTTGGATTCCTAATGAGGGACTCAATGAGGCTGGAGGCAGAGCTGAAGTGAAAAGCAGTCTCTCTTTTCAGGAGGGATGTCCCTCACCCCTTTCACAGCACCAAAGTTTCTTTGCAAAAATAGTATCTGAGATACAAAAGGAAAGGCAGATGTGCTTGTGAATGCATCTTGCCTGGTCTGGTCCAGGATCAAGGACTGTACAAGAACAGGGGGTTAGGAGCAGCTGTTTCCAACGTCTCTGGCTGTCGATGGCAAAGGTTGGTCCCCCACACGCTAAGTGTCTGCTCACTGAGACAGTCTTCACAAGAGCTTCCGGTGGAGGATCTCCCAGACCATTCGCTTCCGGAAATATGGCATGTGTTGCTGTAGGAACACAGACAGACCTTAAGTTTTCAACTACCAGACTTGGTGACGTCTCTGAGCTTTCAAACTGCTTGCTTGTCTTTGGTCACACTGCCTGTTCTTTCATTTCATCTACTACAATTTTCACTCTATGCCCTTAACAAGTTATAGAGGGTACCATCTGGAATCTCCAGGCCATTCCCAAATGACTCCAAGAATTTTGAGAATGGTGTCTATCATGTTTACAATGAGACTAAGGCCAAAAAATGAAAAGTACTTTATTGGAGAAGAAGTAAGAGAACTTCAAATGATGTCTCAGTTTGGTTTAAATCTCAGTGTCTTAATTTTTAGTTTAGTTTTGTTTGAGACAGTCTCTTACTATTTATCCTCGGCTGGCCTGAAACTCTATGTAAACCGAGATTTCCTAACTCACAGAGACAGGCCTGCTTCTGAGTGCTGGTATTAAAGTTATGTGTGCCACCACACCTAGTTTTTTCAAGGGTTTTCTTAAACTGGGCTGTGACCCTATATGAGCATCTGAATTTGTTTTTTTAAAAAGGTCTATTTATTTAATGTATATGAGTGCTCTGCTTTCATATACATCAGAAAAAAGAATCAGATTCCATTACAGATGGTCGTGAGCCACCATGTGGGTGTTGGGAATTGAACTCAGAACCTCTGGAAGAGCAGCCACTGGGCCATTTCTCTAACCCAGGCATCCGAATTTGTAACTGAATATGGGCACTCTGAAAAATCCGAGAACAGTAAAAGGTTTCTGAACACACCACTCCAGAAATTAACTCAGGCTCAAATGTACAATGAATCCAAGGTGCATGACTTCATTGAAGGCCTGACTCAGTATACAAAGCACAATTCACACGGTGTGGTCTGTGACACACAGAATGCCAGCTGCTGCTACTGCAAACACCCCAGTTCAGATTTAGACCACTGTACATTATGAACGGCAGCCTTTCTACTTATACATAATACTTTCTGCTTTGATAGAAACAACAGTTAATTTATGAAAACCAGAATTTTCGTACCTTCCTACCATCACTCCTCAGCATGTGACATCAAACTGGCCTACCTTTGTATTGTACTGGGCCAGTGACATGGCTTAGTGAGTAAAGAAACTTCTCCCACGCTTGCTGATGTAAGTTTGGTGAGCGGGACTCACGGTAGAAAGAGAAGTAGTTCCTACAGTGTCTCCTGACCCCACATGCATGCACTCCCACCCTTCACTACTGTGCAGCAGCACTCGTAGCACTGCTGACCGTGAACCAAACTGTCAGCACATCCACTCTGGACAACAACCAGGACGTGCTGTATCCTATAACATTACAGAGTCAGCCAAACTCAAGTCTTCATGCCAAACCAAAACCATCATTTCATTTGTATACAAACTCGCTTTTGTCTTTAACCAACTGTAAAATTACATGTATACCAGAGAACTGTCTTAAAATGATTTCTTTGTGCTATTATCAGTATATGTCTTACTTATCTAACGTATGTATATATCTAGGGCAGTAAGGGCAATGTAAAAACTTTTTGGATGAAGACAAATAGTAAGTTTTGCTCCTTAAGACTCATTCATGTTTTCCTGTATGAATGCTTTCCTTGCATGTATGTCAGAGTTCCATGTGCACTCCGTGGTACCTGTGGAAGCCAAAAGAGGGTGGTGGATCTCCTGAAATTCTAGTTATCAATGGCTGGATAGGCCATGTGGGTGTGAGAAACTGAACCCAGTCCTCTGCAAGAGCAGCAAGTGCTCTTAAATCACTGAGCATCCTTCAAATCCCAGCAAGAGGAAAACATTTAAGAAGCCCTGCTTCAGACAAAATCTAGACAGGACACTGATTCCAACAGAAGCAAAAGAAGAAAACATATCAGGATAAGCTGTAATTTGGAGTCTCAATCCCTTTGGGTTCAGGATGATATCTAGAAAAATGACCAACTAACTGCTGAGATAAAACTGACCAGTGGCACTGACAAAGGGGACACGGAAGGGGGTGGATAACAACGTACACAAGGAGATTCACTTAGGTCTGTTCCAAACCCAAATGCTGAATTGAGGGGGCTGAAGGCCTCCTCTGGTTCCAGTTTTGAGTTTCCTATAAGGTTAGAGGTACGTGGAGGAGATGGACAGACAATATAACTTTCTTTTTAACCCAAGACTCAGTCACTGACATATGTGACAATGGTAACCTGGGGTGTGGCCCAACATGGTCTCCTTCTGTGTAGTGTTATGCGACACAGCCTGGAGTATGGAAGGGCAGGGTGGAGGCTCCACAGCACAGGTAGAAGGCCCGCCTCACCTGGGTGAAGTTGATGGGTCTGTCTTTGGTAATGCAGTCGGCGTATTTGCAAGCAAACATCCCACAGTCACTTCCATTCATCTGCTGTGGGATTTCCTAAAAGACCAACAACAACACGATATTTTTGCAAACTTTTCTACCAACTTTACACCATTTCCCTAAATCCTGAATATATGACCTTGGGTCTCCTATTTAAGACAATAAAGAAAAGTCTGAGGAAGAGAGTGGTTTAAAAAGTGTGGCACTTTAGTTCCGCCTTTGTGCTTTAATTTCATATTGATCACACTATCTCAGGTTTTCATGGCACCTAAGGGTGTCGAAACTGGTCCTTCCGCTAAGCATCAAATAGTCAAAAGTATTTCTCAAAGGAGTAAAAATCTCAGCAAAACAGCTCAGCATTTAGAAAACAGTTTTACACAAGAAACACATCATGAGCTTCCCCACAAATAATTCGTCTTCCTCAAGAAACCTGAGAAAGCTGAAGTCAGCCTACAAGTTAGAAAGTCCATGGGAATCAGGCAGCAACTAAAACCCTCTCCTCCCCACACACCCCAGGTCTAAAGATTTCTATGACATCAAAGTGAAACGTACCTGGCTTTTCTTGCTGAAGAGCTGCCAACCATTGGTGTCAAACTCCTTCCTTTTCTTGTCAACACTTTCTTGTTTTAGGTATTGCCTAAAGGTATCGGAAGAGACGCAGGTAAGCTGTGTGCAGCTGGACGGACGGCAGCTGCCACCCAGAGAGTGGGGCTGTCACTCCTCAGAAGATAACCCTTAACACTTCCACAAAAGCGACAGGACCTCTGCTTCTGATATTCCTGATAGGTAATATTCTTTCTAAAGTCATAGCTAGGTAGGAACTAATCTTCCTAAGGAACATTTTTAGATTTATTTTTTTCTTGGTTTGTATAGTCCTTTCCTTTTTGAGTTATCAACCTAATGGGTAACTTATTATTAAATTATACATATATATATATATATATATATATATATATATATATATATATATACATATACACGTGTGTGTATACACACACACACACACAATTTAAAATGTCTCAAGCAGTATCAGGGTATGTATTTTAACACTTGTAGGGTAGGATCTTTTTGTAAAAGTTCAATCCAAACCAACAATTTAACAAGTACAATTCACACCAGGCATCGATGGCACACGCCTTAAATCCCAGTCCTTGAGAGGGAGGTAGATCTCTAAGTTTGAGGCTGGCCTAGTCTACTACAGGACAAGTTCCAGGATAGCCAGAGCTACAAAGAGAAAACCTGTCTCGAAAACACAAACGAAACAGTACACATTCACACAGAGGACTCCTGCCCAATTTCCATGTGTTGTGGTGGGCATGTGTGTGGAATGTGCATGTGTGGACACACAGGTGGGCATGAGTGTGTGCATTGTGTGCATTTGGAGGTCTGAGGTCAACATCAGGAGTCATCCTTGATCGCTACTCAACCATACTCATTTCCGCAGGCCCTCTCAATCAAATTCAGAGCTCACTGATACTACTAGTCTTGCTAGCCAGTTTGCTCTGGGGATCTTTGTCTCTGCCTTCCAAGGCTGGAGTTAAGTGGGAACCATGCACACATACAGAAGTTATGTGAGCCCTGGGGGTCCAAACAATAGTTCTTGTGCTTATGCTGCAAGCCCTTTAGCCTCCAAGCCTCTCCCTAGCCAAGCCTCTCCCTAGCCAAGAACACTCTTTTGAAGTAGTAAATGCTCACTTTTCAGGAACTTATTCCCCTGCCATGTATTAGTTGCAGAGCAAAGAAGAGGTGTTTTACAAAGAGAAGCAAAGGGTGTGTAAGAGATTTGCACTCTGATTTCCAGGTGAACCACCGAGCAGTAAAACCACAGCAAAGTCACCTCTGAGGGGTTTTTTTTCATCTAAAATTTCAGAAGGCTGAATTAAATGAGTTCTGCTGGCTGTATTTCTGTGTATATCGTTACTCTATATCTCAGTGTGCAAGACAGTAATTACCCTCATTAATACATACTGTAGTATTTAAAATATGCATTTATACTTCCTGTCTCCAAAGGCCTCAGATAATGTGTCTGATTGCTGGAAAGACAGAAAGCAATGACCATTTCTTCTGTCCTCAGTGTGCACTTACAAGAGGATCCTGCAGGCCTCATTGTTTATTCCTCCCATAGAATCATAGTAGGTGACACTCTTCTTCCTAAAGTCTATAACCTGGAACAAGACAAAACAGTGAAGACACTAATGTATCATCAGCTTTTCCTCCCTTGGCCCTTGAACTTTCCCTGGACCTTCTGTAAAACTGAGCAGTTTGGTGAATGTTTTGCATTATATTATGCTGAAGAACAAGCAGATTATTTATGTAGAGCAGTGCTGGGGGACGATCAATTAGTGGCCTATTAGTTGTCCTAAACTCTTGTTCTGCATGTCTGTTTCTCCATGATCAACAACACATGATTCAAAGAAAATTAACTATCATAAGATCATTTCCACAGTTTAAGAAAGACGGTGATGCCGGGCGGTGGTGGCGCATGCCTTTAATCCCAGCACTTGGGAGGCAGAGGCAGGAGGATTTCTGAGTTCGAGGCCAGCCTGGTCTACAGAGTGAGTTCCAGGACAGCCAGGACTACACAGAGAAACCCTGTCTCGAAAAACCAAAAAAAGATGGTGACAAGATTCTGGGTTTGTCTTTATCTTATTTCCTTTCTGGATTGATATCTTTTAAATGTAATTCAAAACAGAATATGCAATAACTCTTATTAACATTAAACTGATGCATCCATGCTCCCAGAGCCACAGAAATGCTAAATCCCCACATGCTCAAGGCAAAGTCACAGCTAGGCAGGAAGCAGCATCTGAAGTTGGAGCTGGTGGCATCACAAACATGCTTGTCCCTTTGTCTCAGCTGAGGCGGCTGGATGAGCTGTGACTTCCAAGTCTCAGCATCTCCTATCTAAACAGGAAACTCATTGATTACCTGGTCGTTAGCCAAGTCGTCACTATTAAATTCTACCTTCCCTTGGATAACCAAGCAAAGATGAGAACCAATGACCCTCTATGTTGGCTATGTAGACTTTTTTCATATCATCAAAAAGGAGTTACTCACAGCTAGACACCAGTGCACACCCAAGTGAATGGGCACCAGAAGAATGTCAACAGAAAATACATCCACTTTCTTTGTCCAACGTTTCACTGCTTGATAACCAGCTGTTTTTAGCTTAGTGAAGAAAAAGGTATTAAAGGCATGTACACTTGGAAATCCCTTCTCTTTACTGCGTTCCATCAGCATGTTCATGTAGAAATTGATGATCTGCAGGAAGACATGACACATCAGAACAGTCCAAACAGTAGCACACAGGGAAGAGCAGCTGTTACATTGAGTAATTAGTATGTCATGAACATGTTTATGTATTATGCATTGGATGGCAACCAACTCAATGAACGCTTCAACAGATAATTTTAAAATATCCGATTTTTACTTAATATAAAGATTTTATTACTCATATTTCTTAAGTATCATACAACTAAGTGGACTGCTGGAAACCAGGACAGATAGGCAGATGCTATCCAGACTAGAAGAAAACTGGAGGGAAAGAGAAAGATGAGGATCAGAGGAAGGAGACGAGGGGGTACAGTGGGAGCTATCTGAGTGTTTGTGCTGAGCCAGTGGATTCTGGGCTCAGGTCTTATTCTCCTTCTGCCCTTTTCTCTTTCCTTTCCCTCCCTGACAATTTTCCTCTCCTTCCGTCTCACTGTCTGTGTTGAGATGGGGTCTCACTCTAGAGCAGACTGTCCTAAACTCACTATAAAGTCCAAGCTAGCCTCAAACCTGTGGTACATCTCCTGTTTGAGACCCGAGTGCTGGAATTAAAGACTTCAAATGTTATACAAAGAGAAAAATCCAGCTCCACATCTGAAGCCTTATCAGCCATGCGTAGTGGCAAACTGCTTACGTTTCATGCAGATCTAAGTAACCAGAAACCCATGAGGAAAATGCCTTCACTAGCACAGCAGTCTCACTTAATAACCTAAGAGTCAAGTCATAAGTATGAAGGATTTAGATGTTCAGCTTTCTCATCTGCATTACTTTTCTACTATCAAGTGTGAGTATGATAAATTAAAATGTTTGGTAAAAGAGATGCATGATTCTTTATCAACGAAGCAACGTCTTCTATACCAGTAACTATGCTGTCTGTGGTTCCTTTAGGTCCACAGTCCTGGTCCTAAAGCTTAAAAGTTATTAGGCCAAAAATTACAGCATACTTACTTTATGTGGATAGCTAGGGCCAAGCCAGTGTCTGTCAACTGAAAGGAATGAATGGACTAACTGAGCCACAGCTTGGAAATATGACTATGAAAACAGGCACATTTTTCAGAATGTTTTTTGAGGAATGAGAAAATGCCCCTGTCCTTTGACAAATATTTACACCTCAAGATGCCAGAGCAGTGAGCCACAGTGTCCACAGCAGGGATCCTGCCAGGAATACAGCCGAGCATGGTCTAGACCAGAGAAAGGGCCTATAGACCCAGATGCAAAGGCAGCTTCAGGGAAACTCAACTAAGAGCTCTAAGGTGATGGGGCCAGGTCTGAAGACTGTTCTGCCTGCAGCTCTGGTTACTGTAGAGTAGTTCCCGAAGCAGCAGAGGACTGTGGCTAACTGGTTTTGGTTGTTTTAAGTAACGAAAAGAATCAAGGTACAATAAGATGGTATGTTTTCAAATCTAAGTGTTCAGTTTAACTGAAAGGAATGGATAAGTTTCCTCTCAGAGAAGTGGGTAGAATCTACTTAGTCAACTATGTTATCATGTTATATTTATATATATTATCTATTATAAATAAATATTATACTTACACATTTAGTGTTTCAAACAGTACAGTATAAGCAGATAAGCACACAGTCAACCTTCTCACAGGGGCAGGTAGGCTATCTACTTTATCAAGCAATGAGGACTGACAAGAGTCGAGAGACCACAGGCAGAGAGACGGACAGTGATGCACAAAGGCCATGCAGGTTTTCTCTCCAGGTGTCTAACAGAGTCACTACTTCTGGAATCATTAGCTTTAAGTTTACAAAGACCGGGGAAGAGTTGACATGTTATACATTAAGTATTCTAGTTTTCAGAAGGAAAAAAGTCTAACAACTAAACAAGTTTTTACATGGTCAGGTTTTTCCTCACTACTGGAAAGCACCAACTACATATACAAGTCTGCTGGACTGAGGAGAACAGAGAATCTTTTTTCATTGCTTGTGTCTCCCCTCCATCCAAGGTTCTCCTTATGGGGAAGGAAATGGCTTCTGCCCACTAGCCACTAGCCAGCTTTAGGGCATGACATAGGCTCCTTTCCATTTTCCCTTATCCCAGCAGAGGGAGTTTGGTGACCTTGACATCCCCTTCCATTATCGGAGAATTTGCAATCTGATATCCAGGCTGAGTTTAGATGCAAGCCTTTCTCCTCAAGTGAAGAAAATTGCCATGGTTCAGCAAGACATGGTCATGCTCAAAATAAGCTACAAAAAAGAACCCTCCGTGTCATCCCACAGAGGCGGCTTGGGATGGAGGAAAGAGAAATGAGAGACGGGATCACAGTGTTCAAGATGAAAGGGAAACAACAATGCCACAGCAGCTGCTTGCATTTTATAAAAACAAAGGTCCCTTCCTTCTCCACTGGCAAGAGCTCTGATACACAAGATTCTCTTAGCCCAGCAGGTCTTAGATCTCCTTTGAAATAAGGGGTTAAAAGTCCACCAGCTCAGGGTCTTGCTGTCTGTCTTGCCACTAAAGCCATTTGACAAGCACTGTAGGTCAGTCCGCCTGTCACTTTCTGGTGGGTACTGCTGCCTGTGGCTGCTGGTGCCTAAGAAAGTGCCTTCCTACTCCCTAAAGAGCCCTGGCCATCAAGCGTCTGCTTGTCTGTGCGGCCTTGTTTGAGGATGGGAAAACTGTTTATAATGTCTTTGTTTCCTTTATATTCTATTTCATGAGTTGCCAGTCTGAAGCTGGAAAGAAGCTTCTCTTTAGAGAAAAATTCTACAGGGTTTTGTTTTTTTTAATTAAAAAATGTATATTTATTTACCTATGCCTATCAGTGTTTCGCCTGAATGTATGTCTGTGTACCACTTGCATGTGAATCATCCCGAAATTGAAGTTATAGACCATTTAAAGCTGTATGTGAATACTAAGAAGTAAACCTGGGTCTTCTGCAAGAGCATCCAGTGGTCTTAAACACTAAGCCATCTCTTCAGTCCCAGAAAATCCTACAGTGTTTTCAAACTAAAACTGGGGAGAGACATGAGGAGCTGTTTTTTTTCTCTGTGAATGTTACCATGATGACATAAATGGTCACTGTGCTTGGGAGGCAGGAGCTTTACCGCTGAGTAAAATGACGCCTGAACTCCACTAAATCCATGTCTAAAAGTCAGACTGTGACTGAAGGGTATGAGCTCCAGCTCTTGACCTCGATTCTGCTATAAAACCCACTGAGCACAGTGCTTCCTTAGAGCTGTGCACTTTTACTTTCCCACAGCCAATCAAGTAGCCATACTGTCTCTATCTACAAGGCTACTGCAATGCTGGAAAGCCAAGAGGCATCTTCCTCTTTGGAGATGAAGCTCCCGGATGGTGGCTAGCCAGCTGGCTGGCTGTGTACTGTCTGTTATGGACGCACTACTTCAGTTCCTCCTCCACAAGCTCTTCTCACATTTGCGAGACTGCTCCCATGAGCTTTCCTTCCCAGGTGAAGTTACACCTCCCAACTCCCCAAAAAAGGGGCAGCCGTATCTTCCAGCTAGTGCCCAGTTCCCAGTTCCCCCATGTAACTGGTCATTAGTAATGCGTGGAGACTAGGTTCCTGGAGGCTGAGTGAGCACAGAGAAGGCTACAGTCAGTCACAGTGCTTCTTCACACCGGGTGCACCTGTACTATTCTACCAGTGTCAGGGAGAGACAGTGCTCAAGTCTCTGCAGATGCACAGCTTTGTGCCTTCCTCTTTCCAGGTCCACCAGCTGTACTGCACACGTTTTCAATGTGTTATTAAAATGTATATTTATTTGGGCTTTGAGGATTTACTCTGTTACTATGAAATCACTATCACTGCTAACAGTCCTCACTCCAGAATAAATGTTGTATATATTAATAGACTCACCTTTTTAGGTTAGTGTTTGCATGATACAACTTTTCCCATCCTTTAGTTTGTAAACCTATCTGTATCCTTACATTCAGAATGGGATCTTGCATGGTTGTCTTGTGGCTCACTACAAAGCACATGACTAACACAGTAACAAGGTCTTAGCAGTGAAGGATGCTTCTTACAGACAGGTGTTGTTTCCACTCTAACCACCTCTACTCAGTGCTCGTTTTCACTCACACCTACCCAATATGGTAGCAATTAGCCCAGGTGAGGAGGGTCTTGGGCTATGATGGTAGAATACAAACCAAAAGTGACATATTTTGGATATAACTGGGTTAGACAAAGCATGTCACATGTAATTTACTTAGTTCTTTTTCTTTTCTTTTTTTCTGGTGCTAGAGGGCAAAGCCAGGGCTTCAGGCGTGCAAGCCAAGCACTGTGCCCACTGCACCACATCCCAGCCCGGTCTAAAAATGATACTACTAGCCAATTTAAAGTGAGATGTGTGGCTCACATTGTGTCTCTACCACAGGGCTAGTCTAGATCATTCTGATTTTATACTGATGTGGCTGAGTTGAATAAGTCTATTATTGCATGCATCTTTATGTTTGCACTATTTCTTCTTTCTATCTTTTCCCTTCTTGTGGATTTTTACTTGCTTTTCTTCTGAGACTGCAGTTGCACTAGGCTGTCTGACAACATCCTAGAACTCACTGACGGTCTTGTCATCTTTGTACCTCTTGCTCTATCTCCATATCCACAATCTCACTTCTCTCGGAGTCCACTGCCTTCATGCAATGTAAGAAAATTTAGATATTCTTATGTTAGAGATTGATACGTTTTGCTTAGAAGCAAAACTAGTTTTATCTGTACAGATTCCTAAATTACTTCCATGTATTTCTAAATTTATTTAATGATCTACCAAACAGTATTCAGGGGGCTGAACAGCTGGCTCAGCAATTAGGAGCACTGGCTACTGTTCCAGAGGACCTATGGAGGCTCAGTTCTCAGCACCTACAACAGTGGCTTTCAAGAGTCTGTAACTCCAGTCTCAGGGAATCCAGAACCCTCTTCTGGCCTCTGTGGGTACCACACAGGGAAAAAGTAGCATAATGGCTTTATATGTATGCCATATACAAGATTTTTACATTTTATTTATTTTTATTATTACACTTAATTTATATGGTATATATGTATGGACACAGTTGCACCATAGTGGACATGAGCAGAAGTCACAGGAAAACTTATAGACGTTGTTTCTCTCCTACTGTGTGGGTCGTGGGAACCAAACACAGCTCATCAGCCTTGGCAGCAAACACTACCTGCTTGGCCATCCTGCTGGTCCTGGATTTTCTTTTCCTTTTTTTTTTCCTTCCCTTCCTCCTCTTCCTTTGGACTACTGAAGATTTTACATTCTTTATAAACTAAATCTGATTATTTTTCATTTCTTGTATTAGTTTGTCGATAGTAAGAATAATTTATACATTATTTTATTTTGCAGAGAATTTTAACATATCATATAATACTGGCAGGACACACAAAACAAAAACGGGTATTTATAAGAGCATTTGAGGTAAGAATAGAATTTAAAAACTCACGAGTATTTACAAAAGACTGAATATTCATACTTGATGAAAAAGAATTAAGTATTTGTAAATTAACCATCACAATTTAAGTATCTATGATAGTTCATCCAATGTTGGCTACTTAAGCTTAAAAAATACGACACTCTAAAATTGGTGCTTCTCATTGGTTCTCATTATCGTCTTGAAGATGTGACTGACTGTGTGGCTGGAAAGCACTCCCTCTAGCACGTTAGGTAGGTGTGGTAGGGATGCAGCAATCTTGCCTCCCAGCATCCACTCTGACCATGGAATTCCCACTACCTGCATGCTCACGGTCTATCTAGCCTCTGACAGGCTGCAGGAAAACAAAGTCTGTCCTGATGAATGCTGCCTCTGCAAGGAGTCTCTGAGGTAACTGCTGCAGTGAATGAATTCAGCTTATGTCTGACTCACTGCTGCCCCCTAGGGCAGTTTCTTAATCTTCTATGCTTTGTCTTTTGATGTTCAATTTGCCATATGCACACAATAAATAAAGGAATAATAAATCTTCTCAAATGAAACAGCTTTTTTAAGGTTTAGGATGAGGACAGATCAATGTAAAGATCATGGCATAATTAATATGGCTAATTGAAATTGGGAGGTAAAGCCATTCCCCCCTGCTACACATCAACTACATAAAAGCAATTCCAGTTTTTTGATGTCAGCTTTAAAAATACCACAAACAAACAAGCAAACAAACAAACATTACTTCAGAAAGCTTATCATGCACAATGTAAGTAACCCAAGGCAAGCAGATGAGAAGGAAGGAGACATGATCCCTCAGGCAGGCAGCAGCATGTTCAGACAGTAGCTCTGCTCAGAGATGTGAGTTGCAGAGCAGGACGGTGAGCATGGTGAAAGCCCAGAGAGAACGGAAGCACACACAACATGGGAGGACCGCTGCTGCCCACCTTTGTTCACACAGAGCCGGCTAAGAAGCACATTTGCAGAAACAGTGAGATAATGCCTTCATGTAGTGTTCACGTTGTATTTGACAACTATTTGCATACTTACCTCATCATTGAGCCAGTTCAGATGGTTTAGAGTCTGAATGTCTTTGCGTGTAATGGTCAAGCGGAATGCCTCACTGAGGACTTCATCCTGGTTACCGTTACGAAATACATTCTTTATTTCTTTCTCCATTTCCTAAGAAAACAAAAGACCAAAGATAATGGTTTCAGAACAAACTGGTTCCTCACCAGTCCCCAGGCTGTGTTCATCATAAGTCACCTGCCTACCAGTTTCCTGCTGTCGGCTTACTTGTATCCACCATTCCATCTCTCTTCCTGCAGTGGTCTTCCAGGTCACTTCCCATCCACCTCACCCTCCTCCTTTTTCTTTCACACAACATTCAGATCCTTGTTTTTGTCAAAACACTTCCTGAAGACTAATACAAGCTTTGCTCAAATCTTCCCAGTTACTTAAAGGGTTTATGTTTTGTTTCCCAAGAAACAAAAGCTACAAAAGGCACCATGGAGTAAAGGCAGCATACAACAGTCACATGCTCTATGCACAGACAGTACTGTTACTTTTGAAGACATAAAAATGAAACTTAGTACAGCTATGAGAAGTCTGTGCTGCTCACTGGCTACACAGCAGCTGGCAAATGGATCCAGGATCAAGGCCTATGTACATAAAGGCAGCACTCTACCACCAAGCTGCACCCAGGTCCAGTAACATTTTGAAAGGGGTATAAATTAAGGAACAGATTTTAAACCATACATAGATTGCTAAGTATTTTCCAAAATTTTCATAATGGATCACTACTGCCTAAAAAAAAATTATAAAAACAAAGTATATACATATACATATACATACATATATATATATATATATGAATGTATATAGTCATAATGAAATCCATTCATTTATATACTCATTAAAAAATAAGACAAAGCTGGGCAGTGGTGGTGCATGCCTTTAATTCCGGCACTTGGGAGCCAGAGGCAGGCGGATTTCTGAGTTCGAGGCCAGCCTGGTCTACAGAGTGAGTCCCAGGACAGCCAGGGCTACACAGAGAAACCCTGTCTCCAAAAACAAACAAAACAAAACAAAACAAAACAAAATAAGACAAAACAAAAACAAAAAAAAAAGAAATAGTACTTCTCAGCTCACAATTTGCTATCAAATCATCTCCTATGTCAGTATAGAGGAAATGGTGGGCTCAAGTCCCCTGACTACAGTCAAAACAGAACACAATCTCCTAAGTCAAACTGAACAACAAAAATTATTTTTTTGAAATATAAAAAAATTGAAAACAGAAATGTAAAATATAAATTCACTGCATACCCTCTCTCACTGAAGTTGCTAAAACCGACCCATAACCATATGAACAATTTTTAATTACCTTTAAAAATAAACATTGGTGTATAATATAAAGTATAGCTGTACAAATATAATCTAAATGTCAGATATCCTACTGAATTACATTTGAAACTGCCCTTATCATCCTTTCTAAACCAAAAGCAATTGTAGAAAACTAATTTTCTTTGAGACAGGGTCTCACTACGTAGCTCTGACTGGCCTGGAACATCTGTGTTGACCAGGCTGTTCTCAAATGCAGAGATCCCCCTGCCTCTGCTTCCAAGGTGCTAGGATTAAAGATGCTTGCCACCACACCCAGCTCCACTGTAGGAATTTCAGTATGGTCTTTACCTCTGTGATCTCAGGAAATTCGTCTTCACTATCAGTTAGTTGGTGGCTCTTTTTCCTGGTTTCTGGGGCAGCTGTGACAGGAATCTCCTTTTCAAGAGGTACACGAAGGTGAAGTTCTACAGAATCAAGTACCGCATGTTCCCGCTCCTGCAGCCTCTGGAGACAACGTTAGAGTGAGTGGGACAAAGTCTACTATTTGACCTCTGTGAGGTGAGTCACTCTGGGACACGAGCCACTTATCATGAACTCTGTGCTACTATATAAGCATATAGCATCACTCAGGTAACAGTAACCTCCCAAACCTTCAACCTGGAGGTGCTATTGATTTTCTTCAAAAAAGATTTATTTACTCATCCACTTATCTATCTATCTATCTATCTATCTATCTATCTATCTATCTATCTATCTATCTATCTACCTATCTATCTATCTAGGTTTTTTTGAGACAGGGTTTCTGGCTGTCCTGGAACTCACCCTGTAGACCAAGCTGGCTTCAAACTCACAGAGATTCACTCTCTGCCTCTCGAGTGAGGATATTAAGGGCATGTACCACCACCCCTTGGTTATTTTTATTTTTTTAGGAGTGAGTGCTTTGCCTGTATGCATGCACGTATACCAATGGCTGTCTGGTATCTGAGGGGGCCAGATTCCCTACAACTGGAGTTACTGGTGGTTGTGAACTGCCACGTGAATGCTAGTAACAGAACCCGAGTCCTCTCTAAGAGCAGGCAGTGCTCTTATCTGCTGAGCCGTCCTTAATTTAGTCTTAACCATGTTTGTTTGTTTTTTTTTTACCTGGTTTTGAAGCCGTAGTGCCAATGCTTTCTGTTCTTCAATCTGGCGCAATCTTTCCCGAGCTCGAGAATCATAAACACTAGTTCTAGGAAATGAAAGCAACACAGTCACATCAGTGTCTTAGCACTGGCCACATACATCTCTGCTACACACAGTAGATAACCAGTAGTAAACAGAGCTCAGTACACAGATCCACTCAGACCACTCACCACATTTACATGTCAAGATATAGTAAAACAACATGATAATTTAAACTATTTTATCACTTTTACTGGACTAATTTACATATAATTAATGTGACTTCTGTGGGTATTTGTAAATACATGGTCCTATTTCAAAAGCACGCCTCTTAATGAGACTTAGGAGAGTGAAGCTTAACTCTAGATACCCCAAAGCAGAACTGAGCCCCATAGAAAAGAGCAGAACAGCCCCATAGAAAAAAGCGCAGTACACTGTTAGGGCAGCACCTAAATATTGCGTATTTAGACTTACAAAGACCAAGGGCTAAAGAAAACTCAGCAGGTTTTGGCGTCTGAAACTAAATGTTTTCAGTTATTTCTCAAATTCTCTAATAACAGTTTATGTAATGATAAAGGCATTTACTTTATTCTTTACATAGCTAACTTTGAAATATTTTCCAATTCAATTTAGCTTCAACAACTGTTACATAGTTGACAAATACGAAAACAGAAATCTCTTAACTGAGGCTGTAGAGATGGCACAACTGTAGAGAACTCCAGAGGACTTGGGTTCGGTTCCCAGTACCACTATGCTGGCTCACGATCACATATGGTTAGTCTGTAATTTCAGTTCTAGGGGATCCTATACCCACTCTGGCCTCTGTAGGTGACGCCAAGATGTACACACATGCAGGCAAAACACTGCCACACATAAAATAAAAATAAAATCTGAAAAAACTAAATATCGTAACTCTGAGAGAATCTTACAAACCCAATAGCTAAAGAGTACAAATAGGTATTTCTTATTGAGTAAAAACAATTAGGATAATTAGCTAGTTGTTTGATTTCTTCCTAAATGAAAATGAAATGAGAATAAAAATAGTATCAAAAACAGTAACTTACAATTCTTTGATCCATAGCTCTGCCTGGAAGAAAGTAGGGCTATAGATGGGGAAAGAAAATAAGCAGAAAGGTTAGGCGAAATTCGAATATTTTCACAAACAAAACCAATCATTTCAACAGTCCTTTAGTTTGTAAGATTCCTTTGTAATTATGAAACAAAAGATATCCAATTGACACAAAGTAACTAATTTGAATTTTAATTGAATCTAATTGAAAATTAAAGGACGTGATTATTACACATGTACTAAAAAGATGACCTACAGATCAGGAGAATAAAGTTCAGCCCCAGCTCTCAACTTGTATGGGAGAATAACATATGTTAAAAAAAATCCTTCTTCTAAGAGGATATATTAAGATAGAAAACTACTGTTCCCAAATGGTGCAGGCTGACAGAATTCTTAAAAGATTTAACCAAATCTTTACATTCTTGAACTTCCTAGTGTGAGTTAAAACATCTGCTACAAGATATTTTCTAGTTAGGGTGTGGCTCAGCCTTAGCACACACCTTTAATCCCTCTGGCCGGAACACTGACATGACCTTAGTATTAATCTTTAATCAATGACGTAATGTTAGTTTGTAGAAGGAAGCATCCATGTTTGAAAGTGATGTCTAGTTAAGTGGCAGACAAAAGAAGGAATCAGAGACAGAGTTGAAAGAATAGGATATGCCCAACTCTCAGAGAAAGGGAAAGGGAGACTACTTAAAGGAGAGACAGACAGTCCAGGAGAACGAGTGCAGTCCAGGAACAGTCCAGGAATACAGTAGAGTTTATGGAGAACAGTGTAGTCGTGTTGAGAGTGAGAAGGCATTAATTTTTTTTTTTTTTTTTTTGAGACAGACTGGAGAAATAACAAGCTTGACATAGGTAAAGACAGAACAAGCAAGAGAATGAGAAGGAGTCTGAAGACTAGAAAGAACTGCTCGAGTTAGTTTGAGGCCAAGAAGAGCAATTCAGAGGCCAAAAGAAAAGCCTGACTGAGCCACAGTCAGGTAGGAGAGGAGTCTGAGTGAGAACAGCTGAGTTGAACCAGTCAGCCGGAGATCAGAAAGAACTAGGAAGGGGAAGCTTATTCAGCAGCAGTTCTCAGAGGCTGAAAACATTTTAAGCCTAGGTAAGATTCGTATGGAGGCTAAAAGCTTAGCTTCCAGGACTAGGCCTAAGTTAGCAGACAGAGGCAGTAAGCCTCCCAGACAACAATGAAAACAGGAGAATAAAAGTTACATTTACACATATGCAATCAAATAATAGTACATAGTAAAAATCTCCATCCACAAAATACTGCACATCAAACTGGCTAAGGAGTCAATAAGCCAAGGCAGAGACACAGCAGGAGCTCTGCTCCAGGGATCACAGGCCTACTCCATCCCACAGGAATGTCCACTCTTGTGGACAAACCCAATGAGGAACACTAGGGAGTCACAGGAATGTTAACTGTTCCTTCCAACAGCTTTCCTCCCTCTCAACTGCTTTATCTCCTTGCAAATCTCTAACTAAGAGATCTACCACAGAAACAAATACAAGAATAAACTCTTCCAAAGGACACCTTTGAGGTCCTCAGAGCAAGTAGTTTTCTGATTCTGAGCAAGTCACTTCACCTCTATGGGTTTCAGGTTCAAGATGTGTAAACTACAGTGTGGTTAGAGTTAAGTCCCCAGTCACCCATAGGCCATGAATTGACAAAGAAAATACTGTTCTGTCCCCTCAAATGTCATTAAGGCTAATGAAAGCTAGTCGTCACCTTTGGCTCAACAAACACCTGAGAGGACAAGAGAGACAGCCTCAGAAATCATCAGTAGCAGTATAGTTTTAGTGTCTGTCTCTCTCTCTCTCTCTCTCTCTCTCTCTCTCTCTCTCTCTCTCTCTCACACACACACACACACACACACACACACATCCAAATCAACATATTTATAACATGATAAAAAGATGGAAAAAGAATTATCCAAGATTTCACATTAACAGGTTATGAATTTGTCTGTACTCCTTATTAAAATATAAATGTCATGAAAATACAATTTTTATCTATTTAGAGACTACTGTATTCTCCTCAAGTAGAATACTACCTGCTAGAGAGCAGATCCATGACTGCTGAATAAGGAATAGTGTAGGGGCAAGCACTTCTCTTCAATGGACTGAGGCATCTGTTGGCTCAGGAAGGACAATTATAAGAGAAATTGCATTTCTAAAGAGATTACACACAGCAGTAAGAGCTACAAGCATATTGAACACAGTCGATCCCACTGCTCTCTATGGAAAACTGGCCTAGTGGTTTATATACTGTTAAGCCTCATGAGCTTTCCATATCCATTTAATATAATATGCAACAAAAATTATTACTCATATTTTACAGAAAACCATGCTGAGGTCCAGAATGACACATTGTATTGGTACAACAAGTATTGTAAGACTTCTCTGTCCAATTCCAAAGACTGTTTCCTCCTCTAGTGCTGAAATGCCTTTCAGTATGCTAACACATTAAGCAACAAGGAGAACCCAGCACCTGGCTACAAGAGCCCATTTTGAGCTTTCTCGGATGTTCACTTGTTTAGGAAAGATTTATTTACTAAACATCCATCACACTAAGACTATCACTGGGTGCTTAAGTGCAAAGATATTAGTGGTAAAAATACAGGGAGGTCGAATGTCTAATATCATTTGGGGCTCAGAGACACCACCTAGAAAAACATCTGAGTCGGATTTTGAAAAAGTAAGAGTTAAACAGTAGTCAAGTAAAGAATGGGAATCCCAGGCAGAAGGGCAGAAGAACCAAGAATGTCTAAAGTAGAAGTGTGCATGCCACATTTCAGGAAAATAGGGCAGGTCCTTACTGACGGAACTGAAGTAAAGGGCAGTGGCCAGAAACTAAAGGCGAATTAGCCGAGCCTTGGGACAGCACCTTAACTTCAACCACAGCATCACTCACTACTCCAGCTCATGCTGTTCTCCTCTTACCTCACCCTTCAAGTCATTCCTAGGAGAAATCCTCCGTAAGGGAAAGCCAGAGTTAGTAAAGAACCAATGAGAAACTGAGAAATGCTTTGTCTAATACCAACTTCTTCTGGGAGAGAACTCTAGCTTTCTACACGTGTGTGTGTGTGTGTGTGTGTGTGTGTGTGTGTGTGTGTGTGTGTGTAACACATCTCTAAGCACTAAACGCCTTTACTATACTTTCTTTTGCTTTTCTTCCTTTGAACTAAATTGGGTTCAAACTCACCATGTAGACAAGGATGACTTTGGCCCTGTAAGTGCTGGAATCACAGGAATGCACCACCACAACCCTAGGATAAGTTTCTCTTCACACAGTACAACAGTAAGGCCTTTACACTTAAAAGTCAGACCTGACTCTAAACACTATGCAAGAAACAACAAATCCAAACCATATATTTTCCTCAAAGAATTAACAGTGAAAACTTTGTACAATACTCAAAGTTTAGAATAAATATTGGGGGCTGGAGAGATGGTTCAGTGGTTAAGAGCACTGACTGCTCTTCCAGGGGTCCTGAGTTCAATCCCCAGCAACCACATGGTGGCTAACAACCATCTGTAATGGAATCCAATGCCCTCCTCTGGTATGTCTGAAGACAGCTACAGTGTACTCATATACATAAAATAAATCTTTAAAAAAAAAGAAAAAAAGAATAAATATTGGAGGGGATGGGCTGAGACAGAACATTCTATCATGTGCATTCTCAGACGAAACTGCTTCTGTTGTCATCTTGGCGGACAGACAGATGAGGCTCTGGATGAGGATGCCAGCGGTGTGAGTAAGTCCACGGAGAAGTGAAGTTGTGGGTGGAAGAGCACACGTAAACTCAGACTTACAACAACGTCAGACAGAAGGAAGCGTGAGGCTGAGACAAAAAACATACATCATATCTACAAACAAACAAGTCTAGCATCTCAAGATACACCAAAGAACCTATTCACAAACAAAGCTCCTGCCGGCAGCGCTGGCATATCTGCGAGTTCCAGGACAGCCAAGGCTACACAGAGAGAGAAACTCTGTCTGGAAAAAACCAAACCAAACTAAGTCAAACAATAAAGCCACCAAACAAATACAGCTCCTCCTTTGACTTCCATCAGCTGCATCTGATCAGACTTGTTCCTGTCACCTTAAGTAAACAGGACCTCCAGTCCCAGTGTCTCTTGCTCCAGTCACCTTAAGTAAACAGGACCTCTAGCCCCATGTCTCTCACTTCATTGTCTCACAACAGTGGTAATCACCACTTTTTGCTCACTACTAATTTGTAACCTTTTGTAAAATGCAGCTCTTTGAGAACTGGGAGTTTCAGTCACTGCTGTTGTCCTGATTCTATACCAATACCAAACCCACTGTAGGTCTGAATAAAGACTCATTCAAGGGAAGATAGTGCCAGAGAATGTAAGACGTGTATGTGAAGAAGTTCTTTTATATTGCACTCAGGCATTCTGTCTTAATGAGGTATCCTTCAGGTAATTTAATAACTAAGTGGTCGTTAAACCTCTTTACTGATCAGATATAAATTTTAGAAAGCTAACTGTGGCTGCAGCACGAAGGGCAGAGCATAGACAACTTGAGATGGTGCAAGACAGAATGAAGAGAGTGAAGGCTGGATGGAAAGAGAACAGGAAGTCACTGAAATAATTTGAAAAACACATAAAAGAGATTTTTGTCCTATGTTACGTCAGTAAAGAAACTGTAGCTAAAGGGGAGAAAATGACCACTGGCCCCTACCCTAGGTTTACCTGGAAGCTGGAGTCTGAGATTCTTTCACTTTGAGTAAAATCACAGAGTCTGACCCTAAACAAAGAAATATAAGAGCGTTTCATTATTAGTAAAATTCCAGCACTTACCACGTCTCATTTAAGTCTAAGCATCTACATGCTGTCATGTTACATGGCGAAAGCACTGACATTAAGCATATGGCAAACACCAGCCAGCCTCAGGACACAGTTAAAGATGGTGCCTCACAGGTAAGGAACCATTAGAAACAAGCACATCTGTCCACCAGCACCCACCCTCAGGCTGGGCCTGCTCCATGCTCCTCCTCCTGTTTCTAGGGAACAAGACATGCCACAATTTTTAAGTCTTGAGTTTATGATATAACATATACTAAATTAGGTAAAAAGAAAGGAAGGAAAAAAGGAAAGATGACGACACAGGGAGAATTTACAGAAATCATTGTAGAAGCACAGATTTTATCTCTGTGTATTTGAACACTCACTGAGAGCAGGGCTGTCACTGAGAGCAGGGCTCCTGCCCTTCAGCTGTGACTGTGCCCTCACTTACAATAGGGCACAGCGCAATGCTACATCCAATGCTGTTCCAGTCTAGCTCCGTCTCAGCATCCTACTACATGATATGTACTTCTGAGGTTGGAGAATTTTTTAATTTTACATTTTTGGAAAATAAGAAGATAGTTCTCAGAAAAATCCCTTCATAAAATGTAAGTAATGTGTAGTTAAATAGTGATATCACCAAAAGTTGAATCCCCGAGTAAGAGTTTTCAAAAAGTGAGGAGTACAGTAACAACAGCAGTAATAATGATAGTAACAACAACAGTAAATCAATGCCTCGAGAAAGGAGACAGGTGCCGCACGCGTCAAGAGTCCTACTATCTAACCACTTAACCTAAAACTTGCTTTCCATTATAGTCTGAATGCATATTTTAAAATGAGGATTGACCACACAACAAAATCTTTACCAGTACCAATGCTTAGGCCGAGTATTTGGGTTAAGCTCAAAGTCAGGCAGGAGATTCTTGTTTCCAAAATGTTCAACCACTCTGAAATGCATGAAGCATCTATCAAAATTAAGGTGTATATGATAAACACTTGATTAATGTTTGACAGTCCACAGAACTCCAGAGAACCCCCTACATGCATTATAAAGTAAGAGAAACAAAAAGCAATCCCTGAAGCGCTGGGCTGAGTGAGCTCTGACTCTTCTCAGGAAGTTAAAACATTTAGCCTAGCATAGTAAAGAAGCCTGTAATCCCAGCTCTCTGGGTAGGACTGCCACGAGTTCAAGGCCAGCCTAACACAGAGCAAGCACCAAGCAGGCAGGGACACATACATAGTAAGTAAATAAAATAGTACAGCAAGTCACTTGTATGTAAGAAAAAGGAATAGTCTTTTCTTAGAGGGAGGGAGGGGGGAAGGAGGGAGGGAGGGGGGAGGGAGGGAGGGAGGGGGGGAGGGAGCGAGCTAAGAGAGAGATGAATGTGATGTATGGGCTTGGCGTCATCATGGCATAGCTACCTGGATCACACATATTTATTAATGTCTGTTATACTGAGTTATATGTACTACAGTTCTGCCTGCAGCAGATCCAATGAAGAGTTAACTGGCTAGTAGTACTATTTACCTTCGGACTGTGTGTTTGATGCTGGTAAGCTATCTGGCTGATGAGGTGCAGAGAGGTGATGGCGAGGATCAGAGTCTTTGGATCCAAAGGCAACATCTGGGGTACCAGATGACAGGGAATGTGCACTGTGGGTTAACTGCTCCTGTGCAGTTAAAATGCTGGCAGATCCAGAGGATGAAGTGTCAGAACTGATGATGTGAGATGCACAGGAGTTTCCGTTTCTCAGCAGCGAGTCTTTCAAAGAGCTCTTATTGGAATTAAGACACCGAGACCTAGTAAAAGAAGGGTACGGTTTCAATATCAAGTAGCAAACTGTAAAGTTAAGTTATATGAAAGATGCATTTGTGACTCACAGGTGTAAAGGAAAATGTGTGGTGGGCTTGGCTACAGAGAACTGTTTCCCCGTGACCATCTGCAGTAGCTGCCTGTAGATCTCCTTTTCTTCTTCTTGAACTGTCTATAAGAGAGAGAGAAACGTCTTAAATAAATGAGGCAAACACTTCTCAAATCAGCATGTAAATCTCAGACTTTCTGCCAAAGCTCTAGCAGTCCTGAAGATAAAGAAATATTGTGCATTAATGATACTCTCAAAGTACCGTATATGAGAAGTAATAAGCAGAGATAGCATGCTTTGGAAAATCACAGTGGACTTAACAGTGCTGAGAAGCTATTGACTAGGAAACCAGGAAGCCACCAAGCAATTATTTGATCACTCAGATGATAATGAGTCCAAAAATAAGACTTCTAAATTAGAATCCTGAATAACCCCTTGAGTCCTGATGCCGATTATAAAGGTCCTGAGGAGAGAAGCATACAGTCAAGTGCCATCAGACGCATCTTGCAAACAGCTCCTTATTCTATGCAGGTGCAAGTATTCTTTAAAGATGATTTCTATCTACCATTCATTTACTCATTTTTCTCTAAGTCTCAATGTAGTAGTTAAAAAAAAAAACAGCATATAACCCACAGCATTTACTCACTGAATTGAACATCTATTGTGCTCTAGACACTTGAGATTCACAAACTGAATAAAATAAATTGCCAGCTTTTGTGGAGTTTATATTATAGTTATTACAAAGACTGTCAATCAAAAACGTGTTCATGGTATGAAGAAAATTAAAGGGCAAGGGATAAAAAGTGATGAAGGCAAAGAGCAAGAAGAGGCATGATCTCTCTAACAAGCAGAAACCTCAACTAAGGGAGGAAGTCGATGATGAATATAAGGCTGTAGATACGCAAATGCCAAGCCCAAGACAGGAAGGTGCTTAATGTACTCAGGAGTCTTAGTGTCTGCGCAAAGGACAGCAGAACAAACACGGTCACCGGGAGAGACAAGGCGCATGAGACCTGCAAGTGGAAGTGTCCACTCTACACACAGCCATGCTGGGCTCACCAACAGACATGGCCTTGTTGCTTTTCTCAGTCACTCATTTTCACAAAATGAAGTTCCACTGTGGTTTGCATTATAGGACATATGACACTGTTCAATAAGAGCATCAACATTTTATGTAATTGTAAATGCTTATTAAAATCTGCATTAACTAAGTAACTAACTCTGAGAGTAAGCAAGCACTCATATTTCTCTCCTCGAGCCTTTTGCTGTTGCTGCACTGTTACTATAGACATTTCAAGTGTGAAGTATGACCACTCCAACTCCTCTACAGTTGGCAGCTAAACGGCTAAAACAATAGCAAGAACTGAGCAAGCGTTTGGTGGACAGAGATCCCAAGGGGTCAGGATCCTGTAAAACAAAGGGCTGGAGCGGCAGGATTTAATTACTGCCAGAGAGCAGGACTCCATCTTATCTCTGGCCCTGAAGGAATGATGGTAGGAAAATAGTAAATGTCTCAGTTTTCTGTAAATTACTCTTTTCATTTAAGCTTGCTTCTTTCTCTTTTCTTTCCCAGACTCCTTTGTTTTACTCTTTCATTTTTCTTACTTTTACCTTTATCAACTTTTAAGTTCCCAGTATATTCTACATTGTGGTCGCCTCCCTCGTTCCCTATGTTTATGGCCTAGTAGCTGTTTTAACTGTTTCTTATCTTTGTTTTCTTCTGTGTCACTGCTGTCTTGGCAGTTTCATTTTTTCCTTCTGAGTGATATGAGAATGAGCCTCTGCTCCTCCCGAATAAAACCATAAGGAATCTACAGCAGGCTGAGGGCAGCGCTCCTGCTGTGCAAGCATGAGGATGGGAGGCCGGCTCCCCAGGACCAGCTAAGCACCGCTGGGTAATGGCAGTCTGCCTGTAGCTCCAGTGTTCACAAGGTGCAGACAGGGAACTCCTGGAGTAATCTAGCTAGTCCGACCAGGTGCACGGGTGAATACAAAAGTGACCTAAAGGAAAAGAAGAATTGTGTGCGAGCTGAATTACCACAGTTAGATGTCACTACAGAGAAGGAGAAGAAAAGCACTATTTTCAAGTGGGCAGTTGTGTGCACTCAGGAGATAGAGGTAGGTGGACCTCTGAGTTTGAGGTCAGCATGGTCTACAGAACAGCCAGGGCTACACAGAGAAACCTTGTCTCTAAAAACAAGACAAAACACACAAAAAGAAAAAAAAAAAAAAAAAGAGCAAAAATTTCAAAACATGTTATATATTCCAATAAACTGGAAAAATCCAGAAGGAATGTATAAAATTTTGGCTATTTATATGACCTTAACAAAACTGAATGAGGTACAACAATAACCTAAACAGATCAATAATGATACTGAAGCACTAATCAAAATCTCCTAACAAAGAAAAGCCGGGACCAGGCACTGACCAATGAATTCTTCTAGACTTAAGAACTAACATCAATGTTCTTCAAAATACTCCACAAAATAGGAAAGAAATACTTTCAAACTCCTTCCAAAGAGCCAGTACTACTCTGAGACAATTGGATAAGAACACAATAAGAAAATGATAAGCCAAAATCTTTTTCCTTTCTTTTCTGTTTTGTTTTTTGAGATAGGATTTCTCTGTGTAAAAGAGCTCTGGCTTTCCTGAACTTGCTTTGTAGATAAGCCCAGTCTTGAACTCACAAAGATCCACCTGCCTCTGGTGATAATAAACCAAATTCTTTGATGAACATAGAAGTAAAAACCCTAAACAATTTCCAAACAAAATTCAGTAACACATTAGGAATACTGTACTCTGTGACCAAGTTGGTTTTACTCCAGTGATGGAGCTGGTACACAAGCCAGGGAGCATCGCTCGCACACAGAAGCCACAAGGAGCATCACAGTGTCATTTCAATAGCTGCAAAAGCAAGTCAGACAAAGCTCAATGCCCTTCACATTAAAATCCCTTAAGGAAAGATGCCTCCTACCATAAAACCTAGAGGTGTCTCAGATGTGGCTGCTGTGTCACATGTGTGTCAGTAGGTGGCAGATCGGGGCGAGGCTATGTCTATGTCTGTCTATGTCTGTCTATGTCTATGTCTATGTCGCCTATGCCTGTGCCTGTGCCTGTCCATGTCTGTCTATGTCTATGTCTATGTCTGTCTATGTCTATGTCTATGTCTATGTCTATGTCTATGTCTCTATGTGTCTATGTGTCTATGTCTATGTATGTCTGTCTATGCTCTGACCTGTGGACATCTGAATGATTAGTAGCTTAAGATTCCCTGAAAAAACAGACCCTAGGACCGCCACCCATCTGGCACCAGGGGCCCTGGATAGGGAGATAACCTGAGATGAACATCAGTCTGTCACCCCCAGTCCTGGAGGAGGACAAGACAGGACAGACTAAACTTGAGATGACACCTGCCCAGCATCATACTGCATAAGCAGGACATGACTCCTGAAATGACCCCCCAGACACTCAAGAGACCACAGGTGCCTCTAAGAGGAGCAAGTAAGCTGTGGAGAAATGGAAGAGAAAGAAAAACTATGAAGAGAGGCAGAGCTGGAGACTCGAGGGCAGTGAGGAACAGCTTGACGTGAGTAGCTGGTGATGCCACCTATGACCGTGGTGGATGGGTCCTGGGCTGTGCTGCCACTGGAGGCATGTCTGGGTCAGTGGCCCTACAACAACAGAGGTATGTTACCACCAAAGGCTAGGCAGATGTCCCTGGTCTGGGCTGCCATTGGGGACATGTTGATGACTGAGGGCTGGGCAAAACTTGCCCCATTCCTCACCTGGGCATTGTAGGATAGCTGGCTCTAGAGGCATGAGACCAGGAGAGCTGACTCCACCCACAGCCAGCTGCCTGTAAGGGTTGCAGGAGAGCTGGCCCCAAGGCCGGGAATGAAGGAGAGGCAGCCCTGCCTCTTGTCTAGTAGGCAGTGGTACAGATCCCTCGTCATCCCTCACCATCTGTGGCAGAAGGTAAAGTTGGTCCAAGGATTATGAAAGTGGGAGAACTGGCCATGTCCTCACTAGCTACAGCAACTTGCCTTGGCAGCAGGGGAGAGTTGGCTCTAATTTTGGGGCTTGTGGGCAAGCTGGCCCTGAAGGCATGAGAGCATAAGAGCTGGAGGGCTGACCATCTCCGGTACCTCTCAGGCCCAGATCCAGGGCTTTCAATTGGTCCCCCCTCCAACATCTACCCCATCAAATGGACCAAACCTGCAGGATCTCCATGGCACAGGGCAACAACAGGCTATCTGAGAGGAGACCCAGTGAGTAGCAGGAGCAGAGGCCTCGTACCAGACCAAGTCACTGCAATGAACATTTGCAAGCAAAGACGTGTGGACAAAAGGGAATGCTCTGGACACAGTGACGCACTGCAGCTCCCACAATGAGAGTTTTTCCTGTTGGTGGGGAGGTGGCAAGTGCAGTGGGCAGTGGGGCAGGTATGAGGGAAGGGGAGCGTGAGTGGGAATGGGGTACATAATGTGAAGCTCACAAAGAATCAATAAAAAGTTTTTAAAAAGTGTCTAAAACCCTATGGTTTTATGAGCTATGTTGAGTGGGGGAAACTAAAGGTATTTTTTCTAAAATCAGGAACAAAACAAGGTTCTCATTCTTACTGATTTCTAGCTAGAGCAGTAATGCAAGAAACAGAAAAGAAAGCATTACACATAGGAAAGAAAGAAATCAAAATTACGCCCACTCGCTGATAACAGGATTCTATACTTAAAAGACAAGAAAGACTCCATTAAGACTTTGAGGCTTGAGGCCTCGGGTCTTCCCTCCACATTATTCTGCAGACCCAGCAAGGTCCTGTGTGTGGCTCATCCCATACCCCGGCTATCTTGATTTTTTTTTTTTTTAAGAACTCAAAATAAAAGATTTTAAATATAAATATATATATAAATATATATAAATATATATATGTGTGTGTGTGTGTGTATACACACACACACACACACACACACACACACACACACACACACACACACACACATATATATAAAGACTTTGAGGCTTGGTAAGCACTTTCAGCAAAGTAGCAGGATACAAACGAAACATACTCATCTCCCAAGCAGCCTCTCCCAGAGGAGAGCCATCCCCACCCAGGAGACCGAGTCCTGTGTCTGTCTCCTCAGGCTCTGCACTGTGAAGGGTGGTGCCCTGCTTCCTTGTAAGAATTCAACAGAGAAACAGCAAAAGAGCCCAGACTGTCCCAGGGCTTGCTGATGATTAAGACAGAAGAGACGAATTTAAAGGCAAACTCCCCTGCAGTGCACGGCACTGTGACTGAGCATCAGGAGCATGGAGAAGTCGTTCAGTTACTGGTGACCAGCCAATGAGTAGCTCCAGCTCCTGACAGACTCTGGATTAAGGAAGATCAGCTGAGGGCTCTAGGATCTAAGTGGCTGCCCCCCTGAAGTTTAAGTGAGGGTTTCCTTGCACTGAGTAGAATTCCCCCTCTGTCCCTGTTACAAGTTTGTACACCCTCACAGCTTGTGAAATGTGACCATCTGGGGCCTGCTTTTACATTTTTGGTTGTGAGCCTAGCCTTTAATGGCTGAGCCATCTCTCCAGCTCTTAATTTGGTAATTCCTTCATGCAATAAACTGAAAAGAGCTGACAACAAAAACCAAACCAAAACAAAAAAAAAAAAAAAAAATAAAAAAACAACTTCAGAAAAATAATTCTATCCACAGTAGTTTCAAACTCACAAATGCCCTAGAGGAGGGCAAATGCAGAAAAACATGTAGGAATAAATCTAACCAGGTAAAAGATTTCTTCAGTAAAAACTATAAATACTAAAAGTGAAGACACAGAAAACAGCAAGAACTCCCATGTTCAAGAATCAGCAGAATTAATACTGCAAAATTAACTTTTACTGAAAATGATCTCTCTATAGAATCAATGAAAACTCCATCAAAAGTTCACTGGCATTCTTCACAGAAATAGAAAAAAAAAATATAAACTGGATATGGTGGCACATACCTATAATTCCAGCTCTTGGATGTGGAGGCAAGAAAACCAGGAGTTCAAGGTCATCTTTGGCTCCACAGTCTGAGTTCCATAAGACCGTGTTTCAAAAAATTAAAGGAAAGAAGGCAGATGGATAAACCAACTGACTGACCTAAAATTCATACGTAAGCATGAAAGAGACTAAGTAGACAAAATAATTCTGGGCTAAAATAGGTACTCAATAGCAGTATAGCCATATGAACAAAACTTGCATGCTACTACCAAAAAAACCAGACACAGACCAACAGAGAAGACAATTCAGAAGTAACTCCACAGTTTTTAGCCATTTGATTCTCAGCAAAGGTGACAAAAAACAGATTAAAGAAAAGCCAGTTTTAACAAACAGTTCTGGAAAAAACAGATGTGCACATGTAGCAGAATGAAACTTGATCACTACTTCTCATGCTATACAAACCAATCAAAACTGATCGCAGAATACCTGAAAGATTGGAATATCAGAGGAATTCTGAATAAAAAAACTGGGCTGGAGACGTGGCCCAGTGGCACAGATCTTGGTGGGCTCAAGGCCTTGGAACCGACTCCCAGTACTGCAAAACCAGTATGATCCCAAAAAACAACTCAAAAAGAATAAATATTCCAATTATAAAATGGGAAAATGAACTGACGACAGTTCTCAAAAGAACAAATAATAAATCCATAAATGTTCCAACAACTTTAACCATCAGAGAAATGCAAATCAAAACTACTCTGAGACTCTGTCTTGCTCCAGTTAGAAGGATATCATCAAGAAAACAAATAATACTGTTGAGGAGGGGGCGGAGAAAGACCTTTACGTGCTGTTAGAGGGAATGCCCATTGGGGCTTCCTCAACAAAACTAAAACTAAAACTAGAAATAACATATGATTCTGTTATACCACTTCTGGGTATATACATGTGTGTGTAAAAGAGAGAGAGGAGGGAGAGATGGGGGCGGTGGGGGGGGCAGAGAGAAGCAGCATACAATAAAGAAATTTAGGGCTGGGAAGATGGCTCAGTGGTTAGGAACACTAGTTGCTCTTCCAGAGAACCTGGGTTCAATTCCCAGCACCCACTCTAGCTCCAAGGATTAGATTCCCTCTCCTGGACTCCTCAGGCACCAAACTTGCAAGTGGTGCACAGACATACATGCAGGTAGATATGAAATAAAATCTGTACACATGAAATAAAAACTAAACAAAACATTTAAAGAAAGGAATCTGCATTACCATGGTCACAGCAGCACAACTCACAATAACATGTTAACACATCCACCTAGTTGTCCATGAATGGAGTAACAGATAAAGAAAATATGATATATGGATATACAGACACACACAGGACTGTTATTCAGCTATAAAGGAAAAAAACCATGATCAGCTGCTTGCAGAAAAATGAACGGAACTAGAGATCATCATGGGAAAAAAGCAGATTCAGAAAGAGAAAAATCCTGTTTTATCTCATAAGTAGACTTTAGATAAGCAATGGGGATGGGTACGGTGGTACATGCCTGTAGTCCCCCTACTTCGGGGTCTGAGACAGGAGGACTGCTGCAAATAAAGCGCACTCTGAGCTTCACAGTGGTAAGACAGAGACAAAGGACTCAGGGAATGGAGCCAGCAAGAGGGTCACTAGGAGCTTATATGATCATATCCTTCTATGATCACATACTTATATGCATGTATAAAAATGTTACAGCAAAACTCATTCTTATGTACAGAGAAAACATTCTAATATAGAAGAGAAACTATCACACAGGAAGAATTTCAGGAGACTAAAGGATATACATCTTTAAAAAGGCTAACTTTGGTTTCAAGCAGCTTGTGATGCAGAGATGTTGACAGTGAACACTGGTGTGATGACTACGGTGTTCTTATGCTCCTGCAGCTAATCACATGATCACCACACACAGGTAAGTCTATTAATAACCTCACGGGACTGACTTCCACAATAGGTGGCATTTCTGTAAGAGTACAGGTTAAACTGAGTTGTAAGACTGTAAAAACCTGAGAACACAAAATTAACCTCTGCAAGCTAATAAACTATTGTTATAAATTATTGTAATTTAGAATCCTAACTTTAGTCTCCCATTCATTTTGCATACATACAATAGCTTTACATATAAATAAATATGAAGCAAAATAGTTAAAACCTTTCCTGCTAAACCCAGTGTTTGGTTTTTGGTGATATTACTACAGCATTAAAGAGAGAGTGGAGGAGCCCTCGGTCCACAGGGCATGATGCTCCTCCAGCCACAAGTGCTGCTCAGGGAACTGACTGCCTATCTCACCACAGCACCTAACTACAAAGAAAAATTTGTGGTTTTTAAAATTTCCTTCCACACAAATTTAGCTTGGAAGTGGGTTCACGGGAGGCCAGGGACAACTTGTAGCAATCGGCTCTCTCCCGGGTCACAGGGCTTGGCACAGGTGCTGGTGCCTGCTAAGCCGTCCTGTATGCCCTTGACTTACATTTCTGCTCTGTCACAGCACAGAGATCTCTGTCTGTGCAGCTAACACAGAGATCAGATGTGACTGTGAGGTCAAAGCGGCGAGTGTAACAAAGAAACCCTATTTCATTTCATTCACATTAGACAGAATGGTGCTAGATAGCATGGCTCTTCGGTGTTGCCTTTGAATCAATAGCTGTACAGTTACCACTTAAGACATTTTCAATCCTTTTTAAAATTCCCAAGAGTCCTGTTTGAAAACTCAACATAGCAGTGGTAGATTGTTAACCATCAATTTCATATGCAGCATTACACCCCTGAAGTTCAGAGACAAAGGTCAACTTTAATTAGGTATTAATATATCATGTTCCTTCTTTACCCTAAGCAAACACTTTCATTCTGTAGATTCCAACATTTCTATGGGGGAAATATATATATATTGTTTTACAGTTTGCAAATTTCCATATAAAATTCTCTAGTTCCAGCTAGACATGTTGGCTCATTCCTTTAATCCCAGTACTTGGGAGGCAAAGTGAATCTCTGTGAGTTTGAGGCCAGCCTGGCCTACATAATGAGTTCTATGACACCAGGGCTATGTAGGATACCCTGCCCCTCCACCACCACCAAAAACCACAAACAAAACACCACCATCTAAAACATTCTAGTTCCAATGGAAAAAGAGTATTATCTTTGCATTACTAAATTATTAGTAATTATCCAGAATTAAATACATAAAACATTTGTTGAACACTGACAATGCAGTCTGTTCTAATATCTTATTAATAATAGTCATATGGGTTACTGTCAGCTCCAAGTGTCTTCTTCATTGGAGAACACGGAGCAAAGACCCTGACCCACAATTCCCTGCAGCTGCTTTCCTAGCCAAGGGTCAGCCCTCAAAGCAGGAGTGCTGGCTCCTCCTTCTTGATTGACTCACCCAGCCTGTGGCCTGCAAGCCTGGCAACAAGAAAACACTTACCTGACTAGCCAAAGTCCCTGGGATGGCAATGGAGGTGACAGGAAACAAGGAAGCCAGGAAAAGACTGTTGATGAGTGACAGCTGACAGAGATCTTACAGACCTGGGCTCCTGGGAGACAGACTTCTCTTCAGCTGCTATACTGCTGGCCCCCCTTCCCCAGACAGCCTTCCTATGCTTTATTCAAGAATAAACACAAATCCTTCAAGTCCAGAAGTTAGGAAGAAATATAAGCCAGGGAGAGAGCTCTGACCTGTAATGCAACACTTGGGAAGATGGCACATGAAGAGCAAGAATTTGAAGGCAGCCTTGACTATATAAAGAGTTAAAGGCTAGCCTGGGCTACTGAGTGAGAGCTCCCTCTCAATAAAACAAAAGGGAAAACTACTTCTGTCTGTATCAACTAATACACACTTGGTGTAAAGTGTACTAAGAGAAAAGGAGAAACAGGAGTGAAGAGCTTGAGATCAGCTGGTGGAAGCAGAGCTGGGCTCAGGCTTGGTCCCCCAGCCCCTCCACTGCACCTCGTCACTCAGCTCTCTACACAGCAGGACAGCAGACACACACTTCCGTGTCTCATCTGTGCTCCACCACATGATTACTCTGTCACTCTCCTCGTGGACAGTTAAGGTTCGATACAAACCTAAATCTCAGAGAAGCACATCTTTACTAAACATTTAACATTTTACAAATAATGACCTATCTTCAACTAACAGGTTGTGTAATCTCTAGCATGCACTGCTGTACTCTTGGCTCTATGCACAGGAAGCAAAGCTAGGCAGGAATGATCACCATGCTGTGTAAAGGAAGCACACCACAACAAACTCCAGAAGACCTGCACTCAAGACCTGGTACCACCTACTAGCCAGGTGACTTTCCTTCCTCATCTGTAAGGGATGAATACAAACTACCTTTACCTATTGTATAGAGTCAAAAGAATCCAATTATTTAATATACTAATAGAAAGAAAGCACATTAAAACATGATCTCTACAGCAACCAGTTAAAATTAATAAGACCCTGAATATGCAAGTGAACAGATGCATACTTCTTGCTGTGACAGCTGTATATGATCTTAGTCTCAAGTGTCAACAGACAGCTTTCTTTTGAGAAAGTCTATGACCTCAAAGATCCTACTTGTAATGAAAAGAAGTAAATAAATGTAACTGGCTTTATAAACAGTAATCTGCATGTACATGTGTACATGTGCAAACACACATGTAGAAGCCATATTAACCTTGGGTGTTGCTCCTTAAGAAGTTGTCTTCTTTTCTGAAACAGGGTCTCTCACTGGCCTGAAAGTCACCAAGCAGACTAGACCAATGAGCCACTATTGCCCTGGCCCTGCCTGTCTCTGCCTCCCAAGTACTGGGGTTATAAGCACAGAGCACCTTGCCCAGCTTCTGAAGTAAACGCTGGGAACTGACCTACAGTCCTGATCCCTGATGGAAAGCACTTTACTGACCAAACTATTTAAACAGCCCCTCACTGGCTTTCTAAAAAAGTCATTTCTTTTTCTTTTATATTTTGTTTTTATAATTGATGCAAACTGTTGCTAGTGAGAGATGTTCTAACAAATCAAATTTATTAAAACAAAAACTGCTGAGCAAAGTGCATGGTTTTACAAAGGAAAATAACAGTTCAAAAAGGTGATGAAACAACAGGAACAGAAGGCAATAAAAAAAAAATAATGTTCTTCTAAAACTTTGAAATTTAGAACAAAACTTTATAAAGAGTAATTATGGGGAGAAAGCAGAGCGGGTTGGGTAAGTACAATGGTTTATGAGCATGCAGCAGAGAGCACACCATTGGCTCACTGAGTAACAGGCCTTCCTCTTGGTGGCTCTGGCTGCAGCTTTTCCTTACCTCTTCTGCTGTGCTGAAATGTCGCCTCTGAGTTTTCTTAGGGCTTAAAAGACTCCGCCGACATGACCCACTCCAGGACGGACTTGGGGCAGGCTTAATGGGAAATGATTTTTCGTACGCAGACACGTGGCAGTGGTGATTGGACTTTCCCACAAAGGTGTTGGATAATCCACTAAAAGAAAGGTTGTAAGAAAAGTTAAGATAAACCTAGAGATTATTTTTACTTTTACTTTTCAGAAATAATGAAAACAGGGCGGGAGAGGTGGTTCAGTGGTGAGGAGCACTGGTTGCTCTTCCAGGGGACCTGGGTTCAAGTCCTAGTGCCCACAGGTGTGATGACATTTCTGGAATTTCAGTTTCTTTAAAAAAAAAAAAAAAACAGAGGAAACTGCTTTCGTTTTAAATCTCAGGTGTGGGATGTGGGGCTGCTTCGAAGCAGCTGACCATGATTTGCCTCCTGCTCTAGCAGAGGCATGGTTTTCCCAGCTGCAGGTAGTTTCTGCAGTTGTGTGATGTTTAGAATTCTGGGAAATTTTCAGAGAGTATATAAATGCTAGGGACCCAGAGGTGGAGTGGGTTGTTGGTAGTTCATGGGGGTTGAGTGTGGTTTGTTAGTAGTCGTGCTCAAAAGAAAAAACAAAAGTAAAGAAATTAGATTCAAAGATCTCTATGTGTCTCTCCCATCTAGTGATAGGAGGAGAAACAGGGTTTTGGAGGAACAGATAAAGGGGGGGGGACCCCAACAAAGTAGTAAAGACCAGCTACACACATGGCAGCTTGCAACTGTCTGTAACTAGTCACACAGACATACATGCAGGCAAAACACCAATGAACATAAAAAGAAAAAAAGAAAACAGGACAGAAGTGAATTTGTGAAAACACACAACACACAGGGTATAAATCAGGTTCTGCCTCTCAAAAGAGTGTAGACTAAGAAGTCATATCTAGCAAACAATCAAAACCTTTTCTTGGGTTCAGTCTAGAATTTCCTTTCTCAAGAACCAGTTAGCAATATGACGTGAGAGAGAACAAACCAGGCTAGCCTTTGCTGGAGACCCCAGAGTGGAGGCATGGTAACCACATATGTATCTATTTTCTCCGTCACTACTTCACATCTCTTCCACAGCCCTGTCCCTAAAGCTGTTGGAAGGAATTACTTTAAACATGCGAATGTGGGTAAAGCTGAAGTCTACTAACCTTTCCAGCAAACTTTAAATTTCCTCCAGGACCAACAAAGGGCTTTCCTCTTTCAGGAAGAACAATCAGAAAAGTTTCTGCCAGGGTGCACACACGCTGTGCTCTACCAGCTGCTCAGCACATGCTGGATTCTTACTATCTCTGCCCTTTCTAGTGGGAAAACTACCAAGTCTGTCTAAAGCTTACTTGTTTGAAGCTTCTCCCTCCTCCTGCGATGCTTTCTAGCCACCTTTGCCTGCAAGCCTGAGGTTCTTAGTCTGACCAAAGTGAACTGTTCTTTTTCTTTCATTTTCCCCCAAGGACTCAAAATAGTTGCATAGCTGTCTGAGCTAGATTCAATAAACTCAACTAATCTAAATGAGATGACCTAATCTAAAGAACCAAAAAAACAAATATACTCTTAGTTTTCCAAAATCTGTGGACGTTCCTATATAATATAGTAGAGAAAGGCACAGACTCCAAATTTTGGCTCAGGTTTCTGTTGTCAGGCTGGGAGGACAGGGCTAGCAAGACAGCAGTGACAGTGCAAGTGTCCGGGAAAGACAAAGTGGGTTTCTACAAAAACACACACGTCTTCTCTACCTGTGCCTGTGCTTACTCAAGGGAGCCTCCTCAACACTAAACAACCAAACCAAAAGGTGGTGTGACGGTATCTTGTATGACAGTATCTTACATCGCCAGGAAACAGGTATTCTATTCATACTTAATGAGTCTGAGTCTAACAGAGCCAGTAGCAAGTTCAAAGGGAACTTGACAGAAAAGATATGTCACTAAAAGGCACACAAGCAAGTACCCCTTCTCAGCTCTTCTAGGTTACAAAACCAAAGGTGTCAGGATCTGAGCACTAAAAAGATAAGAAAAATGGGCTTGCTATCCCAGTCCTGGAAATCCTGCTACTCAGGAAGCTGTGGCAGATGAATCACAAGTTCAAGGCCAGCCCAGTGACCAAGGAGCCTCTGACTCCAACAGTGAAAGGGGCTGGGGATGCAGCTCCGTGGTACAGCACGTGCACTTGCCTAGCAGGACTGAGACCCTGGTGCACACTTGGCAGCACCAAACCAACCTAGACTAGAACAAGACAACAACAACATGAACAGCTAAGGTGAACTTTAAAACATACTGAATTCATCATGACAATTAAACTATATGAAGTAGTCATTAAACAAACAAACAAACCTTTCAAAACTAATTTTAAAAAGAGCTAATCATTTAGCCTACCTTTCCCACAACAGACTATGCATTTCAGAGTAATCAAACAGCCTGACCTTATGAGAAAAACAGAATGCCAACTAAAATAGTTTCATTAACTTTAAGAATCATTAGATAAGGATTACCAGTTGAAATCAATCAATTATTAAGGGATTGGTTTCGGTGAAACTGTTCTCTTACATAAAGCCAAAACAAGCACACTCAGATTATATTCAAATCCTAAAGGGAAAGCTCAAGGTCCAGTCAGGGACTAGACTGCAAACTCTCTTGTCAGTAATCACAGAAGAACCAGAAGAAGAAGAAGAAGACAGTGCTTGTTTTCTACTGTGATGCAACAAAATATCATCATTTCTTTGAGTCAGAAAATTAACTTACAAAAATCACAGGGCATGGAGACTAAAGCAGTAATGCCATGGAGAAGTAACCTATCAAATCCAAAGGGCAACTCTATGGGAAAAAGTCATGCTAGTAAGTCACAGCCAGCCAGCCAGCCAGCCAGCCAGCCAGCCAGCCAGCCAGCCAGCCAGCCAGCCAACCAACCAACCAACCAACCAACCAACCAACCAACCAACCAACCAACCAACGAACCCTGCCTCCAAACCCCCAGCACTTCAAGACTGCAAGAAACATAAGGAAAATAACTGATAGTACATGTGTAAAGTGTGATACTACACAGGCTATCAGTTTGATCATAAACTAGTACTGAGACATAACTAGTACTGAAGAAGCTGGTGACAGAGGAGTACATAGTCTTAGGGCTAAGGAAATGGCTTACACAGTAGAGGGGCTGCTGTACAAGCCTGCTGACCTAATGATCCCTGGAACCCAAGGAAGGGTGGAAGGTATCAACTCCAAAGCTGTGCCGACCTCCACATGGCTGCCATGGCACACACACAGCTAAATACGTATCATATCACATGATAATAATCAATTAATAATTTAAAAATGTATGTATAGTATGAACTAGTCATTGAAAAAAGATATAAAGGCACCAAAATACTTAAAAGAAAAACATTTTTATAAGAATTGTGCTCAGGTTGGTAGAAATGTATTCTATTCTATAATTTATTTCTATTAAATTTCTATAATAATTTCATATAAACACTACCAATTTAAAAAAAAAGCAACGTGCTAAATAATGCACGAATATCCTTAGTGAAGACAAAAATCACGTGTTGCATAGTGTATAAGTACATGAGCGCTGCTACCCACAGGAAAGACAGATGGAAGGAAAGACAGATGGAAGGAAAGACAGATGGAGAGGCTTAAAGGAAACACCTTTAATGGGAGAAGGAGCTCGTGGGTAGTGCCAAGGCTCTTTCACCTGACTGTTAGCCTTTTAATGTTGCAGTGTAAACGAACTGATTCTTAATATGAGTAAATAGGCAAGTGGGGAAAAGGACCCCAAGAGCCATGACAGACAGATGCCCCACAACCCAGGAGCCATGACAGACAGA